>BJBW01002345.1:0-186279 GCA_004320125.1 Scolopax mira
GTCCCCTTCTCTGGAGATTTTCAAGACCCGTCGGGATGCAGTCCTGAGAGGCATGCTCTGACATGCTCTGGGTGGTTCTGCATTGGCAGGGGAGTTGGACTAGATGATCTCTATGGTCCCTTCCAACTCCAAAAGAAATTCAGTGAAATTCAGTGAAGAAATGTTGCACGGGTCCTTACATGGAGCAAAAGCTAGTTCTGAGCAAAGCTTCAGTGGGAGTCTTTACAGATTTTCCAGATGTCCAAGCCTGATGTAGGTAACCTGGATTTCAGGTTAGGCATTAGGTTGAGAATGAAGCTTGGACCACACCAAGGTACAATTGCTCCCCACGCTATTGCAGAAGATGAGGCTGGTAATCTCCATGTAGATAGGACAAGTCTGTAGAGAAACTCATTTGAGTACTATGTAGATGCAGTACTGCATTTCCTCAGCTACAGCAGCTCACAGAGAATAGTTAATTATGTTTATGCTAGAAAACCAATAGATCTTAGAAGGTCCCAGTGGGGTATGAGTTCTGAATCCATTTCAACTCTTTTGAAGCACTAGGCAGAGAGCAGATACAGTTTTCTCCTTGTTAGGGAAGGAAATTCAAAGCCAGATGGAAGCTTCCATTACTTCAACAGTTAACCAGTTCAGTAAGTCCAGGACTCCAAGTGGCATCATCACACTTCTAAACAGGTAAAGGAAGACAAAACCATTTCAACTGGATAAACACTCAACTAACCTGGCCTCAGACGTGACCCTACTTTGAGCAGGAGACTATTAAAGGAGGTCCAACCTCCTGCTTGGGAGGTCTCTTCCAGACTGACTTGTCCTTTGGTCCTACGACCTGTGTCTGAATTACAGTATTTCCCTTCTTGCTTGAAGCAGGAAGCAGCTTGAGCTACACGATACACTAAACATTTCTGATGGAGGAGGAAAAGGTAACAAAGTACACTAGGATATGGAAAGTTTTCTGGATGTCTGGATATATTCCATTTCACAGGAGATCCCTTGGAGGGAGGAAACAATATCAATGAAATGGGAACAAAATACTTTGGAAACATTCTGCAATTGCAAGTAAGGGAATCTGAAGGATATTCAGCCCCTGGTGAATACAGGCTGGGGGATGGAGGGATTGGGAGCAGCCCTGAGGAGAAGGACCTGGGGGTACTGGTGTATGAAAAGCTGGACTTGAGCTGATAACATGTGCTCACAGCTCAGAAAGCCAACCATATCCTGGGCTGCATCTTAAGAGAGAAATGTTCACCAGAGGAAAAGGCCTATAGGGAGCAATACAGCTCAGCTCAAACCAGCTGAAATTCAGGCAAGCACAAGACAACATCTACCATTGGCTAAAAAACCTGAAAGGTCCCCTCAGATAAATCTTTCTTTTCAAAAGAGCAGAAATGTTCCAGAAGGACAGGTGGCAATTTCCTGCCTCTTGCAAGCAGAGGACCTCCCACAAACATAAGCCACCCTGCCCTACTGCAACACCAACACAGAGGTTTCATTATCACACTCCAAAAATGAGATTTTGGATACAGATACCCAATTTGTATTACTGAAACTGAGGAGAAAGGGCTGTATGTTCAAATGCTGAAAATCCTACCCACATCCCTTTGATCCAGGAGGTGATTCTGATAAGAGGTGATGGGGCAGTATTCTGCTTCAGACAACCTTTAGTGTCTCAGAGAAGTACAGCAACTCTACAGCCTACAAGCCTCACTCACAAGACTAGAATGTTAGTACTGGTGGACTTCCAGTCCTCCCAAGAGACCAGGACAAATTCTTCCTTCGCCATCAGCTAAGAGAATATAAAAATAGCATTCCGAGGAAACATTGGTATTGAAGAAAATCATGTCTGACATGAGCATTTAAATAAATTTATCTAGAGTTTCTTTAATAAGGTGGGATCTTTTAGTATTAATAGAGAGCACTATCTTATTGTGTTTATTATGGGGCAATTCAAAATTAGATTAACTTTTAAGACAACCAGGTAACTGCTGATCAAAAATTAGCAGTTGACAACGTACATATAGGTCTTGAACTGGCTACATGTCCACTGTACAAGCATAGGATACATGGATAACTCAGATAATGTGATTGTTTTAAACTTTGCAAGGGCCACATTTACCAAGCTTAAATTACTTGTTGGCTTAATTGACTGAAAACAAAAATTAGACATTGGGAAGATTTAAAATTGGTATTTATTTAAGGACATTCTACTGCACAAATAACAAGATATAGTACCACAAATACCAAAACAAAAATGTAAGGGAAAAAAGACCATTCTGACTAGAAAAAAATAAATAATTATATGAAAGTGGTATCAAAAAACAGCTTCAAAGGATGGAAAAAGAATATATAAATAGCAAATAGCGTAATTTTAAAAGTTGAGATAATTGACAAATATCCTAAAGGGATCAAAAAAACCAACCCCGCCCCTCTAAGCCCTCCAATCCCCAAACTCAACAGCAAATACAAACCAAAATAACAAACCATATTTCTAACAGGCAGGGAAAAAGCAAAAGAGCCTAACAGTTACACTTCCTGTTTGGAATAAAGTAGGATGTATTCACCCAATGTGATAACACAGCAGTAATCAAAAGTTTGGCATCCATACAAAAGGAAGTGATGCAAGATCATTTGCCAAGGAGAAAAAAATTAAACTATCACTTCCAGTCAATGGCAGCTCTGTTACAGTTTTCTTAGTGATAAATATTTGTGGATAGTTTTGCAGACTGTGTAGTACAGCCTTGTTGCAACGATGGCATTTAACTCAGTCTGCTAGTTCATATGATTACAGCTCTCTTTACTAAATTTTTAACTCGAAGTAATTAACTGGAAGAAATAAAACATTTCTTCCCACTAGAAGCAGATGATAAGAGTTTTCTGTAAAGACACGCAACAGCTCTTTAAGAATCAGACTATTAGAAAAGTTCATGGAGAGCCCCAAAAGCATCATCTGAATAAATAAAATCATAGCCATACTGTCATTTAATTACAGCCGCCTTAAAAGCAGCAGTACTAAGCCTGCTCTCATATATACATCTCTAAATCTTAATTTACGTAACTATGTATAAAAACGCACCTTGGCATGGACAGGTCTGGGCTCTAGAATGGGAAGTGACTAAAATGACTGAGAACAAAATTTAATTGCATATATGAGTGCAGGCACATGCACCTAGGAAACTGCATGCAAATGATCCCCCAATACACTTGTTTTCTTCACACAGTTATTTTGCAGAAAGAATGCAAAATATTTAAATGCATCTCTTACTATGTATCCCAAATTTACTTGAGTTCGTAATTCCTTAAAATTTTGGGAAGACATTTTTTCCACATAAAGCTACACCTGAGAATCATAAGCACATTTTCATCATTTTCATCTTTATCACCAGAGGCAATTTTTTAGGAAGTTATGATGTTCACTTTTGCCTCGGAAAAAAACACCATTAAACACAATGATATTTAAATTTATATTTAAACACGTAGCTACTTAAACTGAAATCTTGAGTTGCTCTATGGTGTTGGTTTTTTGTTCTTTTATTTTTATTATTTTCTGACATTGTGAAGCATAAAAATAACAGGCTTTCCTAACCTTAAGTATAGAACCATTTTAGAAAAAGTGGAATAAATGATGCATTTAGAATATTCTCCAAACTACAGCTCCTCTGCAAAACATGACTGAAAAAACAACACTTGTGCCTCAAGGACTTCCAGAACAAAGTTTGCTCAAGTTTTGAGTTGCACACATGTCAATGTGTACATCCACACAGATACACATGTATACATACTCCCTGCCAAAACCAGCCTTACTAAACAACTAATTAAATCATGACATGGAAGGTGCTTGTATCTCCCTCAAATATTTTGTATTCACTATGCTTTCTATTAAACCACTTAAAAAACATAGCCTTTGTAATTAAAAGGACATGCAAATAAAGGCAGAATTTAGGTTTCCAGTGCAATTTTATTTCATTATTCCTTAAATACACAGGCTGGAATCTAAAGCATTTTTTGTCACAATGCTGGCTTTGCTAAGTCAACAAGACAAACAAGCACCTTTTAACTCTGAAGCAAGAATGACAGAGAATGCTTGCAAGACAGTCCTAAAGACTTTATCTTAGAATAATCTAGAAAATATAAAAAAAATCTTTTATATCTATTTTTTTTAATTCAAAAGATAACGTCCATGTAGTACTATTAAGTGTTGCCTAAACACTCATTTTCAGTAACTAATATTATAATCATCCAGATACAGCATGATCCTAAACATGAGGCAGTTCCTAATTTTAGTGTCCTCTTATGCCCAGGAAGTAACATCGGGGCCTCCTTACAGTAGGGGTAATGGCAAAAAACAGGACTGTCCAATTCACTATAATCAAGGAGTGCCATCACCTCCATGAAGGAAGAGGGATGGGAGTACCAAGCCCTGTAGGTACAGGGACTGCCAGTGGCTCCATGTGGAGCTGTGAACTTCTGCCTTACCATGGCTGCCTCCAGGCTGATAATTACAAGCAACCAGTGAGTGTAATCCTGTGATTACAGCCCACCCTTTACAGGAAACTTGCTCCTACCTACACACTATTTCCACCTGGGCAGGAGTGGTGGCCTGTGTGACTCTGACCCTGAACTTGGGGCATACCAAAATACAAGGTGCTGTTAACCTTGTGGCTGTTTTCCTTTAAAAAAACCCATGTCTTACATCTGCCTGAACACAAAATGAAACAGGTAACTATCTGATCAAGATAAAAGATAAAGTAGAAGATTTAGAATCACCATGAAAAATGCAGAAGAGAGAATCCTGTGTGATTATCAGACTTGGCTATTTCATTTGCAGCCAGAGGAGAGGACTGGATCTTGGAAACAGCTTCCCCTTCTCTGCAAATTCTCTGTAGGGATGGATTCATGATGCACTGCAGTCAGGTCAGACTAGGACTCTGGCAAAAAGATATAAAATATCCTGCAAAGAAGGAATGAAAGGGGAGGGGGAAGAGGGATATATAAAAAATAGAACCTTCCTATGCCCATTCTCTCTTCCTACACTCTTCATATATCACCATTCCCCATGGAGCTATTAAATTCAGCATATAGCCCCTTACAATTACTATAACCATCTGATTTTTATAACCTCCCACTCCAGGCTTTCATTAACCCTAGACTCACTTGATGCCAAGTCTTCCTTCCTGGAGCACCAAGGCTATGTGTGGAGTCCAGCTGGCGAGTCAGGGAGACGTCGTAAATTGGAAGAGTGTGCTGGAGCTACTTAAAGTTGTGGTGAACCAGAGGAAAAGGACGAATTGCACAGAAGATTTAGGAAACGGATATAAGGTGTTAAAATATCCATCAAGAGCCTAATTTATGAAACGATATCCAGATTACAACAAAATCCAACACTGAAGATATCTACACAAACAAAAATCGTTCATCCAGACCTGATTCTGCACAGAGTCACCCTCAGAAGCAGACCCCAAACAGCCATCCTGCACCTATCATCCCACATTTCCTGAGTTCTAGGAGTGCAGCACAGTCAGAAAGCAGCACATTTCTCAATCTTGTTGATTTTCCTCTAATTTCAGAGCTGCCAGACTTTTATTGCTTTTCTGCAACAACCTCACGTGGCACATTTCAGCTGGGAAAATGTTTTTTTATAGACAGTTATAGCTCCCCCTCTCCAAATGGAGACACTGGCAAGTTTCTAACTCCAGAAATATTAGCAGGAGCCATAACAACATTAATCTAGTTGAAAACACAACCTGTGACCCGGAAAGTAATTTTTAACGCTTTGTGTTTCAATATTTTGTATGCCTTCTTAGGGTTAGTTACATGTAAAAACTATAAACTGAAAAAGAATCCCAGGTGCCAAAAATGCACAGATTTCCCTCACACTCCACCATGGTCCCTGTTAAACAGCTGCCTTCTCTGTCTCCAAAGATGGAGAGAAAAGCATAATTGTCCATATACCTGCATGAAAACATTGTGCTATGCTTAGCTCTGGTTTGTTGCAAGCACAGTGAAACACAATCATTTTCATTTAGCTTTTTAAAATTACCTAATGCATATCTGTACAAACAGACAGAAGGCTGCATGAACACATTATGCTTCCTCTTCACAGCTCTGCAGCAACTGATTTATCTGCAGCCATGTCTAACAAGGGCCAACCAGCTTCTGATGAAGTTGACATCAAGTGAGTTGGCAAACTCACTCACTTGCTGTTTCCAAATCAGTCCGATTCCCATGAAGAATAAAGTAGGAATAACTATTTCAAAGATAAGCCAAGTTCTGGTGCTTCCCACCTACCAAGAGTCATCAGGCCAGGAGCAGGAACCTGGCACTTGGGACCAGCATCTCCAGGGCTTCCTGCTATTCATACCCTTTTATAGTGTTAAGCAGGCTAAGGGGAAGCCCCCAGTGACGAGCAATGAGGCACACCAGTCTGCTCTTTCCACAGTGCCTGGGAAGCTACTGGGGCAGTCAAAGTCCTGACAGCACTGAAAAGTGGCAGTAAAGTGAGAGACCCAGAGCTCAGGAGATGCACCAACCATCACTCCCAATTTCAGCCACTGCAGCATGTTCCCTGGCTACAAAATACTGTGCCAGGAAAGCCCAGCAGCCTATGAAAAATTTATAAATATGCTACTGTTTTCTGCATTGATTCCAAGATGGTCCAAACTTGGTTGCATGTAATGACCTGCTGACTGGTAATATTTCTATTTCACCCACCTTTTGTTTTAAGACTAACAACCCTCCTACTATTGTATTCAGCAGTGACAGAATCTCCCTGGCTCACTGAACACAGACAAGCTACAAAAGCACACATGTAAATACATACACAGTGCAGTAATTTAGATTCAGCTTACTTTTTAATCATATCTGTTAAATTTTACTTTGTTCTACTCGCTTTTTTTTCCTCAGCATAAGATATAAAATAGAAGAATACTAATTTACAATCAAAAGAAACTTTAAGTACTACTAGTTTTAGATAAATAGTTTTAGATACATAGTTTTAGATAAATAGTTTAGATAAATAGTTTTAGAGCTAAAACAGAACATTGGGAAACACAAATTAAGAAGTTACTTAAGATACACTCCTTAACTTACTGGTTGAAGACTGAAAACATGCATTTAATAATACCTAGAAATTCAATGGAAAAAATAATTAGCATCTCCTTTTAAAAACAGTCTGAACTCTGTTTCCTTAAGGAAACAGTCTTGCCAGCCTTAATTATAGTTTCCTCCAACTGTAACATTCATGGGTCTTAAATCCTTTACTTAGTTTTATTGCCAATAATTAGAGAGTGTTTGGTTTCTGTACAAAAGATGAAACTGTTTTAAAATATTAAGAACTTTGTCAAGAAAATTAAGTACTTTGGTATTGCTAAATGACCTTTTCACTCTTCCCCTTCTGCTTCCCCCACCTTATTTTGCTGAATGAATTTTGGAACCTAACACATATCGTGCTTGGATTTGTCCCAGACAGATGAACTTGAAATCATTATTTATCATTTACAATGTCTTTTCTAAACACATTTGGCAACCAAATCCCAGCCAGATCCCTTTCTACCAAAGAGTTTGTTTGAGCAAGCAGGGCTTTAGGCACCAGGAAAACAATTTGTACCAAGAGTCAGAGTACTAATTCCAAGCTTTCCATCCTAAATATATTCTGTGCAAGTAAGTGTACTATCAGTATATAAGTAAGTAACAAAATATATGACTATAATGGGTGGGCAGTATTTTGATCATTGCAGGCTAGAAACAAAATGTAGGTTAAACAGCCTTGTTAAGGAGTGGAGTGGGCACTCATACCACAAAACATATGCCTTAGCCATCTTCTGTTGTATCAGTCAACTCACACCCTTTGCATCCAAGTATCCTTTGGATACTTTGCATTCAAGTATTGTTAGGGGAACACAAAAAAACAGCACAGAGCAAAGCAATGCTGTAAAATGGGACGTAGACTCTGCACGTACCACGTATAAAACAAAATCCTTGAACTAGAAACTGCAGTACAGACACTGCTGCCTCAGGAAGCTGTGTTTTGCTGCTTGGAACACTTCATTCATGTACTATTTTTAGGAATGTGGACATCAAAATAAAATTTTGTAGGCACACAAAGTTATCTAAGGGTAAAAGTTAGTTTATCATATTAAAAAGCACAAGAGATGAGGAATACAGAAGAAGAGGCGTCTACTGATGCAGTCTTTTTGTAGAATGTGGTAATTAGGAGAAAAGGAAAGAATTGTCATAACTCTCTCAGTCCAAGTGGTGCTCTTAGATATCTGTACCACCACAAGGCTCAGAAGGGGGTCTCAGATAAAGAGATGGTAGTTTCAACACCTCTTCTTTTCAAGAATGGATTTCTTCCCCCTAGAAATCTGGCAGAGAAGCAAGAAGTGCTTTTGATTGGTAATGAGTAGGCTGAAGTGTTTTTCTGGGTTCATCCAGCTGACTGTGATCAAGCTCGTATCTCCCTTTCCGTTTATTTTTAAACATGAATGTGGTCTTTCTCCTAGTTTTGTTCCTACTGATGGCACGTACACCACTAGAGCTTGCTGAAGGGACAAACACCTCGAAAGCCTTCAACTAATCCATCAGAAACCTCTTTGTTGTACCACCATCATCTTATCCTTTCCTTCCTCATAAAAGTTCCAGCTAAATGCTATCTTACCAGGTCCCCCTGCAGCTCCTCTGCAACCACCTAGCGTGGCATGGGCCCCTGTGGGAAGGCCTATATGCTCAAATTATGTGCAGTTAGGAACTGAGATGCTCAAGTATTTACATGCCCAAGTATCCAATTAAATATGTTCTGTAGCAGAGACGCACATCACATCAACTTTTTACCCCAGAGGGTCACAAGCTGGTCTTCTCTGAGGGCACCTAGTGACATTAAGGGCATACAGGAGTTTCAACTAGTCTGCAAGAAGATTAGCATGCAAGACAGTTTGGTTAGACAAAAAGGTATAGACAAAAAAAGGGTTCAAAAAGAAAAATGAGTCCATCACATTCACACCATTTTATGCTATTCCACCTCTTTTATTGGAGGAAAAATTACCACAAACAACTTTATTCCAGGCCAGGACACATTTGACTTGAGCTCTTTACTTCATTCCTTTATGGTACAAGATGCACCTTATCAAGGAGGAGCAGAGATATAGCAACAAGGAAGCTTAGGTTAAATTTCAACAAAGAAATTCTTTATGCTGCAGCTAGTTTCTCCATCATTTGTAGCTGACAATAAAATGGTGACTAGTTTTGAGTAGTAAGATGCTTAACACCATTCATACTACCATCTCCCTGTCCCTTTTCCTTGCCTCCATAGCCCAAGTTTGGTTGTCAGAAAGGCTGAAGGTTACACACATTTAGACTCTACTGAACCAGGGGAACATTCGCCAGCATTCAGCTGATTTAATCATTTAAGTTATAGGAATTTTATATACTTTAGGGACTGCCTTTCTGCTGTTTGCATTTTAGCAACTCTGCCATTCCCACCCCCATCAATCCTGCTGTGTGCAGGAAGTCACACTCCTTTTCTAACGATGGGATGTGTCTGTGTGCGTGCGTCTGTATCCAGTGTTAAACCACTTCCTCAGGCTTCAAGGAAAGGTTCTTGAAGAAGGTGGTGTGCAGAGGAGTAGATGTAGAACAAAGCTCTCATGGGAAAGGAAAGGGCAAATAAACACCAAGGTAACACCAGCAAAGGATACTCCTGTTTCATGATGCTGGCTGATTCCAAGTCCCAGCTGTCTCAGAATTGACAATTTATTATTGGATAAATTCTCTATACTGTAAAAGTCCAGCCAATACTTTAAAAGATTCTTCAAGTTTCTTCTGTTCTCTGACAGTGTGTAGTTCCATGCTTACCTCCTAGATGTCAGCTGCCAGTTCTGCAGGCTGCTGGGACAGACTGCCTTGTAAGATCCAGCTTAACAAGCTGAGCCTTTTCCCCAGAGGATAAGAGACATGAGGCAGCACAGCTCAGCCATCCTCATATAGCTTTTTGCATAGCTGGGCTGGGACCATCGCCACCCCGTGCCACCACCGCCTTGCAGAAACACCAGCCCTGCAGTTTTCTTCAAGCATGGAAGAAAGAAGAGCCAGCAAAACTGTGAGCTGCTGTCTATCAGAGGGGGAGAGGAGTCAGGAGCAGAAGAGGTCGGCCTCCAACACACCTCAAGGTTGTCCTGAGCTTCTGCTGCTGCTGTCTTCCCAATAAGAAACCCCAAACTGACATCTAGTTCACATTCACAGTGGTTAAGAGCAGACCACCTTGGGCTAAATAAAAACCTAACCATCCTGTGGTATGTTACCTGTGAAGTCCTCAAAACAGAAGACCAAAAAAACCACCATTTTTGGAACCAGACCGGAAAGGCTGGGACCATTAACTACAAATGTGCTAATCCCAAAGCTTTCCTCTCACTTAGCAGCAGGAATTGTCAGTTTGATGTATATGAAGGAATAGATCACTCTTAGCAGGGCTTTGAGAAGTCTCTGAGGTTTTTCTTCCTTGTGGAGAAGATTCCCATGATGGCACTCAGCTGGAGAAGAAGGGAATCACCAGGTTCTCCCAGGCATGGAAAGTGTTACTGGAGTCCTGCAGCTGGGATATCTCTGTCCATTCATCAGCTTTTCCTTAAAGTTTTCTGTGGCTCAGGAAATTTCCCTCCAAATGCCCTTTTCTGCATACACTATCCAGCCAACAGAATTTAACAGGACACACTAAAGTAGGATTTAAAGTGCGAAAAAATGAAGTTAGAGATTCAGAAAACCTCTGTAAAGGTCACCTTTCATAAAGAGGAGTGATCATTTGGTCAATTTGTCTCTTTTAATCTCTCTATACCTACTGGTAGAAACATTTCAATACTGTAATACAAAAGAGCTTGAGGAAAAGTACCTGTTCTTAGGAATTAATATGAATTTCAGAAAACACCGAGAAAAGAAAGCTGGACAGCACTGCTGGGATAGGGGTGGCTCTTTCATTCTTATTCTTAGAGCCCTAAGCTTCCTTTACAGTGGAAGCAGAATTTCAAGTAACGTTGAACACACACACATGCTTGATCTCTGTAGCTGAACAGCTCCACCATTTGCCATCAGAACATTGAGAGTATTACTCAGTAATACCAAAAAGAACAAAAAAGAAAAAAAAAAGTCTGGGCAGAGATCAGCCCAGACTAATGCCAACTTTTACTGTAACTCCACAAATCACTTCTTTCTCAAATTTCCCCTCTCTCAAATCAAGATGATGATTAAATAAAAATGCATTTATTAAAATAGGGAGACAGTTGAATATATGATTTTAGTAAAACAGGAGATTATGAAAATGATATTCTAACAGTTTAGTCCTTGATCTGTTTACACTAAGGATGAGTCTCATCTCCTGGCTGCTGCTCTTGCAGGCATGTGTGATCTCAAAATATCATATGTCAAAACAAACAAATAAAAATTCATGCAAAAGTGAAAGAGCTCATCCAAATGTATTTAAGTGTCTTTGGCAACACTAGGCACAAATACATGAGAGAACAGACTGGTTTTTGCTAAATTGATGCATCAACTTCTGACAGTATCCAGAAAGTACACAAATGCAAGATTCTGGCATACAGCTGGGGGAAAAAACAAAGTTAATCTTTATAAACCACAATATAACATCTGCTTACAAATGTGGTGCAGTTTCAAGTATGTTCTTGTGAGATCTCCCATCTTTACATACTTACTGTACATAGCATTTTCACAGACTAAGAACAGAACCTTTCTGAAGAAGACACCATCGTGGAGAGAAGAGGCTGAATTCTGCTCAACTCCACTTGTAGAGACAGGAATCCATCACCACTTTAATCCAACTTACTAAGCAATTCTATGAAAACAGTTGCACCACAGCCATAAATGGGAAGTATATTGCTACTCCTTATTTTGAATGGTCTTAAAACCAGCCTTGTTTGACTAGATATTTAAAATCAGTCAGAACTGTATAAATTTGGATTTGTTTGCAAATGTTGAGTATGGAAAGTAACTGTCAAAGTGAAATGATGGTGGAGTCTAGACAATAAATGGTACCAAACAAGCATGCCTGGGACAATAAATCAATCAATCAAGCAATGTCCCAGAGATCAAGTGTTATTCTTTTGCTTGACTTTGAATAGAAAGAAGCTGTTCTCTCCTTGCCAGCTGAAGATACAGAGCAGAATACCCTAACCCTTCCCCGACTGTATGTCTGTGGTGTTTGTTACAAACTTTAGTTTGTAATCATGTTTGTTAACAACTTTAGTAAAGCAGAGCATTTGTTTCAATGGAGTTAACCACAACAGCATTTTGAATTATGAGTTTGTGAATAGAAACAAGAAAGGACAAGCACAAATGCAATAATCAATCTAATGAGGTGCTAGAAGTTACAACACTCTAAAAAGCCTACCTTAACATACAGGTGCACACAGATCAAGTATTTTCACATGACCAGTAACTTTACTGTAAGAAAAATTACACACTCAGTTATAAGGAATTAAGAATAAAATGGGAATTCTCTGTTGTCTATTTAAATAAGACATAAATACCTTAGGAAAACATTATTTTTTGCAGTAGAGAGGGGGAAAAGATTTAAATACTCAAAAAACTGAATTCACGTTCCTCAACAAAAAAAAAAAAAAAAAAAATTAATTTGCTGAACATATTTTCAATAAATCTTTCAAACCCATGAAATGTGAGTCGGACCAACTCTTAAAACACTTTTAAAAAGCACTTTTCAAACTTCCTTTGATCAACACCGGAGACATAAAACCCACCTACAAGGGTTTCTCTACAGCTGTAGAGAATATCAAGAAAAGTAGAGGCCACACAGAAGCACTTGCCTACACAGACAAAACAAATACAATACATATAATATTTCAACACATTTTCAGATCCTTTTGGAGTTGGCAGAAAATGCATATTCCCTTGAGTCCCATTGAAACTATAAACTTCACCCAGGTCTCAGCTTTGAGGAGCTGTTGGAACAACTGTGTTTTCCACAGTGTATTTTGTGCTGACTATAAATGTTGGGGGGAAAAAAACATGTACTTTTCCCTTGATTTTTTTTTCTTCTTTGCTCTCCAAGTCAGTAAGTGAACATATGTAACAATACAAAGAAAGAACAAATTATAGTATACTGTGGGAACTCTAAAACAAACATATCACTACAAATATAAGTATTAGAGATAAAGATCAGTAACTACAATGCAAAAGGAAAAAAATTTAGGAATTAAACAGAAGGCAGAAGCCAGTCAAGCACCAGTGTCAAAAGGCAAAATAATTTAAGAGCAAAACCACATCTCTATCCTCTCATCAAAAAAGAGCCCAGGATGGTAACTATGCAAAGCCAGACAGGAATCAGAAGAAAACAAACTATTTATATATGCAAAATACTATGGAGAGGTTAATATTTCTGTGCAAGTGAACATACCAAGATTAGGAGCTTGGCAGGACATCCTCATGTGCTTTCTAGGCAATCCTGAAATTCAACCTACCATGGCAAGACTCTCCACAAACACTACTGCTGAAAGTTTCAGCTTTTAAGCTGCTTTAACAGAATTGGTAACAAGCAGATTTCTTGATTTGCTAAGTATTTACATCAACTCACTGACAGTTATGACAATAGGGGTGCCATCCATAGGAACTGTGTTAGCTCTGTGCACACTAAGATTTGAAGGATATATTGACTCCTGACTTCATGAATCTACTTTCATGAAGTCAAGGTTTTAAAATTATTTTAAAATGCTCAAGTACCTGAGCAGGTTTTACAATGTAAAACACTTGTCATAATACTTTTAAGTTACCTCTTAAAAGTGTTTTTTTCTACTGTAATCCCTTCTTCTATCATTCTGTAATGGAATGATGTTTCAAAAAATTCACTCCACCAGAGCTTCCCAGGCTGGAGCCCAACTGGAAGGATTCTGAGTCTTGCCAAAGGTTTTTCTTTTCACAAACTCACAATTCAAAATGCTGTTGTGGTTAACTCCATTGAAACAAATGCTCTGCTTTACTAAAGTTGGTAACAAACATGATTACAAACTAAAGTTTGTAACAAACACCACAGACATACTGGACCATTCTTAACTCTGAACAATTATGTCCTTGTAAGAAACTACAATATTCACCAAGCTAAGGATGAAATCACCTTACCTAACTTCACCAGCTAAAACCTTAAGGATTCAAGGATTCACTCTTAGTCCAGACCCTTGGGATAAGATAAATTGCCCTCTGGAGATGCTGGCCCTCTTTCACTGGCCACTGAAGAACCTAAAAGCTAAGTGGGCAAAACGTCCCTGCTGAGATGTCAGTTTCATTTCACCGACCAAAGGCCGGATCAGACTGAATCTAACCTTCAGATGGCAAAAACTAAGTGAAATGAGTCCCTCTCTAAACTTTAATCTATGACATTCTTATACTCTCTTTGTTGTAACCACCTCTGCAATGCAGGGGTGCGAACTTTTGGTGCGGGCAGACAGATGCTTGCCAGGAAAATCTGCTTGCTAGGCAGTAGTTCCAAAAATACATCATTTGCATAAGTACCTAACAGATAGAATTGAGACGCTGCAATAAAATGAGGGTTATTTTGCTTTTTATTTCACAAAAGATCTGAAAACATCTTTTTGCTGTACATTTGGCTCGAAATGATCACTCAATGTGTAAGGATCCATACCATCTCCTTGAGGTTGCTTCTAAATATCCCTTTTATCACAGTTTATTTATTACATGTATGACTCCTTAACCACATAAGAAAATTACTTTTGGCTTACATTTCAGTACAATTACCTTTCAGTGGTTGAATTTCCAGCTTTGAGATTTAAGAGGATATTCTGGGGTTTAATGCTTTTTTGTACATATGTGCATTTAGCATTACTGTACTGTTATGCTATAGGAAATGAGGCACTCGTACTCGGAGAACACCAGCTTCTTGTTAAATTCAATCAGCAGACAAACAACTGTGTCTTTGTCACAGAAGCCCAAGTTCAAATGCATAAGGATCAGATAATGAAGGAAAAAAAAATCTTGTATGACACAATATGCTTTCACTTTATTTAAGAAGTGAATGCACAAGTATATAAATCAGATGCTCTGGAACCGAAGCAGTTTAAATGACTGCATTTTAAAGCCTAAAATATGTTTAAGCAGTTGGATGTTATAACAGCACACACCACATTGAAATTAAGTTAAAATCAGCCTCCATTCTGGTAGTTTTAAACATAAAAAAAAAAAAACCCTAAACAAACACTGAAACCAAGAAACCCCAACAAAAAACCCCAAGTACTACACACACAAATAAATGCCCCTAAACTGCAGAAATATTTCTAAAATTTGGGGAAAGAGGAGTTAAAAGGAAAAGAATCAGAATTCGTTTTTAGAAAGAAATTACCATCTCAACATCCTTGCCTTTTATGTTCTGAATATGTAACAGGAAGTGGGAATTGTCAGAGGTATGTATAACTATGTCTATAGCTTATAGCCAGCTAGCCTCATTCTCCAAGAACTTTTAGTTAGAACCTACTCAGATTACATGCAGATAATAAAAAGAATTAAGCTAGGAAGCTGAAGGGGGTTTTTTGCCCACACGTTATTTAAACATGAATCCAATTACTGAAGTTTCATGGAGCGGCTGTCTCACTCCATTTGGTTTCCCCTAAAACAAAGATGATATAGCTGTATTGCGGTGGTGAAAAATCCTGAATTAATGTGGGCAAATGAAATCCCTTCTACAACATTATTCTGCTGTGGGAGGGGGTGTGGAGGAATCCCTTTTAGCATAATAAAAATGATGGTGATATAATGAATAATTATTATGGGATTTTATAGCTGGAAGGCATGGTAGTTATTTCAAAGCTATTTGTAACCAACAGCCTTATAAAAAGCTAGAATGTATTACATATGTGCAGAAGGTAACTGCAAGCATGTATTAAATCCCAACATCTGAAGTGATGAAAGGATGTTTGTTTCTCCAGTAACTACCTCTTTATCAAATGTGAGTTGATGAGTAACTAAAATCTTTAATTATTAGCCTTTTAAGAAATAAGAATGGAGGATGTAAAAGCAAATTCTTGTGCATGAGAGCTGCCCTTTCCCACTCTGACAGCTATATCATTCCCCTCTTTCCAGCAGCAATTTGGTTTTCTGTTGAAATGCATGGGTGGATGAGCCCTGGTAGAGTTAAAAAAGGGCTGATGCCAAACAGCAGAGTCCCCAAAAGCTGATTTTGACAACACTTAAAATTTGGGAGAATGGGATCCCAAATACCCAAGTTCTGAATTTCTGGGATAAATATGAAAGCAAACAATGGGATTTCTTTCTTTTCTTCTTAAGGAATAAAAATCTGAAAAGGAAAAATAGAAGAAACGGTGTCTTAGGTTTGCTGCCGGTCTGTGCAACAGCCTTAAAATGCATTACAGACCATGAGAACTTTTAATTTTACGCTTTATCTCCCTTGTTTTATAAAAATATCAGAGATGAAGCATGAATATCCATGCAGAGTGTGGAAGTGGGAGATGCACCTGAACATGGATCTGTTGCTTTGAACAGCAGAAAATGCTCTGACTGTCCCTTTGAGGGGGTGGTAAAACATCTCCTTTCAAAGTCAGTTTACTTTTTTAAACAAATCTAAATAGTTCAAGGGATTAATAATTCAATATGAAAAAAAAATTAAGGAAAGTAATAGAAAAGTTGAAATTTATTAGTTTTTCCAAGAAAGTCTTGGAAAAGACCATTGTTGTATGCCTTTTTGTAAAATTTTAATTTGTGACACCTAGACAGAACTTAGAACTTCAACTGCATGGGTTAATTACCCTCACATACTTATACACACACATTTAGACACACTTCTCTGAACTGCACAAGTTGTTATAAGACATAGAATCTCTTATACTTCATAGAATGAAAATCTAGAAGATTAGATTCCTGCCTATGCCTTTTAATAGATCCACAGCCTTTATTTTCTACCAAAACATGCTTATCTCATTAGGGTACACCTATGCAAATGTACAGAATTCCCATCTCAGGGTCCATCAATAGTTTCCATCCCCCCTCTTGCAGATGTCTCAGTGCCGCTCTGCAGTTCTGGCCCAGGCAGTGGCAGACCCAGATGAGGTCTGGGTGGGGAAGCAGCGCTCCCTTGATGTGATGTGGGTACAGACTTTCTCCACCACTGGTGCCTATGGGGTAGAAGCAAAGGAGGGATTGCTACAGATTTTTTTAACATGCTCCCCCCACGGCGATATTGATGCAGAATCCAGTGATATGATTTGCAGTACGAAAGGAGTGGCTAGTATAGGTGATATGTATCATGAAGGGTCACTGGGTTTGGAAATACTCCCAAGTGAAGCACTTGGGAAGAGGAGCAGGCAATCAGAGCACTCACATTATGTGGTCCTATGCTAGCTACCCATTAGTACCTAAGCACTAGTTTCTCCAAAATTATACATAAAGCAGCTTTTTACAATAATTAGCCATGAAACAAACTTCTAAGAACTAGTTATTAACATTTCTGTATAAAAAATTATCACTGATCTATGAAGACTGCATCTTATATCCGTGTTTTCCTTTATCTATCTACTCTTTTAGTTTATGTTCTTTCAGAGTAAAGACTAAGTTATGCAATGAAACAGTTGTTTTAAACACAAGTGATGTATTTGAAAAGTTGCTTGTTGTTCAAAAGTAGTTTTTCCTCAAGAGCAGGGATATTGCATTTCAGTTTTCAGGAATTTAAAGGGAAAATGCAATGAACACTGATGCCTGCTTATTTTAACAATATAAACCATAGTACTGTTTGCTTGAATTCGTTAATGAATTCATCTTTGTCAAGAGAGTGTCTATAAAGAAGGTTCTTAAAAGACCCCAAAGACATTATAGCACTGATGGTTTACCATTATGTGGTATAGCAAAGTTTTACTCAAACAGTTCTAAAAGCAGACATATGGAGTTCATTAAACGCCTCTCTTTTTTGTGGTGTAATTCTGAATGGCTGTATTATGCTACTTATTAAAATATAGATTGTAACTTCCACCACCAATTAATAAGAGTTCTACACATTGCATGCAATTTATAAAATGGACAAACTTTGTCATCAGCACCTAAAACTGAAACAATGTCAAGAACTGTATTTCAGCTAACTGTAACAAAAGGAGATGAATACAACAAGAGCCAAATAACTTTGACACTAATTAAGTCAGGGGCCCACAATTTAGCTGCTGTTTAACTCAGTGGAGAGGTGCTTCTCCTGTAAATCTCCTGATATTTTGAATGGTCTGTCTCTTCTTTTTTTTTTTAAATATATACGTTGCTATCCTCTGTCACACGTGCATAACCATACTCAACCACAATATTTCCAAATAAGGAATTTACTTTTAATTCTAAAAGCAAATATTTTAAAAAAGAATCCCACGATTCTTTAAAAAAGAATCCCATTAATCTACTCCCTTCCATAATAAAAACTGCCGCCTTCACTATTCCTTCCTCTTGGCACCACATTCTGTCCTCCTACACCAGCATCATCTTTTCCTACCTTCCTTTATGCAAGCTCTTTTGGACTTCCTCATCACAACAGTTTGGCCTCAGTCTTACATGTTTCTGAATTCAGTGGAGTTCATTATGAACTTACAATAACCCTTACATACACCTTACTTCAAGATTAGGGTTACAACAAAAGATGCCAAGAAACAAGGTCCAGGGCACATGCTGAAGGTTGAAGTAACTGTCTTCTTGCAAAGCATCCTACCCAAATAACAAACAGCAAGGAAGTGAAGCTTAAGAGATACTTAGAAAAATGCAGCTGGATTGCACTTGCACATATATTTATGCATATATGGATTGTCACAGCAGAGATGAACTGAAAGGAAGCAACACAGGAAAGCTCATTTATCTTTCCCACTGTCACTATCATATCCTAGAAGATGTTGGCAGTTAATGTCTATCATCAACTGTTAAATATTACAACACTGAAGCTAGACTTAGGTGAACGACAGATTACTAGTTAAGTGCTTAATCAAGCAGATACTATCACCTGCAACTTTACAGCAACACTACTGCAGCCTTCTCCTTCCTATTTTGGCCTTGTTGGCTTTATTCTGAATGGGAAAGAGAATGATCATCTCCATATGAACCCAAGAAAAGACTTGCCTTTGAAAACGAGCTCTTTATCTCCTTTCTGTAGTTATAATTGAACTTGAATACTTCATACAGCAATCACATAACCAAGATTTAACAATCAAACATAACGCACAGCAAATGTTCTCAGATGAGTCACTGTACTCTCTATATTCTTGACTTGTTGGCTTCTTTGCCAAGCAATCATCAGCTAATTACTGGGCTAAATATAGAATCACTATAAATCACTACATCTGCTCAGACATGGCCATTGAGAAAAATAATTTCATTATGAGAAATCATTTCATAATCAAGTTTAAATGAAAATGTACATAATGATAGTTTTCAAAAGATCTCATTACAGTTTTTTGCTTCAACTATTCATATTTTTTCACACAAATATTTCTTTTATGTTTTTAAGAGGACTGTACAGCCATATCATCTACCACCACAACCTTACCTGCAGGATACTCTCCCAGGTCTTGTAATGCATTTGAGCAGACTTGAGTTCCTCAGTTCAACATTTGGAAAATTCCAATAGATCGGGTAACATCACAAAAACAGAAACAATCTCTCTACAGAACACAGGGTGCAATTTTTTTTCATTGCTTTTGCATCCCACTCACACAAAGTGAGCAAGGAGCAATATCAAATGGTACTGCAAAAGGATCTACTGCTCTTTTAACCAATATGAAAGCCAGCAACACAAACAAGGCAGAGTTTCCCACTCTACAATGCCTTGGGATTCACAATGCAGGTTTCACAGCTAGGACCTCTGTACCCAGGAATGCTCTGGAGCACCCTCCGCTGCATCAGCGACCTGTTAAAATCATCATTGTATCAACACAGAAATGCATCTCTCCCTACTGACAGTTGTTCAAATGGCAAAGTACTTGCCAAAAAAGGACTGGCTTTTGTTCAAAGAAAACAATGCAACATGGACAACAGTCAGCCAAGCTGAAACAGCAGCTTTTAGAAGTACCAGGAAAAAAATATAATTAAAGAAAACTATACAATTTTTTCTGAGGGATCTCATCTTTTTCGAAGGAACTGTAAGAGGAATGTCTACTACTGTTACAGATACAGGTACCACTGCTGGTAGATATTAAGTTTCCAATTATTTGTTATAACACAGCTGAGAGTGATTAGACAGTTTACATATGACTGCTAGGAGCCCGGTGCACATTATAGTGGATCGTCAGGTCCTGCAGCCTAAACACAATTCTTGATTTAATGGTTAAATGAATTTTGCTAAACCACTTCAAATACAGGAATGTTTTCTGAATCTGTGCACAGGCTGTTAGTGTATTTCCATGAAGTCTCATTCCAAAGGGATCACAACGCACTTTGTCAGACCCAATAAAACCTGCACCCCAAAACCTCATACCAATGAATTTGTTACTGTTTTCTATGGCTGCTTGTAAGCTTCTACACTGACCTCTTGTTTGGCAATTATTGTTCTTTTTACTAAATGATACTTTCCTTGCTAAATGATGCTTTCCATGAAATATTTTTTTTTCCTATTTCTCTGCCTAACCTCCCTCACTAACGTAAAACAGCTCTTGTTTTTCTTCACCAACTACACTGGTTCCTTTGCTCTTTTTTCCACATTAGCATCTCTGTGCTGTGGCAGCATAGTGATCCTAAAGGAAAGTTCCAAGACTTACTTAAGAAAGGGACAAAATAAAGCTACAAGTTCTCATTCACTGCATCTTTCACTGCTCAGTTGCCTGTGCTGTGGAACCTGGTTTGCTCTTACAAATGCCATTACTGAATTTTTTCCTGTGCTGTCTTGTAAGAAGAGGAAGGAAGTAATATGGCAGCACAGTAATGCAATACCAGAATTCTACAGCATTGTTAAATAAGCAATTAAACATTAATTAGAAAGTCTGAAAAGAATGTATCTTCCTTCATTTAAAAAGAGACTGTGCTTTCACTTACACAAATGTATTGAAAGTCTGTCTAACTCAGGAGCCAACGCACTTAAGTATCTTCAGGACAAACTCTATGGGGAAGAAAGGGAAATTTTCTAAAAAAACATGATGGCTTTCAATATAAACCTTATGACACTGCAGTACACAGTAGGTCCATTTCTAGAATTATAGACTTCAGAAACTTGATATATATAGTGAAGACCCTGATATATGACTTACGATACATATAATGAAGTTCAATATTCTGCCCTTCACAAATTTCAAGCAGAAATCTAGCACCTTGACAATCCAAGAGGAAAATATTGCATGGGAAAATTAAAACTATATTCAACAGCCTTCAAGCTTCCTTTCCACATGCATGCTTCCCATGGATGAGCTGCAGATAAGACACACAGGCTATTCACTAACATATACAGTTTGGAGCCCTGTGTTTGGATGTCCATTTTCCCCACTAAGCAGCACCTGAACATATGGCCACTGAGACCACTGTGATCACCACTTCTAAGATTCCTGTAGCACATGCTATGGTATCAATAGAAATTTTTTCTTTCTCACTTCCTAAGTAATCTGAGTCACTCTCTGATTAAATCTGGGAAGGAAAACCAGTCCCAAATTAAAAGATCATGGCAAAACAGAAGAGCTTGGATTTACTCTTCATTGACTAGAATTATTTTATTATTTTTTTTATTATTATCTCATTATCCCCAATGTAAAAATGTAACCATTCTCATAACTGAGGAGTCTTTCTTTTGCAAGACTTACTGAAGAACTCTTCACAATTTTGTATTGTTTCTTGATTCAATGAAGAATCCTGAGCTCAAGGTAATAAAGCCACTGGCCCTGTCTATTCAAGCTATGTCCAGCAAGATGTGATAGGCATCAACATATAATGTCAAACAGTTGAAATTTCTTAAGGCTTTTTGCCCTTAAGCCCAAAATAAATCAATAGCAGATGAGCCTTGTCAACAATTTGCTAGCTGCTTAGTACATTCCAACTACCATGTTCTAGAATGCACACTATATATCTGGTTGCATAATGAAGAACATATTTACATCCTGTATTTTTCCAATCTTATTCACTATATTACAGGATTAATGGGTCTACAGTTCATGTCAGGAGCCAAATTGTTCTAATAAAATATGAAGTAGTTATCTTATGAGAGGCTGGAAAGGGCACCATTTGTTTATTGCCAAGGCTGAAACAATGCTAACAGGAGTGTAAATTACTTAATCTCATTCATACACATAAGATTTTACATGCTAAGACTATGCTGAGTAAATAAAATTCAGAAACCTAAAGGAAATCCTATTCTCTTAATTTTATTGAGCGTCAGTAAAAAGCTTGGCTTTGTACTGAAAAGAGCCTGTTTTCCAACTCACCTCAGCTACTTCTATGGTACCTGAGGCCTCATTATCATCTACATAAGACATCGAAAGTACTGGGCAAATTAGCAAATGAACACAGTCCTACCAGAACCCAGGCAAATCACTAAATAAGCAAAGTTTGTTCACAGACTTATCCAACTGTCCCAGTTGGCACTTGTGAACCAATAGAGGTATTTTCATTCCACTCAAGTTAACAGAGGATGAGCCATTCACAGGGCCGGAATTCTCTCTGTATTTTTGCCCTAAAGAACTTATGAAGGAGTTCAAAGAAATAGAAGTACTCTGCTCTAAAGTCCAAGCATGAGGTTTTGACCATCATGTTGCTGTTTATGGAGAAAGCTTCCAAAGAACATGTTGGATAAAAGCACTAAAAGCAGAAAATATTGAATGCTAAGGAACAGATTTTCCAAGTTATAAACATCAGAACAACAACAACAAAAAGTATGTAGCAGAATGCAAGGAGAAACAGAGAACTAGATAACAGAATTGAATTTCTTTCTTCTGATCCATGTTCAGTCTTCACCATTGTAACACTGTTCCAAGTCTATGCCAGGAGCAAACGTCCAGTCCCATTTTCCAGATGAAGAAAGGTGAGGGCAAGAGGTGGACTGAACAACTTCATCAAGGACACACAAACTAAGTGTCAGGAAGTGAAAATAGATCTTCTGTACCCTGACACATCTCCTTACCATTGCCATCATCCTTTCATAAATATTTATTAAAACTGAACATAATCTCAAAATCATAATTCATAGAACTCTGTTAAAAACTCACATTACTATATTTTAAAAGACTTCAAAATTTCCTACAAAGTTTCCCACCAAAGCAAAAATGAACCAATAAAACCATTTTCAATAAAGAGAGGGTTTTTTTGAGGTTGGGGGACAGGCAGAAAGTGATACTTCCAATATTTATGTAAGTTTCAGTAATAAACTCAGAGAGAAAATGAAGGATTTGCAGACCAGACAAAAGAGCTTATAGATACTTGGAAAAATTGTGAAGAATGAATAAATGCTAAAAATTATGCCAAAGCTGCACATAACTGAGAGGAAGAGCAGCAAAGCAACCCAATTAGAAATGGGGAAGGTAGAAGAGCAGAATAGGTGTCTCTAAACATAGTGGAGAAACAGCAGACTGGAAAATTATAACTGTGGAAATATGCATATATTACCACATATGAATGTATCTGAGTTACAGAAAGAAGAAAGATGTATGGAAAAGACAACTCAGACTCCAAGTGTTTCCACACTGTGCAAATATCCATTTAGCAGCGGGATGCCACTTAAATTCAATCCAACAGCACTATGCTTTGCTTTACTTTTTTGAATGTATTTAGCATATTCAAAACACCCACCAAATCTTCTGTCATCCTCCCTCTTGTCAGCCCAAGGCATCAGAGTTTGAGCCATCAGACAATGATGATGGACCAGACTTGGAAATCTTGAACTAGAACAGCTGTTCCGATACAGATAGTTTTATCTTCTCATCTTGCATGAATAAATTAAATGAAGTAGTTTCTGTATTTCAGATCCATTTAAATCACAGCAGGCTGGATCTTATCCTGAAAGAATGACACTAAATGGCTACAGGGATTTTTATAATCCAAATCAGAATTCTCTCATAAAGAAGATAAAAAATACAAAAGTATTAAATTTACCTGTGCACACTGGGTGCTTCGCACTCAGCATATTTCAAGCAGAAATATGTATTTGGCAAGTGGCTACTGACGGTTTTTTAGTTATTTTGTGGTAATGCAAATACAGTAGTAAAAAAGAAAACTCATATGTTTATGTTTATAAAAACCTGAAAGCCACTTGGGTCATTATTATATGGGTTCATAGTATGAATGATAAGACCTTTTCGATTTAAAGAACCCGGCATCTCTGAAGATCTAAAGAAAAATACGCTATCTACTTCTTTTATGTTTTTAATATAAGAAATATACATTTCTTAATTTTATAAATTTATGTTTTTATTTTCACATAACTTAAAGTCAGTAAGGTGTTCAGCTTATGTCTAAATGTAGGCCTCTGAAACATCTTAATTTCACAGCCCAAGTCTGAGGTGCCTCAAGGCTCTTATAGTTTTCAGAATCTGATATTATAATTATCTTATTTTGGTAGAAAATAAAACATAATTTTCTTTTTACAAATATGTAACTTGTTCTTATAGTAATGAAATCAGCCTACTGCAAATACCCACTTTCATATGAAGAGTTCTATCCTTTGTTAGGGAAAGTTAATAAAATGTCAGCATAAAACTCAATTTAAATACTTCTTGAGACACATATCTTGTAATGAAAAAACTGCAGTAATTTCCACACACTACAGAGCAACAATGCAGCATCACACATGCTTTGTTATCTCATCCCTGACAGACACAAGAACGCAGAAGACTTCACATCAGATAGAGCCAGCTCTTCCTAAATCTCTTAGATCATTTCCAGGGATGCAGTCAAAACTGGAGGCAAATCACTGATATAATTTAAACTGCACTGTGATAAAACACTACTTTCTGCACCAGAGGAACTGAGGCACACAAGTGTGAAAGAAAGACTTGCAGTGCCTGCTTAAACTGTGAGTGCTTAACAATTATTTAAGAAAAAAAAGCGAGAGGAAAAACACTTCTTTGCAGACACACAGGCAAAAGTCCATTATAGGAGCGGTAGGGTAGAATAATCTGGTTTCAAACATACTGACCAGCTCTGTTGGTAAGAGAACCACGCACCTTGGATTCAAATTTCATGCTCTCACCACTAAACCACAATCTCTGCAGAGCATTTAAGTAAAGCTGTAAAATGGAACATCAAACAGCAAATGCAAAGCTCTAAGATGTACTTGAATAATATGAGGAGTGTTCAGCCAATAGGATTTCTCCTTGGCTAAACATATGCAAACAAGAGAGAGATTATTCCATATAGCAGAATATCATAGGGTCTTTACAAGGTTACCACAAGGAGAGAGGAGGTAGTGCTTCTGTTACACACTAAGTATGAATGACAAAATCAAGGAACAAATTAAAATGGTAACAAGCAGTAATGAAAAATCAGTCAACTATGTTTGTGGCTAAACAAAGCGGTTAATGCTTCGTCACAGTTTCATAAGTTAGCAGTGTGAGATGTAAAAGCAGAAAAAAAGGATAACACTAAATAGTTCTGACATTGAATCATTTCAATACAAGTCTCTTGAGAGACATGCTATTCCTCCTCAGCACCGCATTTCATTGTGGGTTTTTTCTCATTACATATCTGCAAGCCTTCGCTGTCATTTGAGGTATTTTTAAGAAGAGAGGTCAAGCCCAGAAAGACACATGCCTATGCTGAACCTCACAAAAAATCTAGAATCAATTGCCATTTTCTATAGAAACAGAAAATCTTCTAATGAAAATTTTACATGGAAATTGACGTCCTGAGCAAAATCATTGCTCACGCAGCAGCACTCAACAGTGCATCAGTGAAAGGGATATGAAACCTCTTGCTGGTAAAGGCAAATTCATCTTCACATTAAGAGTATTCCCAGTCTGTGATGCTCAAGTCTAAACCTAAAAAAAATCAAATGAAGTAGTTTTTCTGAAAAACTCTGATCTTAATAATAATAATCTTGATTTTTTTTTTTTCCATATAAAAGTATTTCCTACTTTATCCTGCAATGGTCAAACCTCAGATTTAGCAGGAATGGCTACAGTGACCTTCTGGGATGAACATCCACCTAGTCACATGATGTGGGCACAACCAATCATTTTGCTTTCTTCTACCCCTATCCCAATTTCATAGCAGGATAGAGTAAAAAATCACTTCTGACTTGTTCTTTTAGAGGTGCTAAGCATCCCAAATCCTCACTCTCTCACTGATGGAGGGACTCAGGCATTTATAACCCCAGGACTCAATTTCTACACCTGTAAGAGATACCTCTCATTTCAGAGAAGAGCACAGGACAGTGACCTGAGCACATGAAACACAATCACAAGCCAGAAGAACAAGTGATTTTCAAAGACACCATCACACAGTAGGCATGTTATTAAGAATATGGGGCCACTGGTTTGGCAACCCCACCTAATCAGAAAACAAAGACCACAGTGGATGAAGTACCACTGCTACTAACTGCTTCACTGGGTCTTCTCCTGGATTTTGAATTGTCAATGCACATATTTTTTTGAAGCTGTCCACATCTAAGGATATGACCTACACATGTAGCTATTTATCAGCTAGAGTGTATACACGGAGCTCTCAGCAAGGATAAAAACAACAGAATGTAGATGACAAAAATGTTAATACTTTAGTAATTAGAAAAAGCTAGCTGCAGCTAATAAGGAGAAGGAATGTTAAACTGGGATATTTAAAAAAAAAAAAAAAACAAACTTTACTGCAGCTGACACACAGAAGCCAAGTAAATCACTGGACTCTTTCACTATATGACTGCTGATAGAAAACTGTGCATGTAAAAGCTACTGCAGCAGATCTGGTAGGAACACAAGCCCTAAATGGAGGTCCTCGTTCAGGTCAAGCTTTGGCAAATTCTAATCCTTCTCAGGTGACATTACTTGTATTCAACCACATCCAGTTGATCTCTTCAAATATTTTCCTTAGTCTCCTCCTTAAGCCTTCCAGAGTGTGTTTAAGTAGCACAGACTAATGTTATTTTACCCAATGAGCCTCATATTACACCAGGCTCAATATGCAGTAGTTTCACTTAGCGGCTGCTTGGAAAGCTATTAAGAGAAAACAATATGAAACCAAGTCTGTCTTTAGATTCAGGTTTAATGGAGTCACATTTCAACCTTTTTCCAAAAGCTGAAAAAGCCCTACATATTGATGACACTGTTAATGTTACAATAACTGAAATAAAAGTTGGAAGCGGCAAGACTTTTTCCAGGAGTCTGATGGAAAGAACTGAAAGTAATGAAAAAGAGTTCTCAAATACAGCATTAGCAAAGTGAACTACAGCTCTTAAAAAGAGCTTGACTTTCAGTGTCTCTGTAGGATCTGACTGTAATATTGCATGAGACAACAATGTATCAGAGCAAGCACCACTTCAGAAATATACACTACACCTGAAACAGATTGATACAACAAAATGAGTAAGACAGGTAGATCTAGTCTCTTAATCATTACATTCTTTGATATTGTAAATATTTGGAAAGCAGAAAAAAATATGGGGAAGCAAGAACTCATATGATGCAAAATTAGCATGATATAGATATTTTTATGATAACTTTAAATGGCTCTGATCACCCAGACAAATTTAGTTTTTTGTCTTCACTTTGATTTTGCAGTTGACTGTGCAACAACTGGTTTTTTTGCATGAAAGCATGAATAGAAAGGAGAAGGGAAGTAAGATGTCCAGATGGCTACTGAGTACCTCCAAGGCAGGACATTCCGCAGTCTCTCTGGGCAACCTATGCCAGTGCTCAGTCATTGTCACAGTAAAAAAAGTGTGTCCTCACATTCAGAAGGAGCCTCCTGTGTTTCTGTTTGTACACATTACTTCTTGTCCTGTTACTGGGCACCACTGAAAAGAGCCTGGCTCCATCCTCTTTGCACCCTCCCTTCAGCTACATTGATGAGATCCTCCTTGAGCCTTCTTCAGGCTGAACAGTCCCAGCTCTCTCTGCCTTTCTTCACGGGACAG
The DNA here is from genome assembly GCA_004320125.1 of Scolopax mira. Taxonomy (NCBI): domain Eukaryota; kingdom Metazoa; phylum Chordata; class Aves; order Charadriiformes; family Scolopacidae; genus Scolopax; species Scolopax mira. The sequence continues at coordinate 28,028 of BJBW01002345.1, forward strand.
ATGCTCCAGTCACTTAATCATCTTTGTGGCCTGTCATTCAACAGTATGTCCATGTCTCTCCTGTACTGAGAAGCCCAGAAATGGACACTGTACTCCAGGTGTGGCCTCACTAGTGCTGGCTAGAGGGGAAGGATCACTTCCTGGCAACACTCTTCCTAATACAGCCCACAACACCATTAGCCTTCCTTGTTCAACATAGCATCCACGATGACCCTCAGGACCTTTTCTGACAAGCTTTTTTTCCAGCTGCTTGGCTCCCAGCACAGATCCTACGTGCAGGACTTCGCACTTGTTGATGAACTTCACGAGGTCCCCCTGGTGGGGGAGTAACTTCCAGAATACTGCTAGCACAAGACACAAATGACAAGACATTTTTAGCAGAAGAATAGACAATATCCTCCTCTTCTTGTACCCAAAGTTGAGCAACATTAAATTCCCTTTGACACAATACAGAAGTCTGTGTTGGGTTGCAGAGATCATGCAAGAGAGAGAGAGATAGAGCATGTGCAGGATAAATATGGAAAGATAACAGAAAAAATTTTTACTTTCCTGCTGAAAGAGGTACAGATGAGGCTGAACTCTGCTAACTGAAATGGAAGAAATTCTTTCTTTTGTGCTAATACATGCCCTTAACACACAGAGGCTACATAATCCCGTGAACATGGACAAGTTTGAGAATCAAAACTAGAGCTCAGATACCCAACTTTGTCTGAAACTGTTAATCACGAGGTGATTCTGTGCCTCCTCTTTCTTTCCTACTCTGTGTCAGTTTCGTTTACTTGAACCCTTCAGAAATATGTATTTTTACTACTACACATCTGTACAGCACTAGAGATACACACGGTATAGCACTAGGTGGCCTTTAGGTTCTGTTCACCTAAATATAAGATTTTGCAGAAGATTTGCTTCACAGTTTCACAGCATATATTGCATTGAAGCAGTTCATAGTTTTCTGTTTCTACAACAGTCTATACTAAAAAAACACAAAACAGTAAACTTGAATCAAAGTAAACTTTGTAGAAAACACTATAAAAATTTGGGGATTTTTCTCATTTTACTTCCAAACTACAGCTACAAATGTTTCCTAAAGTTCAATTCCAAAAAAAAAAATCAACCTTTGAAAGCAAAGTGCAACAAGTGAAGTTCAGCAAAATCTGAGGCTGAATAAAAGAGTTATGATAAACACTTCTCATTCTGCAGTTTCATTAGCTAAAAGGAGAAAGCGTGGCCCACTGTCATCTCAGCATCAGTGAAGCTGCTGTTCTCCAGCAGACTGCAGTAGTTCTGTGAGAAATACAGTTGGAAGCCAAAGCACCTGTTTAGACACACCATTTCAATAGGATGCTTCCATTACTAACTCCTGTACTACCATAATATTAACATTTCACACTGGAATACTACTTAGCATTTACATAAAAGAGGGATTTATTTTCTATTGCCATTGGTGCATATATGTATTAACCAGAACTTTTGCATGTGGAAAGATTAACAATGAGAGCAATCCCTCTCACTTCCTGAGGACGCTCACTTACCAGCAAAGCAGAGTTCCCAGCACCAAGCCATGTCAGACAGATAACAGAGACACAGAACAAGCTCATGTGCAATCAATATCTGCTGAACATCTTAAAAATGAAGAAGAAAGACATGTACAGGCCAGGTATATTCTTTCTTGATGGCCCAGGTAAGGAGTCTAAGTTGAAGAACTGTCCTGTGACCAGTTGTTGCCACAGGAGTAGGTCACAACAGCAAAGGCACTCAACTTCCTTATTCCAAAAGATGCTCTCCCTTGGATGTCCCTCGGAAACTCAACTTTTCCTCACAAGTGACCATTCAGCAAAGTAGGGCAGAGAAGACTGACCATTCTGGAGAGAACAGGAGACCAAATTTAGATGTAGAACCACCTCATGAGAATGCTCCTGATTAAAGTATTAAAACATGTAATTCAATGTGGACAGATAAATAAGGAAACCCTCTACAAAATGTTTTTTGGGTCTAGGTCCCTTGCAAGGGTGAAGCATCTCAGGTCAGAGGCTATTTGTAAGTATTTTTCAACAACTGGCAATAGCTTTACATAAAGTAAAGGCAAGTAGCTGCTGTGTTGCTGTGCTGTGAACACAATCTAATGCATCTTGGGTGCATTGCCATGGTCCTGCTCAGTTACAGTTACTGTTCCCAAGCCAAATCTGAATCCATGTCCATCACGACATGAGCATACACTGTGCAAAATAAGACCTAGACCAGGCCTGAACTAGCTGTTAATGAAAGGCCAAAGAACATTTCTGCTAGTGGAGGGAAATCTGGGACAGATTCTGCTCTGGTGATCTTCATTCAGAGGTTATTGTCTAAGCAGGGCCAACGCTTTGAGTACCATCTAATATAGGTAAAGTAGAAGATGACAAAAATTTAATTCCCAATCAAGAGTCGTAGCTACAAGCTTATCAGTGGAATCATTAGGTTAAGTCCGGAGGTTTATAACGAAAATATTGTATCTACCAAAATCTTTGTGAGTAATTCAAGAAAGAAACCAGAGCAAATCAGTAACACCTATCTTTGCTAAGCAGGGTTGCTGTTTCAGTGGTTTCCAGCTTGCCCAGCAACTTTTAGTACAGATGCACTGGGTGTTGTCAGCACTGCTATACATGTGCAGATTAAGCTGTGCATGCACAACAGCCATTTGTCTGATGTGGCTAGTTTAGAGGGTTTTTTTGGTATTTCAAAGGTGGCAACCATACGGCTGAAAAGACCATACATTAGTGCAGTGTATATATTTGCGTGTAATATATTTCAGCCAGCATTTCAATTCAAAAAAGAAAATAACGTGTCTGGATCAGGAAGTTTATATTTTGTCGCACCACTGCAATTCTCTAGCACAAATATTGTTGTCCCTTCCCAGTGTAAAGCAGTACCAGTTCCTCCCAATATATAAAAAGGCACAGACATTGTCTTCATTGCTGCACATGGTCCAGTTAGTGTTCATGCAACTGCCCAGTGGCTAAAAAAAAAAATGCACCAATTTAGGCACTACCTAAAACCCAACACCATCACAAACACTATATTTTAAGTCCCTCCCTCTGTTGCACTACATGTATGTTTGGGTCTGTTTTTCATCAAGATGGAGAAAACCTTGACAATTCTCAAAAAAAATAGACAAAAGTTTCTGCGAGGTTAATTTGAGACTCATAATCCCTAAACCATATGCTCTGGATTATTTTTAGATTTACATTTTTTAAATCCTAGAGAGCAAAAATTATTTTTTTAAAAACAGAAAAATCACTAGAATGATTTTTGTAAGGTTTTAGATCTATGTTAACCATACATGAGATTTGTTATTAACCTCTTCAAATAACATTGATAATTCAATTTAAAGTGTTTATTTTTAAATGTAATTAAAGAACTGCATGCTTCTTCAAAATATTATCTGTAATTACTTACACTTTCCCTATTACAGTCATACGAACATACAGGAAAAAAAGGAGTAAGAGCAGATAGCATAAATTCCACTCCCTCATAAAAGGACAAAGTCTTACAGATATATCAAGTACTTGGCTCTGATGAAATTGGTGTTTCAAAAAGAAATATGTAACTAATTAATTACTGGATACTACAACTTGCAAACTGTCTGCTATCAAAAGATATAAAGATATTTCTCCTATTACAGTGAAACAAAGATCAGGAACATTTTTTGCAAGGACACACTGCTCACTAGATCGTAATAGATGGGATCTTAAAAAGCTCCTCTTGATGACATAATCAAAGCAACTAGTATTTTAGCTACCTTGATCTTCCCTTAGAAAATCCAATCATCTCTTTCTGCCCCATACTAAAATTTTATGTCCTTTTGTTTTTCATACTTTGTACAGTCAAGTCCATAAACAAGAGGAAGAGTCAGGAAATGTAGTCACCAATCTTTCACATACTACCAAGTAAAAAATTTGAAATTACAATGTTGCACTTAAGCAACCAGCAATTTCATCCAAACAGAGCAAGATTAAAACAAAGCTATATACATTCATTGGAATGTTACATTCAAGAGTATTTAGGTATAAACACATGGATGAAGCAGTGTGACCTGTATAAGTCCAAATGCTCGCACCTGCTCCAAGGACCACACTTTGATAGGCAGAGGTCAGAAATGTGCATAGCTTCAAAATCAAGGTGCTAAAATGGAGCAATCTCAAAGTAAAGCATACAATTAAGTTCTCGAACTCCTGTAGTCTCAGAGGAAGATCTACAGAGGAAACTATTGTGATACTCCATCATTTTACATGAGTTACAGTTGTCATCTGTTTCATGCTCAGAAAATCAACTCTCACATCAATTAAGTATTTTGAAACAAGATTATGTACAAACACCAATTTCTTGTAATTCATCTTTCCTGCCCTCCATCTCCACTGCAGAATCTGCATTGGAAAGGTGACATTAATTAGTGTCTGTCAGACTCATTCTTTCACTCTGGGCTTTCCCACATTTGACACTCTGTTGCACTGTCATCTGCCTTTTTGGGGCATACAGTGGGAAAACCACCACTTTTGACTTCATGTCCTTTTGAATTCATTTCCCCTCAGAGTTTTGAAAAAGTATTTGCTAATTAGTGCTGGGCAGAGATGGATTGAGAGCACCCCTGAGGAGAAGGACTTGGGGATGTTGGTTGATGAGAAGCTCAACATGAGCCAGCAACATGTGCTCGCAGCCCAGAAAACCACCTGTGTCCTGGGCTCCATCAAAAGAAGCGTGGCCAGCAGGTTGAGGCAGGTGATTCTTCCCCTCTACTCTGTCCTCATGAGACCCTACCTGGAGTACTCCAGGGTTGACAACATAAGAAGGACATCGACCTGTTGGAGCAAGTCCAGAGGAGGACCACGAAGATGATAAGAGGGCTGGAGCTCCTCTCCTATGAAGATAGACTGAGTTGGGGTTGTTCAGCCTGCAGAAGAGGGACCTTCTCCAGGGGGACCTTATAGCAGCCTTCCAGTACTTCAAGGGGGCCTACAGGAAAGACGGAGAGGGACTCTTTATCAGGGATTGGAGTGATATGACGAGGGGTAATGGTTTTAAACTTAAAGAGGAGAGATATACATATGATATTAGTAAGAAATTCTTTACTGTGAGGGTGGTGAGACCAGGCTGCCCAGAGAAGTTATGGATGCCCCATTCCCAGAGGTGTTGAAGGCCAGGTTGGATAGGGCTTTGAGCAACCTGGTCTAGTGGAAGTTATCCCTGCCCAGGCAGTGGGGTTTGGCCTCAGACGGCAGCAAAAGATCACATGGCAGCCGCTCGCACAGAACAGAGTCCCCACCGGCGGCGCCGCCAGGAGGGGAAAATTGAAAGAAAAAGGAAAAACTTGTGGGTTGAGGCAAAGGCAATTTAACAGAACAGCAAAGGGCGCAAGAAACAACAACCATAACACTGGTATACAACCACGATTACAATACCACCGCTTGCCGACACACCCGGAACACACACAATGGTGCTGCTCTTCCTGCTCCTTCTCCCCTGGGTGTGGGACTTCCTCCTCTTCCCTCACTTCCTGTCCCTCCCCTTCCCCCGGTTAGCTCTGGCCATCCCCCTGGGCGTGGCTCAAATGGGATGGAATACCTGTGTCCCTGCTAGGTCCTGGGAACAATTAACCCTTTCCCCATCAGACCCAGTACAGGTTGGAACTTTAAGATCTCTTACGAGCCAAACCATTCTATGATACTATGAAATGGACCAGAGAGCTCACCTCATGGTAAACACTGTGAGAGCTGGAACAGCCAGATGTAGAGAAAACAAAGTAATGCAGCTAGATTTCAAGTCAGGCTTACAAGTCACCTTACTTCCCACCGGCATATGAAGTTCAACAACTGTAACAGTAAACCCAGGTCAATAAGTGTCCTTTATGTATGGAGCTGGCTGGACTAAGCCATTGTGGAGAGAGGAGAAATAGCTGTACAACTCAAACTCTGCTTCTGCCTGATAGTGTTCAGAAGCAAGATCTACTTGACACTTCACTTCCTAATGTATTTGTCAGAACCCAAGTAATAAAGATCCATACCACAAGCCTGTCCAACACTCTATAACCACAAAACTATTGTCCCAAAAAAGTGACAGATTTACTCTGCATGCACAGAGTGACTTTGCAGCACTCAATTGACACTTCCAAAGCATTGCATGTGCTAGAGAAGTTCTACAAAGACAATGAGTATATAAACCATGGCAGCACCTAATTTTGGTGTCTAAAGCAGTCCATGATATAACGATCAAGCTGTTACATTTGTGCAGTATCAAGAGCCAACATGTATGAAGTCATGCTTTTCACTAAGAAAGGATTAACAAATACTTGGAGCCTAGACAAATACAGAAGGTTCTCCAACTGTGCCTGAACAAAACCTTGAGGTGAAGAGAGAGGGCATGCCTGAGGAATTTAATCTAGTATTAAAAAAATGCCTGAAACTAAATAAATCTCTAATATAACAGAAAGTATAACTTTCAAGGGTCATTGATCCCAAGGGTCTTATCCAACCCAATCCAAATTATTCTATGATTCAAGGATCATATCTATTAAAGAGCTGCACCAACATGAAAATTTAATATAGGTGAGAAGATTGGATGTGGTGGATCCTTTCTCATTTGAGGCTGATTTCAGCTTACTTCAGGGCCTAACAATAAAAATGTGAATATCTGAACTACACTTTAGTTATAGATAGTGGTAATCAAGTCATCTTATTTTACACTTACTGAGTTTGGGGTATGCTTTATCTGAATAAAGGCAGGCACCTATTGTAGGATGAGTTAAATTGTACCAACAGCTCTATGGACTTTACCCCAACTAGCACTACATCAATTATTAAAGAAAATTAAGACATTTATGTTTCAAGACATTCAGATAATTACATATAGTCAGATGAATCCAACCCTGGAGTTTATAATCAAGGATGAATTTTTGGAAAGGGATGTTATAAGTGATAAGCTTCCGAATGCCGTACAGCGCACTGGGAAAAGTTTGCAATCTCTGATGGTCTGCAGATTTGACTACACAGTCCCCTCTCACACATGGTTAGCTAAAGTTTTGGGGTATTTAAAAATAGCTAGATGATCAGAAATGAAATGCAGACCTCCATGGGATAGTCAGACTCTTGTCAGAAAAAGCAAGAGAAAAAAAACAAGAAAATAACAAAGGAACAGCTCACAGAAAGACCATTGTTTATTTCTTTATGCCTTGAATTTTGGTAGTCAATACCTCTTCCACTTTCTAGCTTTTAAACAATGTCAGATTTTTATTACAAGCAAATTATATAAACAGCACCTAAGGGTGTCAGATGCGTCTGACTTGCTCCAGGATTTCCTGCCTCTGGTTGCTCAAGAAGATCAGGATTATCTTTTAAATATCACAAGCAGCACTTTGGGAAACCAAATCAAGCACATAAAAGTAGGTGTCTGTTTTCACAATTAATACCACTCGGCATTTCGAGCATCAATTCTTCAAATCTTCACAATGCACTAGAGCACCAATTACTCTCAATAACACTGCATCATTAGCTAGTTTGGCATTAGGTCATTCACACAGAAGTTTTGACTTCTGCCGACATTTTAGTTTAAGAAACTTTCTCAGACTTACCAGACAATAGGACGTAAGTAGCCAGAAGTTTAAAAGTTTTGACTTTTCAATCATTTACAGTGTTGAGATATTTTTACTGCTGTAGTAACGATGTGTATCGAAGGAATGTCTAATAACTATCTTAAGTAGTAAGGGGCTGAGGAACAGAAGCTATCCTCCCAAGCTTTACTACTGATCACAAGTACATGTAAAATTACTCCAGAAAGTGTTAACATGCCTGGATTCTCTTACCAATTCTATTACGTGAATTTAATGTAACACCTGAGGAAAACACATTTCTCAACATAAGTTTTCTCATACGATTTTAAGGCTTATCCAGCAGACAAAAATTTAACTGTTCTCCAAATGTAAAATATGTTTCAAGTTCAAAGAGAGAAGGACAGAATAGATAAAATATTTGAACAATGTTGGACAGTTAAAAGATATTTTTTGAGGGTTTGGATTTGTTGCTGGGGGTTTTTTTGAGATAGTAAATTACTCTTTTGGAATTAGTACAGTCCTTGTAAAAGCAGATGTGGTATTTACTTCAGTCAAGTATTTCCAATACAGGTTCCTTTCCTCTAATACTCAAATTATCCATCTTTTCCAAAGCCTGACTGCACAACCCAACTGAGGCAGGTTCCAAGATTGTCCCCATCTCAGGTAAGTATCTAGTTAGAAAAGCTAAATCACAATCCCTGATATTTCAACATGTTTTATTTCTAGTTGAAAATCCATGTAACAATTTCCTATATTAATAAACTTGTTTGTTATGGAGATTCCCATATTTCATTAAGATGGTACAGATTTAATTGACATAATTTTGATTCCAGCCACCATGTTCTTCCATATATGCATATACTCCTGTAAACACCATACACAGACCTATACGGAGCCCTGAGAAACACTTGGAGAAATTTTTTTCCCCAGGCACTTCTATTTCCACCTACAGATATTTTGCCATCACCACTGTTGCTTACTATTCACTCATTACCATAGATATTACCCCTTTTTTTATGTACATCTAATACAGGGTGCAAGCCTCCAGGAGAGGAGTATGTACTTGATGACACTCCTTGAATAGGAACTAAACAGAAAGTCAAGTACTTGACACCCACAGATTTCCTTTGAGTTCTTGGATATAGATAATCTCCAGTTTCCCAGTCTCCTTCACATCTTTCATTATTCCAATGGTTGGTTTCACCAACTCAAGAGCCCTGCTTGTACTTATTTCTACTACAGTTGAGACTTCCCATTAATACGGGCACTGCTGTCACATTGACATTTTTTTCCTTTTTGTTAGCATCTAATATTTCATGGTTATTTACAATGTATCCTACATTATTTTCTGCCAATGCTTTTGCAGAATATCATCACTCCTCCCAGTAAGTCTGACAGTCTTCATTTCCTATATACTCCCATTTTGATTTGTAATACCCTTTGGGAAAGCTGTTTTTATCACATGACAAAGACAAGGATAAAAATACTGGTCTTTCATGTGCCGCATAATATTCAATGAAATGTTAAGACATGAAGCTGCTCATCTTATACTGACAGCTAAAGAGAAATCTGAAGAAAAGATAAAAATTTCATTGACATGAAGAAGCAAGTAGGTATCCAAAAGAAATGAAAAAATCAAGTTATACAAGTTAACAAAAAGGGTAAATGAGGTGCTTTGATATTAAGCTAAGCCAGCTGTGAGATTATACCACTGACCTTTAAGCTATGTAAACCTTAAATGTCTTTTAAAATAGCTTCTGCAGGAAAGGCAAATAATCATAATTACCTGCTCAGGACAGAGATTTACAGTGGGAAAATTTGCTGGGATGTTTCAAGGGAAGCAAGGTTCTGCTCTGAGCCAACAAGGCAAAGCAATATTCTAATGAGCTGCAAAAGTAACTAAGAGCAGCAATGGAGTTAGCAGATTCTGTTGATTATAACACATGTACTGAATAATTTTTAATGAAGTGACATTGACTAATAAAACACAAATCAGTGCCAGGTAGGAACCACATTCTAAACCTTAATTTTTTCAATCCACTTCTACTGCAATGTTGCACGCCTTGGTTTGGGAAAGGGTTGAAAGCAGGAGGGGAATTAAGAAATCTGGAATGTCCCCCCAAATTTACCAAACTCTTGTTTACTAGAGTATTCTACATCAGCTACAAATCCAGGAAAATTCCAATACAGGCATATAGACTTAAAGGTTACTGTACATTAAGCTGCTTAAAAAAAAAAAAAAATCAGCTACATACAGCTAAGGTATTTGTCCTTAATTCCAGACCGAATGCAATTGATTTCTACAGCACAGGAGACTTAATCTATGCCAAAAATTTTATTTCATTAAGAAAATGATATTATGGAGCATCTGAGATCATGTAACAGACAAAACAGAATGCCAGAGAAATTTTAACTGCCAGTACCCCACAGTGAATGCCTGATTATTTGCAGATGGGATATGGAAAAATTGTGAAATTATTGGAATTTTGGGTCCTGTATGAAAGCATTACTTCAGACTGCATGTGTCATGGCAAATGTCTATTATAATTATGGCAAATGTCTATTATAATTTGAATACATTCTTAGATTTTGCTTTCAGTACTTAGAACTGGCTATGCTCACTTCTTTAGACTTATAACTGAAAAAGACTGCATTCTTCAAAGTGCAAAACAAAACCCTTAGGTGATAGCACAAACATTGCCAGTAAGTCAACTGTCAATACTGATGGTATTTATCCAATAACTAAACTAAAAACTAATTTAAATCAATCTCCTTTGGAAAAGCCAACTGTTCAACAAGCACAACAATTGGTCTAAGATCAATCAGCGAGCATGAGATCAATTAAAACCAGCTTAAGTTTTTGTAGGAGGACAATTCACACAACTCGAGTTAGATGTCTATTCATTTCAGTACTCCCACAATGCAATCCTTAAGCTCTGTTGTAAAGCAGAAATACCACTATCACCCTCCGCTGTCTAGCCAGCACTCTAAGTAGTTCCACATTTAATTAAAGACACAGTATACCCTTTGTTAGCACAGATAGTCTGGTCACTTTAAAGGACTGTTATCGGTTTAGCCACACACACAAAAATTAAATTCTGGAAACCATCTGTTGAAAAACCGTCAAAACTAAATTGCTTTAAAATTTTATTTGTACCCACTCTGAAGGTGACATATGCATGAAAGTGCAAACTATTTTCCTTTCTCAGTTTTATTACTGTTTTTACCGGCTTAACACTGGAGAGGTTCACTAACTCCCCATCCAAATAATTGCGCAGAAAGTGCAATTCTTCCTAAAGTACAAATTTCTCAGCAGCTGAGCAACACAATTTTCAGCTAACTTTAGAAAGTGGGGGGGAAGACATGGCCGAGAAAATAATAAGAAAAGAGACAGAAAAATAACTCAGAATGTGGGGATAATAAAAACATTTTACGCTGAAAGTGTACATACACATACACACAAAAAATTATAAAAAATAAAGAAGAAAAAGATAAAGCCCACAGCCAATCCTGACAGCTGGGGGAAAGCTGCAGTAACCTTTTTGTCCACATGGGTGCTGTACTGGCACATTTCACCGCCCCGGCTCCTAACTCCGGGAGTCCCGACACCAGCACCTCAGGAAAACAGATTCAACCCCAACGTTCGTTTATCTCTGAGGGGGGTGGGGGTTGTTTTGGTTTTTTTTTGTTTTGTTTTGGGTTTGTTTTTTTTTTTTTGGGGGGGGGGGGGTGTTTGTTTTTATTGGTTTTTACCCCACTCAAAGGGCTTTGAGCAAGAGATGGTGGCACAGAAACCCCCTGGACGCTGGGAAAGACCGGGTTGGCTCCGCCGCCGCGGTTCTCCCGCGGTTGGCTCCCCCGGTGCCCGCGAGATGGATGGGGAGAAGCCTGGGAAAGGCGGTCGCTCCGAGGGACCGTCCCCGAAAGTGCGCCCCACGGCCACGGCAGCCCCACGGTCCGGGCAGCCTTTGGCCGCCGTTTGACAAGGAGGAAATCGCTGCCCTTCCCGCGGCGGGCAGCCGCCGGGAAGACCCCCGGCCCTGAGGTGGAGGTGGGCACCGGGGGGAGCTGGCACCTACCGCTCCACCTCGCTGTCCCCGCCAGCCCCGAGCGGAGCGGCCTCCGGTCCTTTCCCACTGGAGCTCACCTCCGCCCTGCTCCTCCCCGTTCCCAGCCCAGCCTCCCCCCGCAGAAGGGTGGCGAGCACCCCCGCGGCGGGGTCGCCACGCTGTCCCGGCCCCGCGGCATCCCCCCCGCCCCACGCCCCACGTGGCGACCAGGCAGCCGGGTGGACGACTCACCTGCCGGCGAGCTCCCCTTCCTCGGGGGGGAAGGGGACGGGCAAGCAGTGCTCCGGTAGCCCGTCTCCTTTCCCCTCAAGCACTCGTGCTCGCCGCCCCGGGCGAGCGGCGCTACTCACCTCTCTTGCTGCGTCTCCATCGGCCGGTTTGGCAGTGGCCGTAATCCATACAGTTCAGGATGATCAAGGCAAAGGAGAAGAGGCGAAACCGCATCCTGGGCCCCTGGGCTGGGCAGCCTCCTCCGGCGGCAGCGAGGGGCGGCGTGCGGGGGCTGCGAGCGGTCCCGGGAGCGGAGGGGGCCGGGGGAGCGCGGCGGGGACCGAACGGAGCTCACACGCCTCTCGCTGCCCTTCTTGGGCGCCGCAAACTCACAACCGCTTCCAGCATCTCCCCCGCGCTGCAGGGAGAGGGAGGGGGAAGAGAGAGAGAGAGAGAGAGAGAGAGAGATAGAGGGAGAGGGAGAGGGAGAGAAAGCTTGGCTCCTGGCTTCCCCGGTCCTCCCCCTTCTCCCGCTCTCCCCGAGAAACAAAAAAAGAGGGGAAAAACCTAATCAATCAATCAGTCAAATCCCCAGGTCGGGCAAGAGCGGGGCCCCAGAGCAGAGTCCCCGCAGAGCCCCAACTTTCTCCGGCGAGCCGCGGGCGAGCTCTGCCGCTCAGCACCCCCCTACACCGCGGGGACCGGCTGTCAGGCGGGGGGAAAGCGCTATTTATCCCGGCGCAGGGGCGCACCCCGCCCACCGCCGCTCAGGTCGCGGCCACGGCGGGGGCCAAGCCGCCCCCCTCCACCCCATCCTACCTTCTGCCGTGCTGCCCCGCCGCCATACCCCCGCGCCGCCGGGTGCAGGGGGCAGCCCCCCGCGGGCAGGAGCGGGCCGGGGTGTTCCCGGCCACATGTGTCCGCACCGAGCTCTCCCCCCGGCTCGCCCGCCTCCTGCTGCTCGCTCCTTTTATGCGGCGGGGCGGGCGGGGGGGGGCTGTCAGCCGGGGGCAGCGGGGGCCGTGCGGGCTCGGCGGGGGGATGCGGGGCGGTGGAACGGAGGTGGTGCTGCGGTACCGGCCATCCCGCCGCCCGGCCCTAAGCACCGCCCGGCGCCGCGCCCCCGCCTCCCCGGGCCTTAACGCCCGCCCCGAGCACCAAGACCCCCGCCCCGGGACCCGCCGGGGCTTCTGCCGGGAGGCTCTTCCTCGGAGTGTTGCTTCCGCTCCCCGCAAAGCCTCCGCTCTGCGCTGGTCAGAGCCTTGGGAAACCGGGTCCTGCTCACTTCTCTCCCTCTTTTTTTCGTGCCTTTTTTCTCTTTTCTTTTCTTTTCTTTTCTTTTCTTTTCTTTTCTTTTCTTTTCTTTTCTTTTCTTTTCTTTCCACGCAGTGTTTGGTAATTAACTCGATTTCTTTCTTTCACCTCTGGTTTTAAGACCTTTATTTTCCCCTCCTTTTCTTCTAGCTTCCTAAAATCTGATCTCGCACGTTCCCAAAGCCTCTTCTTTGAAGCATCACTTTCATTATCCTGGGAAGATGGCTCTTGAATTCCTAAAGCACAACTTTAGCGAGTGATTTTCAGCTGTTTCCAGCCACTTGGCCAAAGGTATTGTAGAGCTGGTAAAGTGGGAACCCCAATAGTGTGGGTAAGGAAGGATGAATCAAGGGAGCACTCAAGAGGTTCCAGGTGAATTTAGCTCTGATGCATGAGGGTCTGTTAATTTCTCATAGCATCGACTGCCCCACAGAGCCATTTGATTTCTCTGCTCCTCACTCACAGTCTGTTCCCCAGCACTGCAGGTTCCGTCAGACTGTGGTTCCTTGTTTTTTGGTGCTGGACATGGTGTGCCTGACTTACCAAGCCCCACAAGACCTGGGGCGCTACAGAGCAGGTGCTGAGCTGGGGTCTGGCACTGATGGCACAAAGCCAGGTCTCATAAACCCAGCTGGATCTAGGCTGGCTCTGAGCTGGGTGTTTCTGCTTCTTTCCACCCTTCGACACTTCTGGTTGTGGGAATGTGGTGCTGAAATACCTGAGCTGCCTCAGGATGGAGACAGCTAGGTTCCTACAAAAGCAGATGTGCTCTTTTCAGAGCAGAGCTGGCCCTAGAAAGAGTGTAACTGCATTCACGTGGCACTCTGCCTTAGCTAATGAATCATGTTTAGACCCAAGCTGGCTTTTCATCCACGGCCTGAACAATCTGAGCATGGATAAATGAAGTCTGACTGTATGGTGTTTACCCTACCATATCAAGACCTCAGAACTTTTGACTGTATTTATCAGTATAATATTCCTCTGAAGCAGGGAAGCACCAGTATCTTCAGTTTGCAGACAGAAGACCGAGTCACAAAGAAATAAAAAAGAGCCTGAAATCAAAAGGGATGTATGCAACTGTCAGAACTTGGTCCTGAGTTTTCAAAGTCCTTGCTCAGTGTTGTAACCCCTGGGCTGCCCTTCTTTATACTTATTTACTATAGTAGTACTATACTAGTTTAACAGCTTAACATCACATTACACATAAGAATACCTTCTGATGTCAAATCTTTATTTATTGTAACTGTCATTATGGGGCTACAGTATGAGATCCCACTGTGCTACACCTCATACCTTTCAGGGTTGCTGTAATCTCAGAATTACAGAGACAGAAGCCATCAAGTAATTAACACAAACCTAAGTACTAGGTCAGCCAAGATCATTCTAGCTCCAAAGTCAGTGGTCTCCAAGTGGACTTGGAGTGGATGCTATGGGAAAGAGTGAAAAAAATGAGACGTGTATATATGTGGTCTGTGGTCTTTTTCCCCAAATGTACTTACACAGTGAAGCTTTCCAAAGGAGAGAGAGAGAGAGAGAGAGAAATAACTTGTTGCAACAGAGGCCATATTTTATTTCAGTGGACGATGATTACAGACAACCTGAGTTCTCCAAGATGTCCAGTCCCCATAAGCACTCTAACTTCATGTGACAGGTTGTGTGCCACAGACAACTGAGACTTTGCACTACTAGTATCTTTGATGTACATGGTTACAATTTTCTGATATACAAATAAAAAGTGTGCTACCACCCTACAGATCCTCCCACGCTGCAATGCAAGGGCGAGAGATACTAGACTGCAAGAGGAAGAGGAAATCACACAGAAGTGTCAACTAGACCTTTGTGAGGACTCCAGGAACTGATCACCTTTACTGTTTTCAGGTCTACAAACTCATAGTCATGGGGCTTTGAGTCTACAACAGTTACCTGGAGATGAGTCTTGGAGTCCTTTGTGTAAACAGTGATATCAGGGCCTCCCCACTAATACAACTCTGTTTCTGGACATGTCTGAAATATATAAAAGTATAAATGGACTTTCAGAAAGGTGCTCTTCTGACACAGAAGATGACTGATGTCTTGCAAAGTGTAGCACTGGGTGTCAGAAGAAACAGATCTCAGACATTCCTTCATTTCTTAAGGAAGGATAGCTTGTCACCGCTCTCCAGCCTGGACTCCTTTGAAAGTCTCTCAGACCTGGAAAATAAATGTGAGTAAAGCTTACCCAAGTTAAAATCCTAGCCTTTGAGGGCAGGAGCAAGGCCCAGCACTGAGTTTTTCCTGTATGCAATGGAGGAGGCAGTAGCCCAGGTGGGAGCCAGCTCTGTGGAGGAAGCCTGCAGTCAGTGCTTCAGGAGCTGTTTGGGATTTCAACACCCAGTTTGAGCCAGGCAGGCTAGACCACCCACAGGCAGCCCACATAATACCTGGCAGTACTAGCCATGGGCTAGCATTCTATTGTGCCATGTAAGTACAGGACATGGCTACTTCCTCGTGTCTGCTTGATGTGATTTACACCAAGAGACAGCTGATGGGCAACATCTGCAGACAGTGAGACATTGGTAGCCTGTAACCAGCAGGCAGCTGAGCTGGAGTGGCATTTGGAGTGGAGTGGGTAGGAAACACAGCTATGAAACTTCAAAAGAATATATTAAAATCATTTTTTTAAAAGTATTTATCAAGAGCTCTTTCTAAGCATGATGGGATGCTAAGGAGACTTGTATGAAAGATCCAGAATTTGAGTGATGAAGACTTGCGATCTGGATCAAATGGCAACTCAAGGTAAACTCCCAGTATTGCATGAGGTATCATAGGCAAGAAGTGCTTTCAAAGTGAAGACAAGCATCTTATGCTTCCTACTATAAGGAAGAATGAGTGGAAGTATGCAAGAAAAAGAGCATTACAATCAAAGTTAACGGCCAAGAGCAGAAGGCTAGATAGACAGCAGGCTAAATTAGATTTAAATTCAAAGAACACCATGTTGCAAAAAGCAAGATATTTTGCAATAAGATCTACATGATAGTTTTGACACTACAACGGATGGAAAATTCCTGTTTTAAAATAGGTTATGTGGAAAGAATCTTCTTTCTACCTACAGTTTGGTTGTCAAACCTGCAGATAAATCTCAGGTTCTATTACAGAAATAATATCTGAATTTGTGTTTTCAGGGAAGACTACCCAGAGACAGAGGGTAGAGGGAAGAAAGAAGAGATACACTGAAGACACTAATCAGCCTCTGTCAGGCAGGTGGAAGGTGGACGAGGATCACGAGAGTATCCCCTTTGGGTGAGCTTCTGAAGGAATGATAACAGGAAACAAAGGCTGAGGAAAACAAGAACCATGGAGCTAATGGAGGATAAGAATTCCAGAACGTAGCTAGCTGTTTACAATGATCAATACATCAAGAGGAATTAAGGTAATTTTGAGAAAAGATTAAGAAAAAATAATTAAAGACTTTGGGAAAAGTGGTGTCAGTGGTACAGAAGCTGAATCAGAAACTGCAGAACCCAGAGCATGTTTACAGTCAGAGGGAAAAGAGTCAGGAGGCTTGAGAGGTTAAAGAGCAGAGGAAGGAAAAGTACTGGGATGTCTTAGACCTTTGTGTCTGTAGTCCCAATGAAATCAACAGAGGAGAACACACTGTAGGCATGGCACTGAGTGTGTGCCATTGGGCAGCACTGGGGCACTAACGAACACCACGTGCATTCTAGGGGGGACTCTGTCAAAGTGAGGAACTGGGAAAATTATCTGACCTATAGTGTGTTTGATGAATGTGCTCATAGAAAGAACACATTAGTCAAGGCCCAAGAAGATGATGTGTCAATGATTGAAATACCAGATGATGAGAGTCTGGGCAACAGTTTAAGCTGTGGGGATACCTAGAGTATATTTTAGATAAGTTATTCAAAAGTCTCAGCAGCCAAATTAATGCACTTGATCTGTGCTGAAATGATTCATTACACGCTGTTCAGAAATCATATTATTTTATAGAACTAGAGTTCTGTTCATTGAAAATTCAGTTTTATATGTTGTGCTCCACAGAGGTTTCACTGACTGTAAAAGATCTTACCGTCTACACTTGGGCTGTATTAAAGCCAAAGCGCTGCTGCTTTTGTAATATAAAGTAATTGAACCTTTCCATTCTTTATTGGGCTCCATGGATGTGATCTGTAAGTATCCCAACGTCATCACTTTGCAGAGAGAGATCTTAAAATGAACAATACCGAAGTTTATTTTAAAAGAAATATCTCCATATTCTTGTAGCTGGGTGACTCATCTCCTCTACACTGAAGTCATGATCTTTCCTAAGAACAGAGTCTCAGTAATAATATGTATGCTTACATAGCTTTACACTGAAGTAGAGGAGATGTATCTTTATTTTCAGTGAAAGAACTGAGTAATCCTGACGAGCTTTACATCTAAACTTCAAAAAGACATACATGTATAAACAATCCGGCTTCCAACTCTTTATTTCCAAATCAATCTTCACCTTTTTTTAAATTCTTAAAATGCACTTAATTCATTAATTCTTCAAAATGTGATCAAAAATGTTAAATAACAATAATGGAATATTGTGCCCTGTCTTGGGCCTCCCGAAACCAGACCAAAACCACTGGAGGGCCACCAAGTAGCATGGGGGCTGGAGCACTAACCCTGTGAGGAGAGGCTGAGGGAGCTGGTCTTATTTGTCCTAAAGAGGTGGTTTTGGGGAGACCTAAGGGTTCTTTCCATACCTATGAGGAGGTTACTGAGCAAGTAGAGCCAGGATCCTTACAGAGGTGCCAAGCACAAGAATGGGAGACAGTGGTCATGTACTGTCTGGTAGAGATTTGCACTGGTACAAAGGAAATAAATTTTCTTGTGAAGATGAATAAGCATTGGAAGAGGTTTGCCCAGAGAATCACATGCTCACCTTCCTTGGACAAGGCCTTGAGCAACCAGGTCTGAGATCTGCTGATCCTGCTTTTAGCAGGAGGTTGCACTAGGGACCTCCCATAGTTCCTGCCAACCTGGATGATTTGGCAGCCCTATAAAAAACACAAGCTTCCCAAATATGGTGAGAAGACTGCCCTGTGTCCCTTTTAGACATACATGTAGCTTTCCTTCAAACCTGGCCACCTATCTCTACAACAGCTACAGTGCACAAAAAACCTCTCATAAAATTGTCTCTGCTTTGAAATAATAAAATGATTGAAGCAACAATTCTATTTTTAATTTTAAGCTACAGTGATCCTTAAAAATTACTGTCTGTGTAATACCTCTGTTGGGCTACAGAGATTTCAATATTCTCTGTAGTAAAACTAGGCTCATTTTAAAAAATATCTTGTCTCAGCAAAAGTATCCAGTACCTTATGGAAGAAAACCATAGATGTCAAGAGACTGTGATTAGAAGCAAATCTAACTAAATTCTCTTACATATTGAGCAGGGGATCAAAAACTGTCTTTCTTCTGACTTTTGTCCCTCTCTGAAACATGATCTAACTTTGCTCATGCAACACTTTCAGCAGTATCCATGAGCATTCTTCCTGAAGAAGAACAAATTCATTAAAACTATGTGTTTTCATTAGGGGCTCAGAGAAGCAAATGTAAAGAAGGGGTAACGTCTCTAAAATAACTTTTGTAGCTCTCTTGAGTTTAATTTCCAGTTGTTTCTGGAAAAAAAAAAAAAGAAAAGAAAAAAAAAAGAAAACCAGAAAAAGTAGTAAGAAAAATATGTTCTAAATGATGTGTATCCTCCTCTCCCAATTTGGACTGGCACAAGACAACCAGTTCCTGCCTGCCAGCTGTAGACACCATATTTCTCTTGGAGTGTGCAAGAGCCAGTGTGCTTGTATGTGCATATTGCATTCTGAAAGTGAAAGTTCAAATTCCATCTTGGGAGCTGCAGATAATCCACTTCTTTTGGAGAATGGTGATTTTAGTTTGCCAGCATATAGATCAGAAAATTACTAAAAAATTAATTGTCGTGTTTTTGACCGAGTTGACCAACCAGAATGACAGATGGCCGCTCCCTCCCCCCTAAGGAAAAGAACACTTTTCATTACACTCTAACTATAGAGTAGTGGTTTGCAACACGTATATATGAGTTCAAATTTGCTCTAATATGGCCTCAGAAAAATGGCCTCATAAGGACCTGAGGAATGCAAAGTTGAAATATGAACTGGCTTTTGCATAGTTTTTTACATATTTTTACACAGATTTTACATCTTCTGCCCTAAGCTTTACGCAATCACTGCTTTATCTCTCACACACACACATAAACCCACCCACACAAGATCATAGAGTAACTGAGTTGGGAATGGACCTTGAAAGATCGCCTGTCTAACCTCTTGCTCAAAGCAGACCTAACTTCAGAGTTAGATTAGGTTTCTGAAGGCCTTGTCCAGCTGAGTTTTGAAAATGTTCAAGATTGAATATATCACAGCCTCTTGTCCTGGTGTGAACTTTTCCAGTACTTGCCACCCCCATGGTGAAAATTTTTTCCATATATCCAGAGAGAACTTTCCTCATTGCAAACTATGACCATTGCCCCTTGATTTTTCTCTGTGCATCCCATCTTCTTATAAGCTCCCTTTTATATCTGAGTATATTTATTTATATGTTTGTGTATACTTATATACTGAATTGTATTTATATATTGCTGGTATATTCTTTTAAATGTATCTTTAGTTTTTATTTCTACTTTGCACTTCCTCTGTATCTTTGTCACTATACATCAGATAGAGAAAATATTTAGGACAATTTTAAAAAATGAGATCTTTGAGATTAGCCCTTTCTGTTCAAGACATCTACCTTGTTTTCCCACTGTTTCTGTTGATTACAGAAGGAAAGAGGTGCAAATATGATTGGATACCTGTAAACATGTAACTGTTGCCACCACGAGCACTGAGAAACAAAAGTCATTCTCAGAATGATCCCTTATTAAGAGGAAAGTGGTATGATGGGAACTTTTTAATTGAAATGTCAGATTTTCCAGGTTATTTTCTTGTAACAGAAGCATTGTTCAGCAGAGCCATAATTTGTATTCAACATCTTGTCTGAATAACCTTCTAATTTAGTAACTGGCTTTGGAGACATCTTCTAAGTACAATGTAGAAACCTTTACTACGTAATGTTAATAAAGGCTAATATAAGTTAAGCACATGCTTTCTCCAGCATATCTATTTAGCAATAAAGTGATTGCAATATTTGTTGGAATATACAAGAAGTATCTCTGCCAAATGATAATAAAGAAGGGAGTTTAACAAGAGTTTTGGACAGTTAAGAATCCCTAGATAAAATCCTAACAATTTGTGTAGTTAATCTGCAGTGAGTTTCAGAAGTAATATTGCCTCCATTAATATAAAAGCATATGTTCAAGACACTTTTATAATCTGCAGAACAATATATTTCTCCACTCTCACATCGTTGATTACCCCTTGTCGTATATATCTAACAAATAAAGGTCAGGAAAACAAATTAAAAGAGAACTCATGAGCGTTCTCTCTGAAACATTGTTGCCTCCTTCAGCCCAGCTCAGAAGGAAGCCTGGATGAGTAGACAATCCTACAGAAAGTGACACTAATGGGAGATGGGTGTATGATCTTACTCAGGATGATGCACTCAGGACGCCAGCCCTTGACACGCTGTTGTGACAAATATCTCAGCACACAAATTAAGATTTTTCAGTGAAAGGGCAAGAAAAAGAGCTTATATTCAGTCTTGTCAGAGGAATTGCACTGATGTATCTGGGGACATATTTTCAGAACTCAAGAACCAAAAAAACCAGCTTTTCATTCTAAAAAGTGCATAAACTACACTAGAATCCTGTTTTGTTTGGGCTCTATACCCTGCTAATCACAATGGGAGCTGAATGCCATCTTTTGCTTAATGGCAAATTTTGGAAAAGTGTATCATACTTTTCTTTTGGAACAAAAATTTGACTAATTTCTGTCCTTTTAGAAAGATAGAGCTAAACCATAAGGGAAAAAGAGTACAAATTTAAGGTCATCATTCTTCAGAATAAAATTAAATTAGAAAATAGGTCAGAGAAACTGTGATGTCTGTGATTTTAATGATACCCCAGAGGCTGAGAAAGGGATTGCTGGAGCCAAAAGCGTGAACCACAGTACTTAAGTAGCTGTAGTCTTTAACCAAGACTATCTCCTGTTGATCATCAGAAAGTCCATAAATCATGCTCCTTAGGAACTAAAAGGCTTAAATAAGTATTGGAGAACTCAGTCCTGCAATGGTAGAATAATACATATGATAACCTCAAAGAAGTTGGCTGCCTTTAATTTCTACTTTCTTTCGGGCTCTTTTTTTCCCCTTTTCTTTCTCCGTTGAGCCCTTTAAAAGAGGAGAATAAGTGAGGCCATGCCAAATGCGGATATTTTGCTTTGCTTTCCCTGAACTCGTGAAGTTTTTATCATCACTTTACTGGATATTTTTGGATTGGTTGGACCTCAGTGATAAGTTTCATTATTTAATATCAGCTTCTCTCCTTGAGGAAAATACAAAGTTTGGGGTTTTAGCCAGAATGACAATTAACAAAGTGAATATTAAAAATCACGTGGCTCAGTCTAAAAACAGCTACTGATCATCTGCAATGCCCTCATGACACTCCCAAACCTTCCTTCACCCTGGTCCTGGTTTGGCCCACTGATGGTAGCTGAATATTTTCTGACTGATAGCTGGCTTCAGGAATTCAACTAATAATAACACTGGGCCCAAGTCCACTCCCCACTGTTTAGTACTTCTGGGGAACAGCATCTTGCACAGTAAGCATTTGTTGCGGTATCAAAATCCACATTTTATCTGCCCAGCATGAGGGACACAGAGGGATGTGGCTGAGACCATTTCAGGCAAGGGATTTTTAAAAAGGAATTCATCCTGTGGTATTGCGCTGTCTCCTTAGTAAAATGTCACCTTCAAAACTTAAGATGTTTTTTTAACTATTAAGATACCTTATACCATATATATCTGCGATAGAAGCTGGGGCCCAAATCCCTGAAGAACTTTAAGGATCAATCAAGTGGAAGATACTTGAACGCCTGCAACTAAATTTCACCTGATTCGGAAATAAATCCAAAATGGAAATAACAATAATAAAAACCCCTCTCTTGGCTTGCTCTCACCCTGGAGGCTTTGAACTTGTTTAGCTTGATTTCAAAAGTTCTGGAGGAACAGAGCTTTGCTTCTACCTCAAACCAGCAAATGTGGAAGGCTGAGATTCTCTCTGACAGAGGCATTCACAAACCAAACACAAAATGTGTATCAATATTTTCAGTCTACCCTCTACCCCATCAGTGTAATTGATCAGACACATTCTGAGAAAATCTCTGGGAAAGGACTCCTCCAAAACACTGCTGCAGTGACTTTTTTGTAAAAGACACAGCCAACGCCAGGATGTTCATACTGCACAACAAATGACTATTTTCCCTTGTTTGCCTGATGATACCAAAACCTACATCAATGAATATATCCTATGTAACTAGGATGGGAACGCAGGGCTGGAAGGAAGTTTTCTATACAATCCCTATAGATATCACCCATATCACCCCTATGATAATTTGCAGGGAAAGGGTGGAAAAGAAAGTCAGGAAATAGCCCATCAAACCAGTCTAGCTGGGTAAGTTCTTCCACGTTCTTGCTTTTGTAACAAGAAATGTTTGCTGTGCCTGTGCTTGCATTTGAATTTTCAGGATTACCATCATGTGTCTGGATGGGATTTACTTGGAGCAAAAAGCAGTGGGCACTGAAGAGGTCTAAGATCAGGCTGATAGGATCACAACATGTAGTTTTGTCAAGAAAGTCTACTTTTTACCCAAACTAGTCACTCCCTGTTTGGAAGAGGCATGGAGAAAGGCAAAAGGTGTTGTCTGCAGAGGGGACACAGGGTAGGAGCTACTGCCCAGCCAGCAACAAAGCACACAGCTGCTGCTGAAAAAAAAAGGAAAAGCATAACTCACAACTGTAAAATCAGCCATTGTTAAAGAGGAATATGGAAAGAAGGTAAAAATTCTGAAAAGCTATTCTTTAATTATTCCCCCCTAAAATGGGAAGGCAGCAAATCATCTTTCTTACTTGTGATAATAGAAGCAATAGAGTTGCAGTAGGAAACTCTGCTGGCAGGACTTACATCAGACTTCTTTATAGCACTGATGGGTTTCTCACCCATTCACTCTAGTCATATGTCAATCTTATATTGCACTTCCCCCCTGAGAAATGCAAACTACCTTTGAATGAAGATGATTCCTCCAGAATCCCTCCCATTCATCTTTGTGCCCAGGGTATGACTGAGATGTTCAGAACAGGAGCAGGGTACTTCAGTGTCTCAGAGGACCCACCAGTATACGTACACTTTCTTCCAGACCTTCATCAGAACTCAGCATTGGCCAGTCCTGTGTCAGATCCTGGTCACATTCATGTGGCAATTGCTGGCACCAATTTATTTTTGACATTCCCAACTATTGTCCTTGCACAGATGGTTTGTAATGGTGGAATACTGGACCTCTGTCCAAGGCAAAAGGGAGCATATCATGCCAGTCTTGGAGAATAAACTCCTAGCAAGTTCTGAGGCCTGATGTTAGTTCTGGCATAGATGCTTTTTTTTATTAAATATGGGCAAGTTGCATTGTTTGGTACTGTCACCTTTCCATTCAGCCATCTCATCCTGTACAAACAGGATGTACAAAATCGCAGAATGGCTGAGTTTGTCAGGGACCTCTGGAGGTCATCTGCTCCAATCCCCCTGCTCAGCAGGGTCACTGGGACTATGCCTTAACGGCTTTTGGATGTTTCCAAGGAGGGAGACTCACAAACTCCCTCCTGGGAGGGGGAAAACCCGTGCCAGCGTTTGAGCATCCTCACAGAAAAAACATGTGGGGTTGTGTTAGTATTAAAATTAATGTTTTTAACTTGCACTCACTGCCTCTAGTCCTGTTACTGGGCACCACTGAGAATTCAGGCTCCCCTTCCTCATTCCCTCCCATCAAATATTTATTTACACACACATTTACACACACATGGGTAAACCCCCCTGAGCCCTCTCTTCCTCAGGCTGAACAGTCCCAGCTCCTCAGGTGTGAGGTGCTACAGTCCCTGAATCACTCCAGTAATTCTGTGCCACACTTCAACTGGAGAAATGAGTGGTGATTCTTCTGGGATGGCACAGAAAGGCCAAGCATGATGGATACATGCTTAAGAAGCCCAAGGAAAAAGATCTGGACCTGGCTGTGAACAATCTAATCAGGCTGATAAATAATCATGAATATGCAATCCCAGAACAGAATCCACATCAAAATTACATGACAAATATTATTTTAACATCTGACATGGTAGAGTCTATTTATCCTAGGTCTGAAATATGGCTGAGGTAGCTGCAGCATGTTTAATTAAATCCCAAATTGTCTGCAACTCTTTTTGCATTTGACACTGTAGTTCATGCGATATTGTCTGATTCATTTTTATATTTGCTTTTTCAGTCTTCCAGCAAGATAGTCTGGAATTGGAGAGTTTTCATAAAAACAAGTAGTACCTTAACAGATAAAACATGACAGAGCAGCTAATGAAAATAATTTAATGTTTTTAGTTGAAAAAAAATTATTAATAAACCCAGACTATGTATGTCAGATATGCCCAGCATGAGGCTGTGGACATAGAAGAAAAATCCTGCAATATTGTGTAAGTTGTTGAAACAAACAGTAGAAGAAGAAAGACACCCTTTGAGACAACCACCTGAAGTCAGCAATTAGCATAGCTATGCTAAGAATGATTCCCTTTGCAGATAGCTTGTATGTCTCAGATATCACTAGCTGATACCTCAGTCAAAATAAATCCATTTTGTTGCTCTGTTTACACTGCTGGGGAGCTTTGGTTAAACCAAGACCTTTCCATAAACTGCACTGTTTTGTACACAAGGTATAGAAAATATTTGTGTTTGGTTTACTGGCTTCTCCATTCACAGTTTGTTTCTTTTTCTTTCTCTTTATTCTTTGAATAAAGCACTTGAAAGGGTAAAACAAAGGAAAATGTGGGCCTGTTGTTGAATGAGGTGGGTGCTCTAGTGACAGAGGATGCAGAGAACATGGAGTTACTGAATGCTGCCTTTGCTTCAGTCTTTACTGCTAAGGACCCTCAGGAATCTTACCCGGAGGTAAGACAAAGAGTCTGGAGAAAGGAATACTTTCCCCTGGTTGAGGAGGATCCAGTTAGAGATCATTCAGACACACTTGACACACACAGATCCATGGGCCCTGATGGGATGCACCCAGGAGTGCTGAGGGAGCTGGCAGATATTATTGCTAAGCCACCCTTCATCGTCTTTGAAAATTCATGGAGAACAGGTGCCTGAGCACTGGAGGAAAGCTGATGTCACACGTGTCTTGAAAAAGGGTAAAAAAGAGGAGCCAGGGAACTACTCGTCAGCCTTACCTCCACCCTGGATGTCATCTCTAAGCACAGAGGGAAAGATTACCAGGAGTAGTCAATATTCACTAAAGGGAAATCATGCTTGATCAAACTGATAGCCTTCTATGATGTCATGACTGGATGAGTAGATGACGGGAGAGCTGTGGTTGTTGTCTACTTCTACTTTAGCAAGGCTTTTAACACTGTCATCCATAACATCCTCATAGGTAAGCTTAGGAAGTGTCATTAGATGAGTGGACAGTGAGGTGGACTGAGAACTGTCTGAATGACAGAGTTCAGAGGATCGTGATCAGCATTGCAGAGTCCAGCTGAAGACCTGTAACTAGTGGTGTTTTCAAGGGGTCAGTACTGGGTCCAGTCTTGTTCAATACATTCAATGACCTGGACGAGGGGACAGAGTGTACCCTCAGCAAGTTTGCTGATGACACAAAACTGAGAGGAGTGGGTGACACACAAGAATGCTGTGCCACCATACGGCAAGACCTGGACAGGCTGGAGACTTAAGTGGAAAAGAACCTAATGAAGTTCACAAAAGCAAGTGTAGAGTCCTGCACCTAAGGAGGAATAACCCCATACACCAGTACAAGTTAGGAGCTGACCTGCTGAAAAGCAGCTCTGCAGCGAGTGACCTGGGAGTCCTGATGGGCAACATGTTGATCATGAGCCAGCAGTGTGCCATGGTGGCCAAGAAGGCCAATGGTCTCCTGGGGACCATTAAAAAGAATGTGGCCAGCAGGTCAAGGGAGGCCATCCTCCCCCTCTACTCTGCCCTGGTGAGGGTCTCCAAATCAAGAGTTGCAACAAAGCATCCTCATTGCTACTGGGATCTACATCAGGTACCTTCAGGCTGGCATGGGCACATCATCATATGTGATGATCACACCTCTGCTTTGTGGAATACAAAGCTCTTCGAATGCTTTAGATTGTGTGCTCTTTAGCTCTGCTCACACACAGCTATTTACTGACATTTTCACAGGCAGGTCAGGTGGATCTAAAGAATAGTTCTTAAAGCCTAATTCTTCAGAGAATTTTGTACCTTCTCTATTCGCCAGTTGGACAGATTCTTCTGGAAGGGGCTTATGGCAGGATCCTGAAAGCAGGTCTGGGGTTGGAAGCTCCTGACTAACACAACAGCTACATTTCTAGTTGGATATTCCAGACCATCTGACAGCATCAAGACACATGAGCCACCTATAAAGCTTGGAACACTATGCTCTGTAAATTTTTATTGTCATGTCATATCAATCTAGCAATAATAAACTGATTCTTATGTCTCTTGGCAGGCTGCACCCGTATGAGAAGTATTCTGTCCCTTGTTTAAACTAAGGATCATTCAGCCAGACTTCTCCTCTAGCTCTAGGAGGTTTGGGCTGCAGCGACTCTTGCTCTCAGCCATCCCCACATCATCGTATTTGTTTGCGGCATTTTGTATAACAGCTCCTGTGCAAATCCTAGCTTGGAGCCTGTGTCCGATGGACAGCAGGAGCTGCAGCATGCCATTCCTCATGGCAAGCCTGCTTTGGTGTCACTTAATAAATCACCCTTCCAAACACAAGAGAAAAAGTAAGGAAATTTAAAGTTGGATCTTTTCTGCCATTCTTCTCTCATCACAAATAAACCGAAAAGAAAGAGGCTTGTGGTACTAGAAGCCTTTGGATTGTTATAACTGCTAACCAAAACCTCCAATAAGCTGCCAGCCAGATTACTTTCCTCAAGCTTTTTATTCCATTTCTATTTCCGCCATTTAACTCCTCAACTGTAATATTTCCATGCAAATACCATGGTGTGCCCAAAATATCTTATCTTACATTAGAAAGAAAACAAATTTTTTCAGGGAGGACACTGTATCTCTTTTCCCCCATATGGTTGCAAATATGCAAACCCAAAATGGTTTCTCTGTTGGCAAACAGGAGGGATTCCTAATGAGCCAATGCACAGAAAACAGATAAAATTAAGAAAGAAACACCAGAGCCCATTTTATCCTCTTTCTTTCCCAATCATGCTTTGTTCAGCTCTTACATCCCCATTAGTACCGTTAACTAAAGCTGACAGATACTCAGAAATTACATTTCAACCAATGTAATTGGCAGACATCGTCATTTATGCAAAATTAACATTTCTCTCCCATATTCATAGTTATCAATAATTTTTGTTTTGTCTGTATTTCTGCTCTGATTTCCTTCTAACTTTCACTAGTATTTTTTGATTCTTCTCTCTTTTCCATAACATGCTTAACATCGTTTCACATTCTCTTTGTACTCCCCCCTGCCTTCTCCTCCATTTGCTACATTCCATGTCTTTGGACATCACTTTCAAACGCTCTTCTGAAGTTGAGGTTTCCCCATGCCTTCCATTCTATCCTTTACCTTTACTCCCTCATACAATTCCATAATAATTCCTCAATTCGAGAATGATACAGGTGGAGAAAACTACAGGGGGTAAATACTGCACCTCAGACTCCCTGCTGCTCTGGAACCGGTGATTTAGAATTAACACATCCTGCACAAATTGATGGGTGCTGATAGTCAAACAGATGGACGCCGCCAGCTGACAGACAGATACCCTTTCACATCCTCTTTCCTTTTCTCACAGGTTTAGAGTTAACACATAGAGGGAGTGAAGGCATAGAGGGCTTTCTCCACAGAATCAACTTAGAACCCACAGAGCAAGTGAAGATAAAGAGAACATGGTGGGGTTCCGGAATAGGTAGGCTTAAAGTAACACAACATAGAAGTCTTTGTGACTCCCTCTGCCTACATGTTCAATGGTCCCACTGATTCTGGCTCTGCACCTCAGTAAAGCACATATGATACCCCATTAGCACAAGTTTCCTATATAATTTTGCTCTTTTTTTGTCTCCTAGGAAGAAGTTTTAGTGTTTTATCAGCTCTCAGTTCTGCTGCCTTTTGGGGGAATTTTATTTTTTTTTTCCTGAGTTGGTTTTCGTGGTGAGTAGGAGTGAAGAAAGAAATTCAATAAGCCTGCAGGCAATTGCTGTACTGGCACTGTGCATTGCTTTTCATTTTGGAATTGACATGAAGGCCCTCCAAGTAACACAAGCCCTCCTTTTTTGACAGAACTGACAGATAAATTATATAACAAGATGCAGTTAGAGTTTTTTGGGGAATGAGGATTGAGCAAAGTCAAAATGGAAAGCTCATTTCACATCAGGGGTATTCCTTCACTGTACCATTAAAATAAAGCACCTTTGATCCAAAAGGCTCCCATGGCACTTCACAAAACAGCCAAGATTTGAAATGATGGGGCTGTCTAAATTAGGTTCCTCAATCTATAGTTGGACACACCAGTAACAACTCGAGAATCACAAGTGTTTGACTTCTCATAAATTCTGTTCAATTGGCAGGGAAAAGCCCTGCAAATTATTATTACCTTTAAGATGTACAAGTAATTTTAGCTGAAATTGTATATTCTTTGAAAATACTGATTTAATTTGTACAAGAAACTAATATTTAAGCATGCTGGAAGCCAAGAGAGATGAGTGTCCTTGTTTCTTCTAACATAATTTGAACCTCCTGGAGCCCCACAAAAATTCCCTAACATTTCCCTTTTTTGGTAACACTTGCTTTCTATTCAATTCATGAAACATATTGGACTATATTTTTCATACTAATGATTTCCAATAAATGCTTTCAAAGCTTTGGAAGCCGTCTGCCCCAAGTGAGTTTCAGATCCTTCAGGAAGAATTATAAAGCAATATGAAGCGAGGAATGGAGAGAAGAAGAAGGTAGAATAAGCCTTTTAATACATACACAGTAAGCAAGGC
This sequence comes from Scolopax mira, assembly GCA_004320125.1. Lineage (NCBI taxonomy): Eukaryota > Metazoa > Chordata > Aves > Charadriiformes > Scolopacidae > Scolopax > Scolopax mira. The sequence goes on from BJBW01002345.1 coordinate 57,387, forward strand.
ACGGCACTAAACAAGTAGTCCCTAGTTAGTTCAAAACTAAACCTGCAGAAAAGAGATAAACAGGTTGCTGTCTGTTCTATATACTGCTCAAGACTCATCATTTCCTGTATTACAAACAAAAATTCTTTGTTCTTTCCAGAAAATCATTAGGGAAAGGTTTTTTACATCAAGGAAATAATACAACAGAAGGTTCATATAAAAGCGAAGGAGTAGTAGTAGTTCATTTATACTCTTATTATCTGTCATCAACTATTTGCGTCCTCAAAAATAAATTAGTCTGGCACCAGGGGAAGAAAAACATTACTTAAAGCACTAGAAATAGGGGGGGAAGAAAAACAACGTAAGTATAATCCGAGCAATTATTATCAAATAACACATTGCATTTCTGTGGCTCCTACTGTATGAGGATATGAAAACAGTGAAATAATTAAATTATTTAACAACCCAATTGTCCAAAAAGGTTTCTTTTTTGTGAGATGAAACAAGGAATCTGCCATAGCCGTGTCCATCTTAATACTTCCATGATGAGTCTCATCATTCAATCACAAGGTCAATACCTCTACATATTCAATAAACAGCTCTTTGACACTGCACAATTTTTATCCTTAAATACCATAACCTCTGATCACTGACGGACAAAACCTAAGCGTTCCCAATGTATGTATGAAAACGTAGTTGTCCTAAATACTTCCACATACCTCACCCAGGGTCAGTATTAAGAAAGATATAATCAGCACATTCCCTGCTCTGAAGCCACATAGTACAGCTTCCAGCCCATCTGCATTTCAGCCACGCCAGCACCTCTCCGCCCTTCTACTGCGGTGTCTGCAAGCCATCGGAAGCATCTCATTTATTTTTTAATGACAAATTCTTTCTTATACATTGGGTGTTCACTGCAACAAGAAGCTCAACTTAAGAAAACAAGCTTAAACTTTTACGTTGTTTGCATTAAAATTTCTCTTTATGGCCAACTTGACATATACAGGGTTGAGTAGCTCCAGGAAGACAAGTTCCAACATCACAACAATCATCTAATTCGTACATGTTTTCAAACTCCTTAAACCACATAATACATTTATGCTGCATTATAATTTTATCTGATACTAAAGTGCAAATGTGTTCAGTGTCCATGATGCATGTAAGGTGTCAAGCCTTAGAGGCATTATGGGACACCGTGGATGGAGGTTAGTCCGTACCATTAGCGCAATGCAGACAGGTGAGGTGTGCTCTGCCTGCTCTAGCCCCCTACCACATAGTCTAGTGTTTCACACAGGGGTGGTACGCAGCCTGAATTCAAAATGCCATCCTACTACTCAGGATGCACCAAGAAACAAATACAGTACTTATTAAGATATGTGTACAGCGGAAGATGCTGATGTGTAGCAAGCCTGAGCAAGGGCGTAGGCTAAGAAATCAGCTATCCTCAAACAACTTGATGTGAGCATCTCTAGACAGCTGTAATTCAATTATGCTCTTGGTAAAGCATTACACATTTTCCTACAAAATGAAAATATTCATTAGGAAGGTGGTTTGCAGTTTTCCAGTTTTGTACATTTAAACTACATCAGGACTATATTGTACAAATAAAGAAATTTGTTTTACAGGGTCTTAGCTGGCTGCCCCAAGTCACGGTAACGAATCAGATTTGCAACTCTGCTCCTGCTGTCAGTTGTCATCCTTTCGAAGCATACTGAATCCATGAATCCATCTGCAGGGAGCTCACATCTCCTATATAGTTCCCTAGCAGTCTGTTCTTGGTACTAACTGTACCACGCTGTTACCCACGGGACTCAGAAGTCTTTGCATAGTTTTCCTATAAGGAGGTAGGTAACTGTTGACATCTTATTTATTTACAGACAGTACATAGCCCAAATTCTCTGCTGACGGCTTTCCTTGGTTCATTTGTAATAGCTACGTCCCCTTCTGAGCAAGGCTGTGCTCTCAGTGCTTTCCACTGACCTCCTCCACTGGCTTTTCCCTGGTTGTGACTTGCAGTAATTCCAGCAGCTGGTGCTTTCGGGGGGCACAGCAGAGTCTTCAGCAACAAAGCCTAGTGGCGACCTGGAGTAGAGTAACAGGCCTGCCTTCCCAAGCTGCTGGTGGGAATTTTCTTTAAACCTTTATTTTAATGTACAGCTCACAGACATCTGATTTTGCTTCCCTGTTAGGCATTAGAAGTTACATAATTAACCATCAGTTAATTGCAGAGAAGATTAAAAGTTCCTCACACAATTCTTTCACTTGTAGATGTTATAAAAGGAGCCCATTACCAGAAGCAGCACCATTCCCCATACTACTACCCTCCTCTTTTAACTAAAAATCCTTGAATGGCATTAGCTTAATTTCTGATAGCATTTCAACAGTAATAATTAAGACATTTATTGAAACTAATGGAAATTTTATTTTAAAAAAATTGCAAACATAACAATACACCTTCTCTATATGAGATTAGAAAGGAAACATTTTAAGTCCCAGAGAATCATAGCTTTACCTGTTAAACTTGCTTAAGGAGAAAACTACCACCTTTATTTTCTGCGAAAGAAGGAAAACTCAACAATATAATAACTACTCTACAGAATTACTGAAAAGATAAACCAACTTTGTTCAAAAAGAATGCAAGGGAAGTACAAGGTTTTTCCATCTTCCACCTTTACCTCCACACAAAGAGGAAAGAAAGGGAAGGCTTAAGATGTTCTTCCTCTTTCTAAAAGCTTCTTTTAGCAGTTACTACAAATGTTTTTGTAGAAGCAAAGCCAAAACAAGAGACAGAAAGTGGATCTTATCTTCATGTAATTTAAAGAGGAGAACACCTATACTCAGATGTTTATAAAATATTGCTAAGGTTTAGCTAATGGAAAGTTATGATGGCATTTGCAATTGTTATGCTTGAAATAAATTTTATCTGTTGCCAACCTATTGTAAATCTATGCTCTAGCCACCTTTGTCCTTCGGCTGAGAACATGTTTTGCCTTCCCTCTTTTGCTCTCCCCTCCCTACCTAATTTAATTGTAACTCAGCTATTTTGCAAAAACCTCAACTGGCTGTGTGAGGAAGATGGAGTGTTACCAACACCTACGGTTGCAAGCTCAGCTGTGCACACATCCAGCCACATGGAAAAACCACTCTGTGAGCACTAGCAGGAGCTGGGCAGAGCACAGTTACAGCACCATCACATCCATCCCATGAGAGGTTTCATACCTTGAGATTTAGGTTCAACAATGCTTTCCTCTCTGAATAGCAGCGCTGGTGCATATACAAAAATATCAGGGGACTGAATTCTTACTGGGCCTCTGAAAGCACAGCACAGATTTACTTGACCGAAGAGGCACCTGCAATTAAAGCCCTTCACAGCGCACAGGACATCAATGCTTTGAATGAGACATTCCCCTCTCACCAAGCAAATCCAGGTGAGATCTATGCAATGCAAGAAAATGATTTTAACAGCACTACCCTGAATAACACAAGATGGGTTTCTGAACACATGTGCTCCTTTCCAGCCATGTAACCATCTTTATACTTTGGGTTTTTATTTTAAAAAGAATACAAATTTTCAAAATTTTTAAGCAGAGACAGTTTCAAATGACTACTTCTGTCAGTCATCTGTTTAAAAACAACACTTTTATCTGAAACCTTTTCATCAGAATTTCAGAAAATCTGAAACATTAATTACAACATACTTATAGGCACCTGAGATACCAGCAGCGAATAGTTTGCTATGAATTTTACACTATTTCAGTGAACTGACTAGCAAATGTGTCTTCTGGAAAGTGATATGAGTTTTCCTTTTGAACTCTTGTTCTGAAACCCAAGTGTGTAGTGAAACCAACGGTTTCAGTGATCACTGCACCAGGACTTAAATGCCAGTGCAAACCCAAGATATTCCTCATACATTACCCCCTTTAAAAATGTTAAAAAAAAAAAAATCAGCCCATGAAAGTTTTACATCTACAGCAAGTTGAATTAACCACACCCTTTGAGCTTCTTAAAAATGACCCCCCAAAAAAGCAACAATCATTTACTACATGAGAATGTAGTAAGAGTAGTTGGTCTGAATGGGGTTGGTCTTTAATGGGGACCCTTTGAGACATACAGTAGCTTGTTGGTAATGGAATTCAAGTGAGGGAGTGACAAAAGATATTTAGATGCCCAGCACCTTTACAGAAGGTACTATAATAATTTTGAAGTGAAGTTTTCCTTTAAGGTTTAACACACAGAAAAAATTCTCAAGCCTCAAAACGGTTGATGTAACTGATATTTCAGTCAGTATGGGAGGGAAACTACCAAGAATTTAAGCAGTGCTACAATCTCCACGTATCTTTTCTATGCACACACACATCACAGAAGAAAGGTCAGAAACGACAGAATGTGAAGCTACGATAACACAGTATTGTACTCCTGAGATTAGATGATTTTAAGACTATTTATTTATGAAGTAATTTCATCCTGTCAAAAGGAAAGCTGAATGTGAGCCACTTCCCTGCTGTTGACAAAAAACATTCCATTTTACTCTTATTTTAAAATTCTTTAATTATTACTCAACACTTTTTGCTTATCAAGCAGGGAACATGGCTATTACACAAGTGAACATTTTGGGGCTGTGATGATACAGAATGACTAAATTACAAACTGTAGATTCAATCTCTTGAGAGAATACTTGAGGAAGAATAAGAAACTTGGCATAAATAGTGTGCTCAGCCTTAGGACTCTCCAAAGGTAAGTGGCCGACTTCAGCTCTGATTCCATCTCCATCCCTGCCATAGGAAACAATCCTATGGATTAAGTGAATCCTTGTCCTGTAAACCAGCTTTTTGCACTGGTGAATGTAGCCCAGCAGCGATCTACTTTTAACTCCTTATTTCCACCCCTTCTAAATTCCATCTGCTAGGCCAGCACAACTACTTTGAGAGTCATTAAGTCAAAAAGACGTAGTTATGCACAATAAACAATAGTTATTATAGCTAGGTCAGTTCTTCAAAGGCACAAAGAGTTGCTCAGCACAAGGGGTTTGGACAAAAGGAGTGTTACATGACAGGAAGAACAACTGGCCAACAACAGGAGAAAGTGCAAAAGCAGCTGCTTGCAGAATCAGAGCACTTACTGAATGTGCCAGTAACCAAGAACTAAAGTTTTTTAGGATCAAGAATAAAGTTTGAGAAATAATTAATTATACCCCCACCCAACTTCTATTTGGGTCCTAATTTTATTCTTCTACAGTCCTTTATGTAATGGTAGAACACTTGCAGCTCCCTGTACTTTCTATAGTATGAAGATTAGAAAGAATTTTGCCTCCCTCTCCCCCATTTTTACAGCTGTGAGCATTACAGGATTAGACTAGCACACAAGAAGTTAGATTATCTGCTGGAAGCCACTCTATTATTCTTTTGTATTAAAGTTTTAAAATGAAGTTATTCGTATGCATATTAATAAATGATGCATTAAATCACAAGGGATCTTGGAAATCTCAGAAAGGAAAGGATCTCTGGAATCTCAGAGTCTAAGTCCCTGCTCAAAGCAGGTCTAACTTCAAGTTAAGCATCATCAAGGCTAGAGACTCCATAACCTCTCTGGGTGACTGGTTTCAGTGCCCGATTATCTTTGTTATAAAAAAAGATAATCTTTAATTGCCCTTAAATTTAGTTTGTATTGATTGTCACTCACCCTATCCCCATGCACCTCAAAGACCGGCCTTGCTGTGAATCTTCCCATTGAAGGGATTCAAGACAGCAATAAAATCTGTCCTTAGCCTCCTCTTTTTTAAGGCTGAAAAATACTCAGGTCTCTCAGTTTCTCCTTTGATGTCACATGTTCTTGCCTCCTCATTTTGGTGTCCCTCTGCTAGACTTGCACCAGAGGACCAGTATCTGCCTTGTATCAGGAAGCCCACGGTTGGCCACAATACTCCAGCAGTGTTTTCATAAGGGGAATAATCATGTTCCCATGCTGGTCCCACTCTTTGCTAATAAAGCCCAGACAGGACCCTGGTTCTGTTACAGGAATGTCTCTTTCCATAAGGGCACCTGCTGGCTTAGGTTCTCCTAGTTATCCACCGTATCTCCCCAAGTCCTTTCTGGAAAGTTGCTTTCCATTTAGTCGATGATCCCTGCTTATACTCCTGCATGAGGTTACTCCAGACGCAGGGCTTCATGCTTGCCAAAATGCTTCTCCAAGACATTCCCATAGACAATTCCTCCAACTTGCCACAGTTCCCCTGAACTGCCACTCTGCCCTGCAGCATACAGACTGTTACCCCTCAAGTTTGGTACAGGAAAATCACTTCTAAAGAAAGACACCTACCAACTTCATGGACAGATCAGTTCCCACAAATATTTCCCAGCCAACATATAATTGCAGACAGTAAGCACAAAGGTTGACAAGTTAAAACAACTTTCCACAATCTCTGGATTCCAGAGCATTTGGAGCAAAGAGGGAAAGAGGTATATGGTTGGAATAAGGTGAAGGCAAGTCATTAAATGTTTGCCTCAACCTTAAATGCAAAACTGTATGCAGAGACAGCATCTCTTCCTTTCCAATATTCATATTCACCTCACAGTTATTATATTCACAGAAGCCATCATACATTCTGCAGTGCAAAGGTGCTAAGTAAACGGTGAAGTGTGAATCACTGGCTGAAGAAAGGCAAAGTTTAAAAAAAAAAAAACAAAAAACAAAACAAAACCCCAAAACAACCAACCAAACAAACCCTTCAAATTACAATAGTTGAACAATACAGGGTTTTTTTTGCTTCACATTTGTATTGTGAATCTTAAGAACTTCATATTTCAAAATAACCCACCTCATTAGCTAGACCTTTCAAAAGGCCTTCCCCACCCTGAAACAAAAAGCTCTACTCCAAAGTTTCCAAGACTGGGTAAGATTAAAAATTAAAATTAAAATTCATTCATTTCATTAAAATGAAATTAAAAATACCCAAATTATTCTGCATGTAGATTATGTAAGGTTTCATAAGAGGTGTAGGCTACACATGCCTTCTCTCTACCAAGCTGCTTCTGGAACAGGAACAGAAACAAAAACATGGAAATGCAGAAAAAGTTTTTGGTTTGGCCAAATGTTCAGTGTGGAACCATTTGTTTGTACCATCCATGTTAAGCTTTTTGTGTGACATTTGCAATGGATAATAAATAACTGCAATTCCCCACTTCCAAACTCAGACAGCTCAGAGCAATAGTATCCTTTGGTACAAACAAATCTAACAGAATCGACATTTTAAAATTGTGCGGTTTTAAATTTAAAAACTGTGTTTCAAAACGTTTCAAAACGCCCCCTATAAAATGTAATTAAGTATCTAACTATTTAACTTATAGAGATGCAGAGACTGTTAAAATCAGCCAATTTTATTCAAATGCTGTTAGATGGACACATAATTACCTCTTCTCAAAAAAGTTACATATTTATGTGCTTTTTAGTCAAATGAAACTGTTTTCCCCCCCACACCCGGAAGTATTTCAATAGAAGCCAGAGTCTTGAGTAGCCCAGTTAGGTGCCTAAAAATAAACAAATAGATCAGGATTAGTAAAAAGAAATTACTAAATTTCCTATTGATTACTGAAATTTATGAGAAAATATTAAAAAAAAATATAATATTAATATATGGCTATGAAATAGGTATGAAGGATAATATGTTAGTTAATGAAGGATACCCTATGAGTTTGAAGCAGACATTGATATATCAGAAATACACTGTAGTTAGGAGACTCAGACTGTATAACTTAAACTTGTAGTTTTTAAAAAGGAAAAGTACAGAAGATTACAAGAGAAATATAAAAATAATTTGGCAGCTATATTTTTATAGAAAATATTGTTATGTAGATTTCACAGGACCTCCCTTTAATGAAATAAATTAATGCCCCACTTCCATCAACATTCCAGACAAGCAGTGAGGAAGTCCAATAAAACCTTTAATATATTGAAAGTTTTTTTTATGTGTCATTCAGTTGTTTTCCTGTTTTAAGTATGTATGGCTGGACCTCAGTCATCCACCACTCTCTCAGAAAGCTCCCCATGTTTTAAGGCAGACAGAAACAAAAAACAGATGATCTTGCTAACTTCCCTTTTTTCCCTGGTTCCACTTAAAACTCTGGCTGACTTAGTTATACTCCAGTACTACATAAAATAGGTTGAACAATTAGGGTTTTGCACAACTCCTCCTTCATGTTTCAGTCTTAAGCACCATTCATTCTTCTCTTAATACTATATGTACACCTGCAGATAATTTTAAAGTACAACCCACTCGAAAAAGTGAGTTTTAAATTTATTTTATTTACTTTAATTAATGTCACCCTTCAAAACCAACCCTTTTCAGGCAGTGGAGACCACTTGAAGGAAGCAGAGAATCAAATGATGACAAAAACATACAGAATTATACAACAACAAAAAAGGAATACCTAGTAATGAGGAAATGCAAGACAAAAATCAGTCTATTGCTTAGCATAAGAAAATAAACCTTTTCCAATTTAATTCCTAGTGTGAGAACTAGAAATAGGTACGTCAGATGAATTAAGGAACAAGAATTATAAATATATCTCACAAAAAAGATAGCATGAATTCACAAAAATATACTAACCTCAGATCTACCACTCTGATTCAATTTCTTCTCAATGTTCATAGCCAACATTTGACTACGAAAAGAAAGGCTTTTAGTCTTTTCAATCACTTGTTGATAAGGTGAGACTGCATTGTTGCCCATGACCACATGGCCCTAAAACACAGGAAAGGTACAGCAAATTTAACAATAACTCAGAATGCATACACCTTTAATTCAATGTTTTGTTTCCAGAGCTTTTACAGATCATCTTACACAATGATAAAATAAGAATAAATGAAGTCCACTACACTTTATAGGCCAAGAAAAAACAACCAACCAACAGAAATTAGAATTTGCTGTAACCAAATTAGGTAAAAGAAACTTAATGAAAAATGCAACAAATTCGTTGGATCCATATTTACAGTCTTACCAGCTTTGAATCCAGTTTGGCATCTAAACGTGCATTTCGAATTAGATTGACAATCCATCTTTCCGCTTCTTCAGGAGTCATATTTAATTTATCTGCCAACATACTGAAAGAGACAATCAAGAAGTGAAACAGAATCCTTCTGGTGTTAGTAAACTTGATTAGGGTGTATAGTCTTCAATAAATACCAAATATCTGGGAAGTACACTTTTGTTTGATTGAAGTGATTTTAAATCATACATACATGCATTGCTATACATCTCCCACCCCCACTGCTTTACATTAGGACATTGAAAGGAATTCACATCCTGAAAGTATATACTTAATCATTCTGAACTACATTTTGCACTTAAATCTTGACCCTGCACAATTTTTATATATTCCTATTAAACCTTACCTACATAAACATTCTTCGGAAAATTGTCAATTAAATAATGTCACAACACCACAAACCAACAACCATTATAAAAATAACAACTGCATGCTTTATTCTTATTTAAATCCAGCTAACAGTCACAGGAGTTTAGACTAATTAGCTCAGGAAAGTGTCCCTCAATAGCTCATTTAGCAATAAATTTCCCCCTGAAGTTTCTGGAACAGGAGTCATGAGAGAGTTTGGTACAGAAGATGTGACAGATACACCACATTCAAACTTCTTGCAATTTCAAGAAGGGATGGTGAGGGAGGACAGAGAAAGGAAAATTCTTAATGAAACAAGTACTCCTGGCCAGGAATAATTCCTTCTGATGACATTTCCATGGCTTTCCAGCCAGCTCCTTTAGCTTTCTGCCGGCAGTTGGCTCACACAGGACATTTGAAACGCTCATTCTTCCATCAGCTTTCAGACAAAGGTAACAAACATGAGGTAAGGGCTACAGACATGAACAAAAAAAACAGCTGGCTACATGGAGTAGCAGAAGAGGTCAATTTCCCACCATTTTACAGATCTTGCTTAAACATAGTTTCCTCCAACTGAAGGAGTTAATTCCCTCTTGACAGTTATTAGTGCCAATACTTTATGATTTGTCAGTTATTCCCAGATCTATCTAGCTAGACTATCTATAAGGTCTTCTCTTCTGTATGTTCTTATCTATTACCCTTCTCCCAACTATAAAAGTAAGTTCAACTTCTTGCCTCAGACACACATGAATCGACACTAACAAAAAACCCAAAATAACTTAAAATATTGGACTTATACTGAACTCATTGCAGCCAAATGACACAACAAATGGGCAAAGTATATGGAGTTTGGTAAAGCAAGGGGAAGTAAATTCCAACCACAGTTGCTATTGTTCCACTAGAACTATTAATCTGTGGTTGAATTAGCAGTTGTAGAGAGTTAAGGCAGTTAAGAGACCAGAAGACATCAGGTATGTAAATTTTTGTGGTTATGAGTCATTTAGGCAGAATAAGACAGATATTTAATGAAAGTGACAGGGTAAAAAGCAATATAAAACCCTATTTTATCTCAACTGTTAGCTTTGACATTTACATGGATTAAAGATTATAGAATAAACAAAGTTATCAAGTAAAATCTACCTTATAGTAAAATAAAGATATCTGTACTAAAAACCACACAACTTTATCACACTGACACAAATGATGAGTTTACTTCAGCACTTGGGGCAACTAGATTTCATTTCAGAGTCTCCTTGCAGGCTATGCCAAAGCAGCCAGCATCACCTGAAGTGCCTAGGTGTGTAACATGGAGGTACCTGCCTTATAAAGCAACACATAAAGCCAAAAAAGCCTTCTTCCAAAGCAAACACACTGAAGATCTATCCTCATTACAACTTGTGTAACAAACAACACTACTCTCCCATTGCACTGTTAAAATGGCCATCTAATACTTTCAAGAGATGCAAATTACAGCTTAGCCACCACACCACTGTGTAACAGTGATACATTCAGATTTACAAATACATAGTAATACCATAAATACTAAGTAATGGAGCAAGAAAAGTTGTATTTTAGATGACCATTGTTTATAAAGACTCCCAATACAGAAAAAAAAAAAATCAGTGAATTATAATGAAAATTTTATTAACATTTAAGAAGTACTGTCCACCACTGTAAGTTACAGGTGATTTCAAAGGGTAGATCCTCAACAGTAGTTACAAAAATAGATCCTTAGATTATTCCCATCCCTCTGTTTTATAAGAAGATTGACTTATTTGGGTCATGCTAGGGCAAGTGTTATTCAAGTTTTCCTTCAGTTAAAAGGTATGTTTACTGAATTCCACACATCTTTATATATAAAGAAGCTTATACTGCACTGCAAGGAAAATATATAGAAATAAGAAATGGGGCATATTCCACTCTTCAATTAAATACAGACACATCAGACTAGCCAAAACACATTCTGAATTAATTTCATCTATTACTCCCTATTAAACAACATAATTCAAACAGCAAAGAAACTGCAGGATTATTTGAGATGTATAACATTCAAATTACAACTGATAAAGCATCTATGTCTTTTGGAAAGCTGCCTAGCAGATGTAAGCAGTTAAAAAATAAAATTAAACGAGCCATCTATTTTCTATTTAACATAAGGAACAGCAGATTTCCCAATAATTATTTTCAAATTTGTTGCAAGTAGTTAAACAGTACTTATCAAGCACTGTGGTACAACCAACTAGTTTTCAAATCCAGGAATAGCAGTGGAAATCACTTGTGGACAAAAATGCAAGAACTATGCCTCAAACAATTAAAATTAAAAGCATCTTGACTGGTGTATTTCTTCAAAAACAAGTCTGAAATGCACTAAAATACTTATGCACCCCAGTTAATAATCCCAGATCTAATGATTGTTACTGCTTGTGCAGTTATTTAAGGCTTATGTCCATTTCATTACTCATGATTGATTCCATATGCAATTACCTGAAGTGATATATGTTAGGAATATCCATGTCAATCTGAAATATATCTCTACTCAAAGTTTATTACTTACCTCAGAACATACCTTAACACTTACAACAACACTGCTACCTATATTTATGAATCACTTGTGCACAACAAGGAGAGACAGCTACAATATTTACTATCATACTTTAAGATGAACCACCACATATGGCACAAAAAATATTAACTGTAAAAAGTAATAAAACACTAAATAAGTGACAACCACCTCCCATAGACCTTGATTTGTTACATAAAGCTTGCTGGTTTTACTGTAACAAATTACAGTATATTATAACTGGTATATTATCCAGCTTATCAGTATCTTTCAAGAGAGACCTGAAGCATCTTTAAGATGCATCCTCCAGACTCTCCTCAGTAATTAGAGCCAGATTAGAGAAGCAGACTTCTTAAATATCTAATCTTTAGTTACAGAAGTTAAAATATCTAGTTTCACTGAAAATTTGTGCAATATTGACATTATAAATACTGATTTTTAGTACTAAAAATAATTTACACGAAAAGCAAGACACTGTGAGGTTTTATATTCACAAAAAATGTGTTCATAAGAGAACTTTTACACTTTTTCTTCCAAATACTTATTCAGAACCTCTTTATCACTAAATGGGCAGTACTGTCCAAAAGCAATTTTTAGATAAAAGTATTAGCCTTATAAAATGAAGGTAAGCATGGAAATTTCATTTACAGCATCTAGTTCAGTTTACTATTATGACTATGCTTAAGATACAATACATCACAGCTGATGAAAACGCTCCAATTTAATTTGTGATTTACATCGAGCTCATTGGGTATTTTAAGCTTATACAGAGGATAAAAGCAATTTTTCGAATGCTCTGAAGACAAATGTCACACAGCAAAAGGAGATTAAAGGTAATAAGGAACCCCAACATTTCTCAACTATATCTAGCCGTGAATATAAGCTTGTAAATATCCTTTATATAAGCTTGCAAAACTCTAAGACAATTTTCTCTGAAGTCCTTTTCTTTTGAAATCAAGCACCATTAAATCACTTCCTCTGAGGACTAGACACACATTTGCTGTGGATGCAAGCTGGTAACAAGACTCCATTGAAATTGGTTGATTTAACAGTTTTGGTTTCTGCTGTCTCAAGGATCTCTGCACTGTTCTCCATCATTGAGATTTTCATAGCATCCAGAGTTTTTCACTTAATTTTTTTTTTCCTTTTTAATTTAAGGGATGTGGAAATATGAGGAATGGGGACAAAGGTCAAGAGGAAAGGGACCTCAAGCATGTGTAACATCTTCCTGCTTAGTTTCTACAACAGAGGCATTGGAGCTGATCCATTTCAAGTATCTGATTTTAAAACCTTAAGAGTAAATAGACATCCTCGACAATAAAATCATTTCCTTACAGCCAGATCAGTCACTTTCTGCCACAGGGACTGAGAGCTATTGTTTTCTATTAAATTAATGAAAAAGGCAATACAGTCTTAAGTTTTTAAAGAACATACCCATAGGTCTTCGTATAGGTCTGTATCTACCAAATATAAATTTATTCAACTGATGTATCTGCAGTTTGTATGTTCTTAATATCACCAGACAACAACTATCCAATTAAATTTTAGTTAATGTTTTTCATTTCATCCAATAACTGAATAAAGTAAAGTTTACACTATTTGTCAAACTATCACCCACAGTTATTTTTCTGAACTGTCGTATTAAAAAGTTACCTTACCCAATGCTGATACATTGATGGATGCGACAAAAAGTCTCAAATATAAAGAGACGGGCATTCTCAATGAAGTCCTCAAGGCATGCCACTAAGAAGAAATCATTCACAAGCACCTGTAAGTGTAAGAAAAAAGGGAACACTGAGAATAAACATGAAAGTAGTAGTTTACTGGTAGGCTCTGTCAGAAAGCAAGAACAGTGAACAGTCCATCTAAAAGCAGTTCTTGGTGTGTTCAAATATGTGGAGAAAAAGCTATAGTCTTGGGAGTTTTCAGTGTTCTGCAGCTTGCTCAATTAAAATCACATGCTAACACAATCACTGAGGTCTCACGCAAGAAGAGAAAGTCTACTGCTGGCATAATTCTACTGGAGATCCCTCCAACACACAGAATTTATCTTCCCCCACATACCGAAGGATTTTTCTCTCACTTTGCAATTTCATCAGCATTCTCCTTACCACACAAAACCAGTTCCTTAGAAGTGCAACTGCATCTATACAGTTCAAATTACAGGATCACCAGCCCTATGTAGTGAAGACGATTATATATGTAGTGAAGATTATAAATCTCCTGATTTACCCAATTTGGTGACTAGTACTAATGAAAGAAAAAGCCAAACCAGAAGCTATAATGTTCAGCTATTAGAAATACTTTTACACTAATTAACCCAAATGCTATGCATCCTTAACTGTTCATAGTAGATGAACTTCCAAGAATGTGTATTTCACTATCCTAATGTTATCACACATTACTTCTCACCATTACAATTTCAGGATGGAGTATCCCAACAGAAGACAAACCCAAGCTTTTCTTCAAGTGCTTTTGAAGCACTAATGGAAAAGCTGAAGCTCAGGCAAATGCATGATTACGTATTCACTTCTTGTTCTAGAACTGCTTAAAAATAATTTTGAAGTTATATCCTCAACAGTAAGTCTTGTTTAAGTGTTACAAAATAAGTTATCAAAAAAGCACAACACAAAAGAACTCCACACCTGTGAATTAAATCTCACCAGGAAATATTGGCAAAGGAATCAAACACCCTTTCACACAAATTAGCTGGCGATTGAGTTTTACAGATCTTTAAAGGAAGAAAGGTCTTATCAATGTTATAAAGCTTACCGTTTCACACTCCCTCAGCTTCTTTTGTGCACCATCAAAATCAAAATTAACATACAAGCATTCCACAAACTCTGTGATAGGGTCCCTGTATGTATACGACTCCTGTCAAAAAAAAAAAAAAGGAACATTAGAAATCAAGGTCATAAGATCACTGAAGTATTCCTTATATTCTTCAAACAAAATTTAATACTGGAAACAAGTCCATCTCTCATCTTAAATTTCCCAATTCCTCTTATAAAAGCTGAATAAATACACTTTTTTCTCCCTCTATTGTACAGTTACAGTTGTAAGTGCAGTTTCACCTTCAGCATTTAGCACTGCAATCTCTGGGTTAGGAAAGTGTCAGAGACTAGAGCTGGTTCTGTATCAAACCTCCAAATTTCTTAAAATATGGCAGAATAGATATTCGTTCTAAATCCTGACTTCAAACACTACTCCAACACCAAATCTTTCATACTTCAAACTGAACAATCATTCAATTTACACTGACAACATAGCTAAAACAAATAATGCTAATATATATACACACACTAATTTATTCTGTCATTACAGGAATTACCTTTAACTACAAGGCAGGAACATCTATCTATATATACATATTCATAAATGAAAACATAATTATAAACATCCCCTGATATGTTTCTAACACATTTTAAAACAGCTTAATCCAATACTTACAATATCTGCTTTAACATACAAAAAACCCCAGCAGATTAAGGGAATTACTAGGAGTCATTGTTGGCTTTTTCCTGAATCAGTTTTTATTTTCCTTCCCCAAAGAACTGCATTTACCATCTCATGATTTTGGTTTAAAATTAAGTTTTACACGTAAAGGCAGGTTTTTGTTTGTATGTTTGTTTTAAACACCACAATTATACTTAACCATGTAACTAAAATCCACTATCTAAACCAGTTTTGGATTGATTATCTTTTAAAAATTTAAGAGATGAACAACAATCTGCTTACTTATCAGTTCAAAAAATATTGCAAGTATTAGCAACATCTAATAGCAAGTAAAGCAATTAACCTACCATATTACATCTGACAAATCACTTCATTCAATGCTTTGCTTTTCCTAGGGAGACAAGTCACTAGTTATCCTGTCTGAACTGCTTTCAAAACTGTAAAACCTCTACCACTTCATGACTTTATATAACAAACCACACAGAATAGAATACTAAAAAAGTAAATGTCTTATCAGGTATTTTTAAAACCAAAGCTGGAGTTGGTACTTTCAAGAGGAACACCCTAGTGATCCCTTTTATTAAGACCAATTATACATGATAAAACAGAACCAAAGAAGTCGCTTGACTTGAAATACAAGTTCACACTACACTTGAAGTTCCATCCTAGTATCAGGTTTTAGCTTAAGATAAACCATCAACTACTTGATAGCTTCTTTTGTAAACACTATTTTCTAAAAACATTTTAGGTATAATTAAAGTTTGGTCTTTCCATTTACTAGCGTTCTATATAAGTAATTACATCAATGCTTGAGGTGAATACAATTGACTGTCAATCTGTAATACCTGCACTGTCACATATATCAGAGTTCATTATTCACAGTATGCTATCATTAAAAGCATTTTAAACATGATTATTTGTAAATGAGCTGCCTTTTTTTTTAAAGACTTTTTTTTTACTTTAACTCCCCTGATTGCTATCAAGCACAACTTTTATTGCTCATCACAGTTATATAAGAATATAGACATGGAACAACAGAAGCATTTTCAAGAAAATGAAAATGAAATGCAAAGTCCCAACAGTTTCTTGTAGGAATAGCTGGAAAAGAAAAAAAAAATCAGATCGAAAGCCATTTCACACATCTCACTGGATTTTCTGTATTTAAACATACAGAAAGCAAAATTGATTGTATTGCTTGTTGAACGTGAAAGGAGAAACTTATTCTGTCTTCCCACTGACTGACACGCATTTTACTTCCCAGTGGAAATAGTGAAGTTCCACAAGAGAAAGTGAGCACCAAAATTTGTAAGTAGAACTCCTAAACCAGGCATATTGTTAGAAGAAAGTTATTACAAAGTAATAAGAGACAGAAAATACCAGCTATTTCAGTCCTTACCTGCTGAATAACCTTTACTAGATCTTTCAGCACTTGCCTACGTTTTCGAACATCCTTATTTGTTATGACTGCAGTAGTCAGATATCTGAGGATATGTGGGCACATTGTCTGAATTGCATTGAGATACCTAAAAAGAAAAAATACAGATAAAGCTGAATTTTGTATCAAAACAGTATTCATAGAAAATAGCTTATACATGTACAATACCAGGGCTTATGAGTAACCATTTATTCAAATATACATGGGTGATTTATTTTTGTTAACCTTCTGATCATTTTTTTCAGATGGGGAAAGGAGGGGTGTAAGCAAGGGGAAGCAGCAGTGCACTAGGATGAGAGAAAAAAGTGAGGCTAGCACTGCACAAAATAGCCTACATTTTAAGTTCAGGTCAACACTAACCTAAGCTGTCAGCTATACTAATTTCACAAAAGGGGTTTGCATTTAAGTACTTAAAACCACAGAAAGTCCTTTTTCATACTGTCACGTACGCCTGCAACTTTCTGGTTCAACTCTCCAATAAATAAGCCCATATTTGCCAGTGAGAAGTATAAATAAAAAAAAAACCCACACACATACTCCAAACCAAAAAGGAGGCAAAAAAGCCCACTACAAATTACCAGTCTATTGGAAACATCATGCAAAAAGTTCAACTTCTTTTCTTAATATTATTCTCCTATTCTAATATATTAACTCCAACCAGGTACCAGGAGAGCAAAACCTGTAACTAATTTCTCACTGTTAAGCTGTTCTAG
This sequence comes from Scolopax mira, assembly GCA_004320125.1. Lineage (NCBI taxonomy): Eukaryota > Metazoa > Chordata > Aves > Charadriiformes > Scolopacidae > Scolopax > Scolopax mira. The sequence continues at coordinate 74,919 of BJBW01002345.1, forward strand.
AGTCCTAGATCTACATCTAAAAAGTCAGTCCTCTCACAAATGGCTACAGTGTCTCAATTTTAATTTTTATTCTAGAGATTTTCCTCAAGAACCATTCTTAAATAGGTTTGTTGAAATCAAAATAAGAGAATACCTTCCCCTCCAGCCCTAAAGGATGTGATAGGGGTTGGTTATCTAAATTCCATCTTTGTCAAGCACCAGAAAAAAAGCCAGTTCTTCCTACTTCACCACCCTTTCTCCTTGAAAGGGAAGTATAATCATGAAGAAAAGCAGACCAGACAACACAAAAAAAGGCTTGGAAAAAAAATTAGTGTTAATATTATTAGAATTGTGAAACAGCTTCAGGCTGTGGCCTAAAAAATGTCTGGAAAGTTTGCATATTCATCATCTGCCTTCATTTTGATTTAAAGACCCCAATATAATACAACACAACTTACTGTGGTTGGTAGAGGAAAAGGTCAATGATATTGTCTCTCCCTTTAGGATGATTAAAAAACACAAACAAAGACCAGTGGATAAGCCATGTTCTTTGCTGAAGAGACTGCAGCGGAGAGCTGACAGACTAAAAGAAAACATAACATTGGTTTAAGTCAAATACAACACCTGAGGTTTATATGAATACTAATGCATGGAAACCTGCAAGTATTCAGAAATCTGCAATTTTCCACTGGCTCCTTTTAGCTGTTATGACTCTCAGGCTGTGTTAGACCTCCAGCTTTTTAACCTGTCACCATTAATGATAAATCTGCTGAAAGTTATAACCAAGATGAGCTTTCTAATGTTATATTCTAAACTGCCAAAATTTGTATTCTGATATGGCAAGAGCATAGATTTTAGTTCTCCAAAGACCACCATGCCAACATAAGTTATTACTTCCCTTTTGAATCCAGAATTTTGTTTCCTGTATTCCCTCTTCAGCCTACTTGGTTTCTTCAAGTTTCAGTTTGTCTTCCTCTCTAAAGCCTCACCAAAGCCTTCTGCCTTTTCATTTAAGCCAACTGACAATGCACAAATAAGGATTCAGCTTTAGGTATCTGTATTGATCTGAATTTCAGCAACACTTCAAAGCAATTGCAAAGCAAAATTATTCATAACGATCTGACATCGCGAGTAGAATCACTCCAAGGAGCATGACAACTAACCATTGTGATTCTATCCTAAAAAAAATAATCTTGGAGTGTATTGAATGAGTCAAATTTAATAGTTTATTATAACCATACAGGTTCACAAAGATGAAAAAAATTAGAGAAGAAAGCTTGTTATCATCAGTTATCTTCCACATGGATAAAGAACAACTGGGGGGGGGGGGGGGGGGGCGGCCAAAAAACGGGGGGGGGGGGGGGGGGGGGGGGCGGGAGGGGGGGGGGCGGGGGGGGGGGGGGGGGGGGGGGGGGGGGGGGGGGACGGCCACAAAGCAAAATATCAAACATCTTTTCAACATTCTAGTTCAGGAGAGCAAAATTCTCAATTCTCATGTTTCAGACATAGCCACTGAACCCCCATGAGTAGAGAGGAAGACAGAGTCCTTAAGTCCTTAATCATTTCAGTTGGTCTGAATTAGTACTGCAGCCCCACTTTTCCCCTTCACGTTTCTGGTGCTCAACTAAACTCAGGAAACTCACGAGGAAGCAGAACTGGCTAGAAACTATTTCCAAAAAACAATCTCCGCTGCATTTTCTGTCAAGTCTTATTTTCATGTGAGAAGAGCACAGTATAGTTACATGCACTGTATTCTCTACAGAAAAAGAATAGTACAACTATCTGAAATTTCAGCACTAAACAGCTTCACACAACGATCTTGCCCTCAAACTCATCCTTGAGGCTAGTTTGGTTTTTTATCGGAAATACTTTAAAAGTTCTCAACTACATTTTCAAATGTGATGAGAGAAACAAGAAATTTCAATTTTTCATAAGCACTCTTCAACCCTCCCACTATTATTAGGAAAGTATCTAGTGAAAAGGTGGTAAACTACACCTGAAAGACTGTGAGTGATTCATACTCTAATACAACTCAAATACTAACACCTTTAACCTCTAACCTACTAACACGACCACAATTTTACTTACATTATTATCTATCGTCTCCTTTAGTCTTGTGAGATCTTCCATGGCTGCATCCCAATTCTGCATCAGAATTTCAGATGCCAGTTTTCCCCACAGAGAACTCAAAGCATTTCTGTCTGTTGCTGGAACCTATTTTCAGAGTCACACTCTTAGTATACTTTTAAATTATTGTTTACTTTCAAAAAATAAGAAAAATATTTTCTGGCAGTATTTTTATTTTACAAAATATCAAGTTTGCATGTCTCTATCTTCCCAAATAAGATTATTTTCTGAAAAAGGATTTAGGTACAGCAGAAAAAGCAATAATCAAGCTTTTGAAGTCAAAACTAGAAAATCCTGTCAAAGTAAGACAAAACTCCATGCTGCTCCAGTTTAAGTTAAATAGAAAAAAAATGGCTCAGCACCAGATGACACACTGGTTCCAATTTTTTTTTTAAATGTATCAAATTATAATACTTCTAAACTGCTGGAACAAGGGTATCATAAAGCAGGTTCCTAAATAATTCATAGCAGTAGGCAACCACTTTAAAACTAAGGGCATTTTAGAAAACAAAAGCTACAATTTGAAATTTGAGCTAAAATAGCTAATACTATGCCAAAACCCATACATCTTACAGAGATGTCCAGTAAAACTGCAACTTCGCAGTAGTGACTGTTTCCTGGAGAGGTAGTCCTAAGGTCAAGCTGTGTTAGTTTTATATAGGAACAAATTACACTAGGTCATTCACAGTATCAAATTCTGTTCTCAGGTCAGTTACAATAGTTCTTTCATAGGTTAAGTTTCATCATACAGAACTTTAAACAAATATTCTCCCATCAGAATTAATAACAAGAGTCCTATACCAAGCTATTACCAGCACAAAACCAGCACTTTTTGAGATTAGTTATTTGACATAAAAGAACATAATTCTTAGCCCAGAATTAAAGCACAAAGAATTAAGGACAGCTGCTCACAAACCTACAGAAGTAATTTTATTCCCCCTCTCAGCACTTGGGAGTTACCTATAACACTGAAAGTCATGAACAACTCAGCTTTATCATCAACATTTACACTAAGGTTTCACCTTATTCCTACTTTAAAACCTATTCTGATTAAAAACGTATTTCCCAGTTTTGCTCCTTTAATTAGTCAATTACAGGAATTATTGTTAGTTACTCTAACAGCATTTCAGAAAGATTAGGATAATTTTTAGATGGGGCTAGAAACAAGACAGCAAGAAAAACCTCAATATAAGAACCGCTACATATTTTCAGCAATCACCACACATAAGAGAGAGTCTAGAAAAAATTATTTTCCAGGCAATGAAGGTGCCAAGTTAGCAGACACTTAGTTGGTGAGGGTCACATGCACTGTGCTGGGCCAAATCACGTAAGTACAGTTAGCTATTCACAAAAACTGCTTTTAGACACTGCAGCTGTTCTAGCTACAGTGTCTGGATTTTCAAGCAATTACCTTAAATTTCCATTTGTTAGTAAAATAGCACATTCATTGACCACCAACAATAAATTTACTGTGTTAAAATTCCTGAGAATGAAAATTTAATGTCCTGTAGAATTCACTCCCATTCACTCTCATCATTATCAAATGATACAAATTTGATGAAAAATATGAAAAGAGTTACTTCAGAGACAATGGATCTGGTTCTATAATTCTCATTTAAGCTGTTTACATTTCTTAGGCAGATGACTTGTACTCTTAAATCCACCACGAAATTCAAGAGAAGACAAATGAGAGTTCAGATAAGAAGCTGGCAGTTCACCATTACCACCAATTACATCCAAACCACCTGTAAGCTTTTCAGTGCTGTTGATAACATCTGTATACACAAAAACAAGTATTCATTTTGTTGATTTGCCTTTGGTGTTTTTTCCAGGATACATTTACAGTGAGTAAATATGTACTGCATAATTAAATGTTACACAATACCTACAAATTTAAAGGACAATTCTGAATCTACCCAGAAAATAACTGAATCGCAGGACAACAGTGATTATCAACAACTATTTTCAACTTGTATTTGGTGTACAGTAATTGTCTCAAAAAAGCTACAAAGTATTAAAATATAAGAATCAATACAGACAACTTTCTGATCTAATTATTTTGTTGAAAAACCCAAACCACAAAACAAAACCTCAAACCAACAAACACCCCAAACTTACCAGAACCCTGAAGAAGTAGAGATATTCTGCAGCTCCTGAGTAATTACCACATTCGTATTGGAATTTTGCATACCTGTAGAGTGTATCTAGGTACTCCTGCCTAAACTGAAAAGGAATAAAAATAAAGCTTTTCTTCACCAGGAAATACACCATTACAAGCCAATTTTAATGGTGAAGTAACCTTTCAAGTCCCAAGGTTCTTTGAAAGACGATGTACACAGGAAAGACAACAGAATACTATTATAATCCATGTCACTGAATTGAAGATTATACCAATGCTGGAAAAAGATGAAATTCTGTATTAAAGTAAAGCACAGCTTAGTTACAAGGATGCAGCTAACATTAAGTTCCAGCTTTATTTACGTTTAAAAATTGGGAGTTCAAAAGCAATCAATATACATTAGCATTAGGAATTCTGCCTATTAGCTCTCTTGACATGAGACAGGCCAAAATGTTAGTCTCTAGTTGCTTAGCGCTATTGGAACTGAATTCAAACAAATAAAAGAATTAGAACACTTACACCATGCTTCTCAGCTAAGTAGTCAAACAGCATCCGACCATCCCTATAACAAAAAGATAAAAGCTGCTGTTTTCACAAAACAAACTGATTGTCACCACGCAACAATTTTTATTCAGATATTTTAAACTTACTCTAGCTGTGAAGAATAAAATTATACTCCTCCACTTGCTGTGCAAAGCAACTGCAGAAATAGTGAGCCAAATACTCCTAAGGTACCATGAAGTTTCAAAATATTAAAATCACAATAATTTTAAATAAAGAATGCCACCTGCAACAACAACCTGATTTAAGAAAGGATAGGAGATCGTTTTAAATTTGATGGTATCCTTAGCTTTCAGTATGAAAATTAAATTCTGAATTAGAGCTCCTCCCATTCTCATATTCCGATTTCACAGCAGTTAGTCTGGCCAAGCAGTTTGAATTTGCCATTCTTTTTGCCTGTCTCCTGTTAAAGACTAGAGCAAAACAGAATTAGAAAGGAGACTTATCCTACTTTTAGCACTGGGACACAGTGGTTATTAAGAATACTTCTACCACAGCAAATGCATGCAGAATGGAAAGCTATAAAAAAAAATAATCATACTTCGCAAATTCTAAACTTTTAAGTCACACATGATCACATTACTGAAGCTTTTTTTTAATTCAACATGGATAATAAAGGGACAAGCAGTATAATCTAGATCAAAGGGAAGTTCAAAGCCTCCAACAGGCAAACATGAAATTATCTACCACCAATAAATCCCATATTAATAGCCACAGGACTTCTAATACTGATTTTTAAACAACAGTTAAGTTGGTGAATGATTTTTTTTATCCAGATTCTGCAATGGATCTTGATTAGCTCTTATGGTGAAATTTTAGTACACCAGCATTTCTATGCTATAAAAACTCATTCAACCTCTGCTCCAATCATCTGGCAACAAGAATCACATTGCATTCATATTCATAAACAAAAGTCTATTCAATTTGAGATTTTATGGACTACCTTTCTACAATACAGAAGAAAGAATTAATGACATTTTTTCTATTATCTACCTCCCGCCCTCCTCAGGATGCTTCTATACCTGTAGCTACCTTCCACTTCATCTCTTCTGTACATCCACACTTCAATAATCACATGGTAAAGATGACTTGGACAATTAATGGAACTATCATATTTGATAGAACACATACAGTTAACTAATGGCAATTGGGCCTTTCACTCTCAAGGCTGTACTTCCAAAAGCTGTCAAGAGGCTCCTGGTTTTGCATAACCACCCAAGTCATGAGCAAATGTAATTCCTTTTTTTAATATAATTATCTGACTTAAATATCCATGCTGAAATCAGATACACAGGTGATTTACTTCTCCTAGGAATGCTTTTTACAGCAGAAGCTTAAGTACATTGTGGTGATATGAGAGCAGAAAATAGAAGCTTTTTCTAAAGTGCTGGAAAGGTAACAGATTTCATGACTTCTACTGATATCTTGTTTCACATGCACATTGAGACCCAATGCATTCCACTTCACTGCTTCTGTACCAACCAAGTTCTAAATTAGACTGTAACAAATTCTGAAAATAATATGTGGAGTGGAAGAAGCATAGGCCAAATTAAATTTATCAGTAAGTTGGGCAATGAGGGGAAAGGAAAAAAGGATGATGATCTGGACTTGAAACAAGGACTAAATACTAATGAAGTTCTTTCCCCTTCAGGCACCCATTTTCTCCAGGGGTGTTGCTCCCAAACAAAGGTACATCTCATCAAGATTTCTGCAGACTAGAAAAAGTGTTCGGGCATTCAATGTTTTGTAAGAATTTTCCAGAAGTAATGTTACAGTCTTCCATATCAGTAGATGCATAGAACTTGCCAACAATAAATACAGACTTCAACTTCAAATGCAAGTCGAGCCTAAGGTGCTCTATCTGCTGAGGTATGCTCTATTTGAAATCTTAGAGCATGTAAGGCTGAAGAAGTGATACAATTAGTTTTCCAGAGTTGGTCAGAGATATTTACAACAGTAATAATAATGTTTCCTATGTAAGGACATCAAGCAGCAACATACACTAAACAAATACCTACCCAACCCTCAGTTGAAGCTGAGCCATTACTTCCTCTAAAGCTACAGTCAAACCATTTCTTCCAGGGCCCAATTCAGGCTTAACCACAAGAAAACTCTCATAATCCTTCGACATAATGTGTCAATAAACTCATTTTACTTTAATTACTCCAATGAACAAAGTGAGATGAAGTTTGACACATCTTAAAAAGATTACTATGGGCACTATCTTACACCAACAGTTGGCCACTTTAGGGGATGGGAAGGATAAGGGGGGGAACACAGGACTCCTAAAAGAAATGACCTATGAGGCTGAGAAGATGCTTATCCACCAGGGCTCTCCAAATAAGAAACACAGCAGTCCATAATCCTTTGTGGAAGTTAGAAGAAGGAGAAGGGGCAGAGTGTCTCCTGGAAAACAGGGTCTGTGGGCTGTGTTTCAGCCCACATTTCCCCTCAAAAAAAACCCAAATCACTCTTCTCAAAAAAGCTCCCCCAACCCAACCTCCCAAAACCAATCTCAGCTGTGATTTGCCTGCACTGAATGATGACTGTCACTTCCCTCTAGTTGATTCATGAACAGTAAGAACAAAGATGCCTTATGCACAGCAGGCAAAAGCACTGAAAAGAGTAAGTTGTGTCCAGCAATTTCCATTACCTGACCACAAGTGCTTCTTAAATACTGGCTGGAAATAATGTCTGTCTTTGAAGGTGCTATACCATCATTTTAATTCCTATCATCAACACCCAAGAGGTACCAGCAAGCCATCCTGAGAAATTACATTAGAAATTACCTAGTGGACTGCATTTGCCTTGTGGTCTCTGGATCCTCAAACATCTTGACAATAGGTTCAGTTTCAGCTTGAAGCTGCTTCAGTTGTGCAACAACAGTTGTTCTCTTCTCACGCAAAGCTAAACACACAAACAAAAAAAAGATTTTAATGTAATACCTTAGTTTTTAATAAAAACCCTGTAATTACATGGTGCTGACAGCATATCTTCCCAGTTCCTACCTCGCTTGTTCTCTCAGTCAAATCACAAAACCAAAGGTATCTAACAAGTCATTAGCTTAATAAAAAACTTCTAAAATTTGGTTCCTTTTCCCCTGTGGAGTTCTAACCAAGACAATAAACAGTAGGTTTAGGTGGAGCAGTCTGTATAATACAGGGTGTCGTCAGGCTTCTACTAAGGCAGAAACAACCTTTTCAGCAAGCTCCAGATTATTATTCCAGATAAACTTGGAAAAAAGGTAAAGAGTGCTATGATGCCAATAAGAATAATTTTCCTGTAACTGACCAGGTTCTGAAAGGATATTTTTAGAACACTTAACTGAAAACTGACAGGAGGAATTCAAGGCACCTCAATATGCAAAATTAGGATTTGGAACACTATGCATGTTTAATGAAAACATTAAACCTCTTATGAAAAATACTTAGGAAATAGAACTAACTGCTTTTGGGTGGTTATTCTACAGACCCAAGTTTCCTCACCAAGTGCTACCACTGGAATAAAATGAGCCCTGAAATAAAATTCAAAAAAGCCTATGTGCTTAAGAAAACCTGAAGATAAAACAGTGGCACCCTGAGACTGGCTATGAGACAGAAACACATGGGATAAGAGAAACCAAGACTAAATCCCAGGAGAGAAAAGTATGCAGAAGCCAAAGTGAGCCACCCACCAGGGCACTCGGTGCCACAGTGAACCTGTTAGACATTTATTTCATGATATGACTGCATATACACTTGTGAAGGAGATCCAAAGTGCTTAACACCATAATGGTGACCCAGCCTAAATCCAAGAATGACTTGCCTGCTAGGAATTGCTCCAATAAGGAGAAATTATCTCCAACTTCAGATGAATATCAGGATTATAAGAGCAGAAAACAGCTGAAAGAAAAACCACTTAGTTGACTTACTAAAAACACGGAAGTGTTTTCCTGTGACATCTCCTGGCTGTGTAATTGTAAATTGATCTCATGGAAGACAAAAGCAACTATAAACTGTGCAGAGACATTTCTAAATATGATAGTGTGAATGAACTTAGCTTTAAGTACTTGAAACTGTGAGGTCTTAACAACAGGAACAACAAAACCACCAAACTGTAAAATTCTAATGAAGCCAGCAATTCCACAAATAAAAATAACCTGTCTGTACATACATTCTGGTAAGTGTTGATGCATGAAGATGACAGATACCAGAACAATGGTTAGAAGGATGATCTGGGAAACTACAGGCCTGTCAGTCTGACCTCAGTGCCTAGGAAGATCATGGAACAGATCCTCCTGAGTGCCATTATGCAGCACATGAAGGACAACAAGGTGATCAGGCCCAGCCAGCACAGATTCCTGAGGGGCAGGTCCTGCTTGACAAACCTGATCTCCTATGACAGTGACTCAATTGGTGGATGAAGAAAAGGCTGTGGATGTTGTTTACCTAAACTTTAGTAAGGCCTTTGATACAGTCTCCCACAGTATCCTCCTGGGAAAACTGGCTGCACATGGCTTAGATGGGAATAGTCTCCACTAGGTTAAAAACTGGTCTGGAGGGCCAGGCCCAGCAAGTGGTGGTAAATGGAGTTAAATCCAGTTGGCATCCAGTCATGAGTGGTGTCCCACAGGGCTTAGTACTGGGACCCATTCTCTTTAATATCTTTATCAATGATCTGGACAAGGGGATTGAACGCACCCTCAGTAAGTTCACAGACGACACCAAGCTGGGTGGCAGCGTTGACCTGCTGGAGGGTAGAAAGGCTTTGCAGAGAAATCTGGACAGGTTGGATTGATGGTCTGAGACCAACAGGATGAGTTTCAATAAGGCCAAGTGGCAGGTCCTTCACTTGGGTCACAACAACCCCAGGCAGTGCTCCACGCTTGGGGAAGAATGGCTAGAGACTGCGTGGCAGAAAAGGACCTGGGGGTGTTGGTCAACTGTCAGTTCAACATGAGCCAGCTGTGTGCCCAGGTGGTGAAAAAGGCCAACAGCATCCTGGCCTATATCAGGAACAGTGTGGTGAGTAGGACCCGAGAGGTCATCATCCCCTTGTACTTAGCACTGGTGAGACCTCACCTCAAGTACTGTGTCCGGTTTTGGGCCCCTTACCACAAAAAAGACATTGAGATGCTGGAGCAGGTCCAGAGAAGGGCAACAAAGCTGGTGAGGGGTCTGGAGAGTAAGTCTTATGAGGAAAGGCTGAGGGAGCTGGGGTTGTTTAGTCTGGGGAAGAGGCTTATCATGCTTTATAACTACCTGAAGGGGAGGTGTAGAAAGGGGCGGGTCGGTCTCATCTCCCAAGTCACAGGAGAAAGGACAAGGGGCAATGGCCTCAAGTTGTGCCAGGTAAAGTTTAGATGGGATATTAGGAAACATTTCTTCATGGAGAGGGTTATCAGGCATTGGAATAGGCTGCGCAGGGAGGTGATTGAGGCACCATCCCTGGAGGTGTTCAAAAGATGTTTAGGCATAGTCCTTAGGAATATGGTTTAGTAATTTTTGTCAGGGTTAGGTTGATGGATGGACTAGATGATCTTTAAGGTACCTTCCAATCTAGATAATTCTATGATTATATAAATCTCCAAGTTAAGACCTTTTCATAGAAAACTGTACAAACACCCTAAACAACAGACTTCGCACAAAAGTATCACCTCTGCTTAAGTTAATTTTATACTGAGGAATAAAAGCCACAGATCAAACTGATGATGTCAAATCTTAGGGAGATGTTTGAAAGAAAAATAAGAAAAGCACTCAAAGTGTGAAAATTCTTGGGCTATATGAAGGCAGAACTGTCCCACTGACCAAATTAATTCAACTTCCTTGCACCCACAACCTTATGAAATAACACACTTATCAGCCTGCTTAAATAAATGGTTGTCATCAGAATATTAGCAATATTAGATAATCTATATTATGAAAATATGCTGGTATTGCTGTTCTTTATGGCATTTACTACTTTAGCTTTTTACTACATATTGACTACTGATTGAGTAATATTCTTCTTCAACAGTTTATAAAGGCTGGGACAAGGAAAGAAGAAAACCTATTCAGCTTTGAGGTTTTTATGGCCCTGAGATGGTCTGAATTCTTAACCAATAGAACTGATAAGTAACCTAAAAGTGAAGCTATCATTACAACTATTTCTTAGATTACAAAAGGGAGAACCTCTAATTAAAATTATCAATCCCATATATCATTGCATATATATGCATAAAACACATGACCTAATGCTAGCATGTGATATTTGTTTAAAACATTGAACCCAATGTTCTCTACATGTATTTCCAAAAAAGGTTAACTGCCAACCCTGCTGTTTAAAGAACCTGAAACAATAAGACCCAGAAGCAGAAGAACAGTAGGATCTTGTACCTGACTACACAAAAGCACCTGAGTCTCTTCTTTCTAAGCTGCAAACGAGACAGACTGTAGTCCCATATAGTTTAGAAAAACATGGAGTTCCACAAAATGAAAAAAGATGGAGAAATAGGAAGTAAGTTTATATTCAAAGATTAGGGTCAGAAAGGAAAAAAAATCCAAAACAAAGAAACAATCCATAAAAAATTCAATAAGAAAAAAATCCCAAAACCAAAAAACACATGAAGAATAGAAAATTAGACAAAGCTAATATTCTCATTCCCTTCCCCCCACCCCACTTCGGGAAGACAGAAACTTAAGAAGTAAACAGAAAAGTTTATAAAATCATGGAGAAGACACTAAGACACCAAATTTCATATTCGTTATGATAATAGCGCTTTATCTTTAGAAGAAAATAAATAATTTATATGTTGACAGAGCGAGGGAAACATGCATTTTTCAAGAACATCTGTATCTCCTCAAAGTTTAAAAAACAGCTATGGACAGATGGATTAATGAAATTACTTACAATGAAAAACTAGTTTTAATACACTAGATGCTTTAAAGAAAAAAATTAGATGAATTGACAGATGAAAAAATAAGTACAACTCTATTATGCCACAACTTTAAAGTGCTTGAAATAACCAAATCAGCATTGAAATGCTTCAATCAATCATTCAGATTAAATTCCCAATAGACCAACAAACCCGAATTTCCCACAATTAAGAGATTCTATTTGTTTCAGTATTGCACATCCTTTCGTTAGGGCCGAAGTTAAACAGTAGTCTAGTTTTTGAGTGCAACAAGGAAATTACCTGTGGCTATTATTTTAGCTAGAAAGGTTGTAAAACAGATTTCACTTTTAAATGAGCAGCTTACCATGTGGAATTTCATCAGAATAAAGATTTTTGTACACATCCATAGCAAAATCCACCATGTTAGTATCACTAAGGAGATCCAGTTTTCCTTGGAGTAGTTCTTTTTCATTGTATATCTGAAACAGTAATTATTAACAGAGTTGAGTACTATTAAATAGCTTCTAATTAATATTTTGTAGTTATCTTTAAGGTACAGTTTATTCATGGATTTTTGCCCAATTAAAGAGTTTTAAACATCAGATCTCACAGCTTTGCAAGATCTTACAGCTTGTCATTTAGTGTAAATGACCAATACCAGCAAATTCCTGCTGTTTAAGAATGCAGTAACTTCAAAGTCTAATTAGAATACAATATTTTAGATTACTATTTCTTTAAACAGGAATAGTTACAATTTTCAGGAAAAAAATTGCAACATGAAAAAGTTCTGAATATTTTACATATATACACACACATATGTAAAAAAGTTATATAGCCTTGGTCAGATTATTTTAAGTAGTGACTGCTTTCCACAAAACAACATACTGAAAAGCACAGACCAGTTAAACAATTTCAAGTGGCTCACAGAAAACATAATCAAGGTAAAATTTATTATTTAATTGTAGCACAGATTAGTCTAAAATACTCTGATCTACAGGTCCATAGGTCTATAGCATAAACACAAATTCAGTTTAGCTAGTGTAAATGAATAGTGTTCTTTTAAACTTGTCAAATCATTCTTTTAAAGTTCCTATCCCATGAAGTAGCCATGAGTTGTAAACTGCTGTTTGGTCTTCAAGGTGTAGGCAGGGGCCTAAACTAGACATTACCTCAAAATTACATTTGCATGAAGGCTGGATTACAAGTCAACACACCACGTTTACGGATAACCCAGACACAGAACTTGCAAAAGTTTAGTTCAGCTCAGAACATCGTGTTGTTCACTACAACAACAGCTCTGTTTAATTAACTTGAGCTGATTTACAAATGCTAAAACATTAAAAATGCCACCAAGATGACAGACATCAAGCAAAGTCCATATGCTAGATGTGAAAACTTGTTAGGTCAAATTGTCTCAACGTGTGTAAACTTCATTGGTTATTTATGGAGCCAAAAATATTTTCTGTTTTAAATTCAAGGCTTATGTAGAGTGCCTCAGATGGCTTAGATTGCTGAGAGTGCACTCTGAAGTTTGCCCCAGCATTACTGCATTCTTTGTAGTAATATAATTAAAATATATATTTAAAAAAACAACATAGGACAGCACTAGAATTAACTTATACTTGGTTTAACCACAAATTCCTGATGACAACAACTTAAAAGTTTATAAACAATGAACACTGAAGCCCACATCCCGCCCTGCAGCTCCACGTCTGAGGGGCCGCAGGGGTGCCAGCGGCGGCGGCATAGCGCTAACCAGGGCTGCCTCACGCTGCCGGAAAGCACGCAGAAAACGAGCCGCAGCAGTGAGGAAGAGCTTTTACTCCTCCCCCCCCGCCAATAAGGGGAGCGGAGAGAAACTTCGCCAAGGAGTGTGAGAGGATGGGGAAACAGAAGCTTCCCTCTGCCTTGCTAGCGAGCGACTCCGTCAGCGGGGCTGCGTGAGAGGCGGCCGCCCCAGGTCTCCACCCGCTCCGCGGCCCTGCTATCCCACAGGAAGGCCCACACACCTCACCGTCTCCCCACGCGGCAAAGGAGCCCCGAGCTCCTCCCTCAGGAAGGGAGGAAGGGAACTCCCAGCCACCTCACGAGCAGGCCCGGGCCCACGGGAGGCGCCGGCAGCACCACCTGCTCCTTCCCCGCTCCCCCCACCGCCAGGCCGGCTCCCCCACCTCCGGGACCGCCACGTACCTCCTTGACGGAGAGGAACTCCAGCAGCGGAAAGACTAAGTGCCGGTCCAAGAAGTGCGCGATCTTGGTGGTCAGGTCGTACTCCGCCATCTTGGCAAGGGGAAAAGAAAAGAGAGAGAGAGAGGCGGGATTCTTATGGGCTGTGCGCCTGCGCGGCACGGCCCGGCCCGGCCCGGGGAAAGGGGGGCGGAGAGGGGCGGGGGCGTGGGCGTGGGCGGTGGGCGCATGCGCGGTGGGTTGTCGGTAGCTGTGGTGCGGGGAGCTCGGCCAGGGCTTCGGCGAAGAGTTGAGTTTTTTTTTTCCCTGTTGATGTGGAGGGAACGGATGGGGTGGATTCCGGGCTGGTTTTCGCTTGAGGCGGCTGCAGGGCCCGGCCGGGTGGCAGGGTCGGGACCCTGTGGAGCGGTCCTGCGCCCCCCGCCCTGCCCGTGCCGCTGGTGGGGTGAAGGCGCCGGTATGGCGCGGTAGAAAGCGCTGGGAGTTTGTGCCTTGTGGTATGGGGTCAGCTTAATAGAACTGATTTCAGAAATGGTGAAAAGTTTCTTCAGCAAAAGTGGTATCAGGCGTTGGAACAGGCTGCCCATGGAATCCCCATGCCTGGAGATATTTCAAAGATGGGTAGATGTGGTGCTGAGGGACATGATCTCATGGTACTTTCAGCTGTGTTAGGTGGATGACTGGTCCCCTCCAACTTAAACCATTCTGTGATTCTATTCCATGAATTTCTCCTGAAAGTATTACTGAGTAGCTTTGAGGTGTGAGCCCAGCCCCACCACCTTGTGCTTGGTGTAGGACCTTGACTTGATTTAATCTCTCAAAGACAAACTGGAGGGGTCCTAAACTTTGTCACTAAGTGAACTAATTATTAAGTGATAGTCCATGTTGGCCATGGATCTGAGCTTGGAGTTCATGACAGGTGAGTTGCAATAATGAGGCCAGGGGACTGGTGGACAGTGGCTTGCACAGTCAAATCCAAGCAAGTCTGGAAATGTGGTGTTGACTTTAGGAACAAAACCAGGAGAATTGTGAAGAGTGATGATAACTTGTAAATTTCTTGTATCCAGAGTAAGAAGAGTAGCAACTTCACCATGATGTTAGCTCACCAGAACATTGGCAGGTATAAAAGGTATGTTTTTCTTTTATACTTGGTAAGTTTTCTGCTGACTTTTGTCAGAACATACAATTGATTCTAGTGAGTCAAGCTTCATCTCTTCACATAAAGCATAACTCAAGCCTTTGTCACAAGGAAACTTTTCTTTCCCTGAGCAGAGGCATAAATCATTTCCTTAGTGAATCATGTAAGTACAGACTATGTCTGCAGCTACAGTAGCTATTTATGCTGAATAGTGAGCTAATATAGTTGTAGTACAGATTAGTTTTAGAGTTGACTGGTTTGTTTTAAATGGAAGTGAGAAATAAGGAAGTAGTACATTTATTAAGACATTCATAAGGCTGTTAGTGATGTTCTCCCTACCTTAACAAAGATATAAAGGCACCAGAATAAAAGGATGTGACAGGCTGTTTTTTAGAGGTAAGTCTTAAGAGCAGGTCGATGATCACAATGGTGTAAGGTGTCCTGTAATGAAAAAAAAAAGTATTTATGCAGGATGAATTAAGTCAGTTCTTCATGTGACCCCAAGGTACTAACGCTTTTATATAAATCTGTGGTATGTGTAGTTTAGTATATAGTAATGCTCTTTCCAGAACATCAGCTGTAGAAAAGAATCTCTTTTTATCTTCAAGACAACCGTATATTTTTCATAGCGATTATAGGTATCATTTGCTTTAAGTAGTACCTATATAATACTTTTTCCATAGTAACTATATTGGTTTAACCAGGGCCTGTTTAAACTCATGTTGGTTGTTCCTCCTTAAGGCAGTTTAGTTACAGAGCTGCCAGTGGAAGGCAGGCTGCGGCGTTGCCAGTGGAAGGCCCTCAGCAGTACAGAAGCTCAAGGCACTGTGCATCTAAGGCACTGTGCGGTCTTTGATTTTATTTGAATATCTACAAGAAAAAACTATTGTAGTGAGTGGAAGGATTAAAAGAAGTAGCTGGGGAGAGAAGACCATTCCAACAATACTGTGTCAGAGGAACTGTCAGGACAACTGGTTGTTCTAAATTTCCAAAGTGGAATGTACACTGCACTGAGGACTGCTGTTCTGAGAAATGAAGAGTGTGTCTTAACTGCTTTAGCTATCTCATTTAGTGAAATAGCTATAGTCCACTTGGTGAAAATTGTTGTAAAATACTTTTAAGCTTTCATGTCAAACCCATCTTAGCCAGTCCTAACTGAATCACTGGAAACTTGAGTTTATTTTGAACTCTTGCACAAACACGTGACAGAGAAATTATACAAGCCATAGTAATCTACAGGCCAAATTTCATTTTTAACATAGAGCAAGCTCAAAGATGAGGTGATTTAACCTAGTGGAGTGCTTCCCTTCTGGAAATTCAGTCTATGGCACTTAAGATTCTCAAGTAAGTGTACTTGAGATTGCTAGTTTGGTTCATGAAATAAAGAATTATCTAGAGAAATATCTTAGGAAAATCAGGAATGTATCTTGCTCAGGCTGGGTCTTTTAATTTCATAGTTCTTAAATACTGAGGAAATTTTGACTGAGGGATTCTATTTATATAATTGATTGTCATTTATCTTATTGATAACACAGCATAACAGTGGAATCCAACATTCTTTGAATTGTTAGAATTTAATTATCATTAGGAAATCAGAGTAAAATATTTTTTGTCTCATATTATCAAAGGGAAATTGAACCGACTAATTTCTTTCATGTCCTTTGACACAGAAGATATGATTCAAATCTTAGGTAACTTAATTTTTCATTTTGGTATTTGTAAGTCAGAAATTTTATTTCTGTCTTTTTTCTTTTAGCTTTGTTTATATCTCAAAAAAGATTTTAATTCCTGCATTCCATAAATATTTTTACACTTGTTAACATAAAAGTTACATAAACATAACATAAAATCAAGAATGTGACATCTAGAAGAGTTCACTGCTGACAACTATTTCTGGATAGCAGTCAGATTTACACTAAGTGTATCTCATAATTCGGCTGAATCATCATAAAATAGAAGATGACTATGTTGATGTGGTGTTTGAAGTATTTGAAAAAAGAAAAAAAAAAAAGAGGAAACATGGGAGTCCAGAATGGAAGTACCACATAAAAACTTTATAATTATTTGATATGCTTTTTCTGGTGCAAGGAAGTTAGTAAAGAGCTTTTCTAATGGAATGATAATTAAATTAGTAGAGTTACTTTGCATTGATACTAGTGAAACTTGTTTCAGCAGGCTTTCCGCTCTTGAAAGGATGGCCATATTAAAAAGTTGAGGGCACCAATTCTTACTGATGGTACTTTACAAATGAGTGGTGTTACATTCATCTTCAACTATCAATATGACATTTTATGTATTTTTGGAAATATTTCTTTTATAAAAAGCCCAAACAATGTATGGAACTCTACTGTATTGCAAGGTTCACCAATAATTTGAATCAAGTGAACATTTGAATAGAAGTAAGTCAGTTCTAATACATTCTATCTCAAGGTTTCAACCAAACTTTGTTTTTTCTAAAACAGGTAAATAGAATACTTTTTTTTTTCTTCCCCTCCACAAAGGTGATAAAGAACAGAGGAAGTAAGGAGATAATTATTTCATAAGGAAAGGGTTTTTATGTGTACATTCTACTTGTGGGGAAAAATATTTCCTTTCTCATAGTTTACAAATACAGGATAATTGTCAGAATAAAGGCTTAAGAGTTGAATCTCTTTTACGTGTAGATGCATCTGCTGACTGACATCCTCTTAAAGTATACATCATGTATAATAATATACTGACACATTATAGGGTTAAAATGATAATTGCAAGGAAAACTGTATGACTTAGGGCTTTGAGTCTGTTCTTAGTCTGTTGCTTTGCCTTATTCAGAGAATACAGTATATCAAAGGAATGGAGGGGGGAAACTTTTACACAGAAATAGTCTTTATCTTGCCCCTTTGTGGTGCAACTTTGATTTTGTTTGTCAAGGTAACAAGGAACGGTAGGGGAAATTATAATTTGATTTTAAAATAACTGATTTGAATATAATTTGATTTGAAAATGCATCTGTTACCAGCTTATCCAATTCTATGCTTTCAAGAGAGGTTTGAAAGGCCTGTTAGAAGGCAGAACTAGATCTGGGATTACAGAAGACTTCAGTGAGCTTAGTTGGATTGCTTAGGAATAAATGAATTTGGCTTTTAACTATGACATAGTGTACTTTAAATATAGAAAACAAGGCAAAGGAAATTGTAAGTAAAACTTTTTATCCCAGAATATTGGAATCAGTGAGGAAGAGCATAATTTAATCTCAAATCTTTATTACTGGTGATGATGGATGAACATGAAAGAAACCAGGTTTACTTTCCAATTCCAAGTTGTTCACAGGAGAGACTTGGATAAAAAACATTGGAGTTCTAGAATATTTGAACTTGAGATCAGAGAAACAAATGAAGCTTTTCAAAATAGGCATGCTCTAAAGTTATTTTTCAAAGTGGCATTATATATTAAGGGGTACAGTAAATCATGCGTTAAGTAACTTGAAATTGTTGCTCCTTTGATTTATAAAAAAAAATAAAGAAAAAGAAGAAAAGGGAAATTAAAGGGGGGGGGGGAGAAGATTTTCCCAGTGGGAAATATGTTTAAATGTTATATACCCAGAAAGTATTTGGGGAAACATAATAGGTTATTATGAAAAAGTTTCAATATAATAAATGTACAACAACTTGTAGTGAATATTATTTTCTAAGTTTACATATCGAAAGAACACTGCATGCTGATGAACAGCAAGCAGCTTTTATTGTATATTCTTTGTTTGTCCTTGACCATTGGATCAGTTTGGGTTCAAACATGACAAATCTACAGAATAATTGTACATAAAGGTCTTAGTTGATGGTCATACAGATATTTATATCACCAGGCTTTTTGCAACAATAATTTGAAAATCCTCTGAATTTTGTATAAAAGCTGATTGTAGCCATGAGTTTCATGATTTCTGTTCTTGTCATATGATCTTTTAATCTCAGATGCATTTTCTGACTGTGGCTTTAAAAATTTGCTCCCCACTTCAATGTTCAGGAAATAGGGCTTGAAAATATTTTAGCTTAAGATGTTTATCTCCAAGTTTTAGTATTTGAACATGTTTCTTTAAATCTTTTTAATATATAGAAAATGGAGAGGATATGCTTCACGAGGACTTCAGTATAAAGGTTGCAAACCGCAAGCATTGTATAGCAAATGGGTGCATTTCTTGAAATGGAAATTTTTTTGAGCTTTTTCCAACTAAGGGAGAGTAAAATCATTTGTTGTCACATTCATGTGTGTTAGGTAGTACCTGCAGAAGTTTACCAGTTTGCAATGAATTAATTTCTGTTGTGGTTTCTGCTTTTATTATATTGTAAATTTTTTGTTACTGTTTTATTTAGTACTGCATTATTATCTTTATATTTAGTTACTGCATTATTTAAATACAACTTAGAAACTGGTAATCCTCCTTTCAGTAATTATGGCACATGATGGATAACATATTGCTCTACTAAGGGCTGCAGATATGTAATATTCACAACCCTAAATTTGACTCCTAAATACAGGATTTTAAAGTACCTGGGCAAAAGTAAGACCCAAATTCGAACACTGTGTACGCCTGGCTTGCTCTCTAGGTGCATTAGTAACCAGTCAGCTCTGATCCAGAGGTCTACAGCTCTTAACATAAACACTGCATAAAGTTCTTAAAAGCCCTACTAACTGGAGCACAAATAGATAGATCAATCCCACAGTAAATTAATGCACAAATAAGCTGCCCCAAGAGTTTAATGGGAAAAGAGATGTATCATGCTTGATACATGTTCCATCATTTTTGGAAAAATCCATAGTTTTGTAACCAGGTGGTGGGCCTGGACAAAAACTTAAACATATCAGGAAACAGTTCAGAAACAGAACCAAGCGGAAAGGAGTTGTTTCTCCTCCACTTCTCATCATTTTCCCACCTACATATTTTTTTTTCATAAACCAGTCCATGGTGCACCCTGGCCTGGGTTTCCAAATGGCTCATTTAACCTCCCAGAAGGATGGGATATTATTCTCCTACAGCAAGACAAAAAATAAAGAGTAGAGAGACTCAGGCTTGTCATCTGAGAAAGTGAACAAGGCAGGTGTGGCAAATAAGTTGAGAATGTTCCTCTATCCAAAAGGTAAATTCTGTTGTGAGCAAATAGTCTGGATGTTGGTTTCAAGTATCTTAGAAAGAGCTTACAATTTAAAACAGGGGCACTTAAAATAGATGGTTCCCTGGCAGCTGCATATGTACCCCAATTTATTGAGGAAATAATTTGCATTTCTCAGGATTGTTTGTTAATCACTGTGCTGTCAGCCTGCCCTGTTAATTGGGGTCTAGGCTGGCCCCAGTAACTCAGAGGGTGGCGTGTTGGAGATCTCATCCCTGTACCCATTCTGCTGCCCCATTCTGCTATGGGACAGGACTGGGGCTGGCAAGGCTAGTCCTGCCTGCTTGTAGAACTTCAAGTAGCTCGGGAAAGGCTGGTGGTGTATACTTGCAGGTTGTGTTAGATGCCTTTGCTGTGTGAGCCCTCTGGGGTATATACCATGGATTTAAGGGCATTCTGGAGATATCATAAGAGCATGCATAAATACATGCAGGATATTTCACCTTTGGATGCCTTTATTGTACCTATCTTCAGGAAGTCATGATAATGGTCACTGTCACCATGGCAAATCCTACAAGAAATCTGTATTCAGTTCAGTCTAATATATCCAAGGCCTTGTGCCTCAGTGTCAAACAGATGGCATTTGTTCAGGAAGGATGGGGTTCTGCTACAGGGTGCAGGATACTGGCTTGTAATATTCATGGGCATGACAAAGTAACCAACAGCCCACAGTGGATCTGAGTACTTGGATTTATTCAAGAACCATCAAGATTACAGCTTTTACTCTGCTAGATTCTCTTACACACACTCGTTCTCCCCCTGCATTATGTTTGGTAGGTCTTGGCTTCCCTTCCCAGCACGGAGGTCACTGCTGGTCCAGTAGCGCTGGAGACAAAGTCATGCTGGATTGTGATGTGCTGCTGCTCACAGACCAAGGTCCCTGAGCACCCCCTGGCAGTCGATTCTTCACATACCCCCTGATGTCCAGGATCTTTCCTCCAGCTGGGATTTTCACCACCTTCTTTCCAGACCCCTTCTCTCCAAAGCCATGTCTTTTTTTCAAGGAATGCTCTTTGAGGCCCCTAGCCTCCCATTTTCTCAAGTAGTCTATGTGTAGAAACACAATGCATGATCAGCCTCCTAATTGGGGGTTCTGTCTCTGTGCTAATTGGAGTGGTTGGGATGTGCCACTCTTCAGTCACATTTTTATCAAAATTTGTAGCCAGACTGTACTGGTTGCCAGTAGGAAGCAGCAGTCTTCCTGAGAGTTCAAAAGTTCAGTTTTGGACATTCACACAGGTATAGACCCAGTCACCTGTTAGTGTTTAAACTTCTTTTTTTTTTTTCTTTTTTTTTTTTTCCCCTGGCAACAGTAATGCACCAAAGATGCCTGAAAATACAAAAAGAAACCATCGCTGTTCTCGGGCTTTGTTCATGGGAAGTGGACTGAGTCGCCATGCTAAGTACAAGAAAAACATTCCAGTCTTACAGTGTCCCTGTATTCATCTCAAATTAACTTCTCCAGGAGGAATAACATTTTAGGCGCATTTGTTGAGGAGGAAAATTGAAGCAGGGAGTTGATAAAGACTTAGTCAGAGCTAGCACAATAGATTGGTGGCAGGACCAGGGAAAGAGGAAAAGATCTGACCTCAGTCTGGTCTCTTGCAGTACTTAATTGTTGTAGGGGCCTCCAGACGGTAATGAGTCTAAGACAGTGGAAAGCAGAATTTCTCACGGAGGCGGGGGTTGTGGTGAAGATGTTCATTTCTCTTCTTTTGTTTGAGAGCTGTCTTTGAAGGCATTGTTCTTCCACAGCTGCAGTAGCCTACATTCATTGTGATAATTGTGGGACAATATGTAGAATGGATGATTGATACATGAGATAAAGTTGTGTAAGAATATTACAAGAAGATCATATGGAGATAATAAATTATGTAAAGGCAGCTCGAAGAAATAAGCTAAGGACAATTTTTGTGGGGTACAATGTGGGAGATGGCACAGGAGATCAAAATAGGGATAAAAATGGGTAAGAGAAGCAACTGAAACATTTGCTGGAACAAGTCACATGACATGAGTTGAAGTATTACAGATATGTAAGGCAGAAAAAATACAATAAGTAGCTTATGGACAGAAAAGGAAACAAATTTTCTATGCTCATGAAGAGCTCTGTACTCCCTGTGTACTGCCATCTTTTTTCTATAGGAGGTCTAAGTGCACTTTTTTTCTTCAGTAGGAGATCCAGGTACAGGCAGAGTCTGGTATTTGGGAGGCTGGGACCAAGGGGCACTACAGAGTTTGAAGAGCAGCCTGGGCACATCCAAGATGGCAGGAAGATGCATCAGTAGAGAGATCACTGCCTTACAAAATGTGAGATGAACGCATGAAGGGTTTAGGATATAGACAGCAGTGAGCAGGCAAAGTTTGTTGGGATTTGTTTTGAGTTTTTTGTTGTTTCTTTTTTTTCTTTAGACACCCTTTATAAAATTGTTACCAGCTCTGTGCCAAGGTTTTTGAGAGTCAGGTATTCTCATATTTTCCAGCTTTTCTTTTCTTGCTATTGATCAGTTGTACCCTATGACCTGGACAGTTTGAACTCTCAGAAAATAGAGTTTTAAGAGTATTTTGAAAGATTTTATATCAAGAAAGCTAAAGAAATGGGTTTTAAGAAATGAAGATGCAACCTGCAGCAAGATGTTGTTATTACTAAAGGAGTATCTGAAGTGAAGATATTAACTTGTTAACATCTAGCTACTGAGTCCACCACTTAAAGTTTTTAGTAGATACTGTAATAAGCGTGGCTGCTTTAGGAACAAGCAGTGGAAAGAAGAATGGTATAGGCACTCCTGTCAAATTACCATATTCACCCTGTGGTTATGGGCTTCTCTCTCTTTTGACAATAAAGGGAGATTAGCTACTACACTGCTGTGATTGCCTCACCACTATAGACTGGCTCAGAATCCCCGTTCCATATGTAGCCTCGGGCAGGAAGGTGAAGGAAGCTGACTTTCCTTTCTCACTGTTGTATATGTAATATAATATTGGTCTGCACAATTTGTATTGATGTTTTCAATCAACAGAGTATGATGTCTTAGATCTCAGTTATTATTCCCTCCTTGCCTAAAAAGACTGGTATTTCTAAATGTCTGGTATCATATCCTTGTAGACTAGTCTCCTGGGGCTTGATACTATGTTAGGGAATTTGATCTAAACCTGTGGAAGGTAGTGGGAAGGAGCAGCTGATTTCAGTGGATTTTAGAGGGTCAGAAACAGATACAGGATTTGGACCAGAGCTTAGCATAATATAGTATTACTGCCTACAGGAGCACAGCATTTTCACAACTATACTAAATCACCTTAGGATATTTAAAGAGGTCCCATTTTTGTTTCCCCCTCCCAAAATATGGAAAACATTTCAGTTGCTTGTGCTCATCTTTTATAATACAGTTATTTCAGAAATACAGGCATCATGAGCTACATACAGGCACAGAATATTATGAAACTGTAATATGTTTAAGTTACTGAAGCAACGTTTGTTCATGATGTTATGTGTAAAGTTTCATCCCATGGGGAAGGGATGTATGGGGTTTTTGTTTTGGTTTGTTTTTTTTTCTTTCAGTTGGTTATTTTTTTCAAGCTATTAGGCCCTGAAAAATGGAAGTGCTGATATAATCTGAAATAGTATTTCCTGAAGGGCCACATTAGAGCAATACTCTAGGAGTCTAATAAGCCCCATTGTGAGAGTCATTTGTCATTTTATCCCTACAGGCAAATTTGTAAAGGTTAGCAAAGGTTATTTGTCAAAGTTAAATGGTGCTTAAAATTTTGTTTCCAAAATACAAGTGGTTTGTAAATAGTACTTGTCCTTTTCAGATTATTTTGATAAAAATAGTTTTGAATAGGACATATGGAGGAAAAAAATTTTGAAAGTGAAATTAGTTATTCACTTGCTTAATTATGAAGAACTAAATTTCTGCATAAATAGTTTCAAGCTGAGCCTGCACAGTTTTAGTCAGAAAATTTGGATGGTCTATGCGTAAAAACTCCCTGTACATATAACTAATATTCAGAAGAATGCACATATTTCAAATGGAATTTGTTTAAAATGGGAAAAAAAGTGTATTGCTGGCTAAAAGTGTATGTATTGTGTATTCTGCTGTTTGTTCTTCTCTAAATGCAAATGATGTCTTGCAATTTTAAAATGTCTTTGTCAATATATATTGCCAATGCTTATACTTGTAGATAGAAATTAAGTTTTCAGTGTAGTGAATTCCCCCTACTTAACTGACATGGTTTAATAAAGATTCCATATGAAGTATTTGCAGTAGTAGGAAAAAGGCTGATACAAGAACCCTGCCTTTACTGTAGCAAAATGATTTGTGGTTATTTCTTCTTAGCATGTTCTTTAAAGCATCATTGTATGAAAGTGCTTACAATTAAAAATAATTTTCCCCTTAACTATGGCATTAGCATTTTACAGGGAGTTTGGTAGTTCTTTTAAATTAGAGGGATTTAGGGTTTTCTTTGTGTTTTTCATCAAGTTGATAGTTATTTTCTGACAATGCAAACCCGTAGAGTTTAGACAGCTGAATGCGCAGTAAACTTGTAGGTTTATAGGGTCTGATTTAAAGCAGCCCTTAGATAAGTGGTAGTGGTAGATAAGTGGTACCTTCCACATAGCTTGGTAGCCGGTAACCCCAATTTCTCAAACAAATACTGGAACAAAAAAGGGACCAATTGTTTTCCTGAACTTCTTAATCAGCAAACTCTTCCCCAAAGATGTATCAAATCCTCTTTTTTAATTTATTCAGCATAAATTAATTAAATTGAAACCTGATTAACTCACAATTGGGAGAATCTCTCTGCAATGACTTGGAACACTTGCTAGGAATTAACCCCAAATCCCAGGCCCTATATTCTTCTGCAGTACCTTTTCTAGTGGCATCCTTTGTGCATGGTAAGAGACTTTAGAGCCCTTGTTTTGGATGTCGCTGAAAGATTTATGTGCCTTTCACCTGTGTTTTAAAATGCTATATGTTAATCTTAGTCTCAACAATTCTCCAGGAAGAATTTTCTGAGAATCACTTAGTGAGTCAATATTTATGAAGTTGAGTGTATGAGTTACACAGAAGTAGTTTTATTTTACTCTAAGCAGTAGAGGAGTTTTTGTAGAGGAGTAATTCCATTAGCTTGATGTCAAAGCTAACGCGTCTTTTCTGCTAAAGACAAAAACCCTTGTGAAAGTCCTTGCTCATTATCGAGAAATAATAGGATAATACTGTGCAGTTAAGTAAGAAAAGTTTTATTCTTACATTAGCAATATGTTAATGATAAGCATAACATTAGCCTGTTGACATATTGAATTCTTCAGAATAGTCATTATATCTCAAATGTTTTTAGAAGTCTTACAAAGAAGTCTCATTTTTAAGTCCAGATCATAGCCAAAAGGTGGCAGTATTCTATCCAATATTCATTTGCAAAACAGCACAAAATTGCATGTATTTATTGATTCTTTGCTTCTAATATCAGATGAAACTGGATGATTGTATCCTGAAAATAATGCCAATCCATGTAAAGGACTTATTTAGAATGAAATTAGAAATGAAATTTATTGCTTATGCCTGAAAAAGCTTGCAAAAAAAATCTATTACATAATTTTTAAATATTTTGTGTGTAGTGTTTCAGATGATATCTACATTGTCACTAAAAGATAACTGTAGGATTGGGATGGAGTGCTTAAGAGCATCTGAACTTTTCCTCTGAGTGTTGGAAGAGTTAAGTCATTCTACCTTCAAAAACAGAGAAGTTAATCTCCACATGCTTTTAATATGAGCCAAAACTGCTGCATTAAAAGCAATTTGTTTTATACGTCCCAGAGATGTTGTAATATTTTTCATTAAGTGAGTAGGGGCTTCTTTTGTGCTGAGACAACAATAAGTTGAAGAATTGTTGAAATACTGCTTTTCGTGCCTGCTAAGTGTTTAGCTATACTTCAGTGGTTTGTCTCGGAATACTTTGAGATAAAAGTTTAAATATTAGTGGGAGAGGATGCTTGCAAGTGCAATTATATTCAAGCAAATGTTTCCATGTAAATTTTGAACCATAGTTGTGTCAGATGTAAATATGAAATTACTGTGGCTACAGAATAAGCTTTAAGCCCTATGCAGGAAATAAGCATTTTATGTTATTATGAAATAATTTTAAAAATCACTTTATGTTACAGTCATTTAGAAATACTTGAGAATCAAAGACCTATTCCCCAAATACTGGGCAGTCTATTTTCTTGTGAATATATTTCATCCTTCTCAGTTTTGAAAAGTTTTGATAGACATTACATGTGGGATAGAGGAAAACTTAATTCAGAGGGCAGGACCCGGGAAATCCAATTGAAACGGTACTGCTTTTTAATATGCTTCTGTATTCACCTCCAGTAGAGTATAATTCACACCTATCTATCTTTTGTAATGTCAAGCAAAACACAGTACAGTTCCCAAGGGAACTGGAATTAATTGGCCTTGGGGATCATCACTGACTTCTGTCTCTGTTGCGACTTTATTTTCTGGAATAGCCCAGTTGCTACATCTCTAAGGGCTGTTCCTTCAAAAAAAGACAGGAAACACATTTTTGTTTAAGAATCTTTTTGGTTTTCTTATATTGACAGGAAAGTAATGTGAAATTTAATTCTTTATTTAATGAAATAAGGCAGGGCATTATATCACTACCACAAATACAGTAAACATCATGAACATAAAGTGGATGAAGATAACAGACAAATATAGCTGGATGCCACAGATAGAATTAAGAGACTGTTCAGAAGACCAAAATGGATGATATGACTTTTTCATCAGTAACTCATCGCTTTTTAACAGAAAAAAACAGTCCCAAGGATGTACAAGTGTGTAAATGCTGACTTAGCTAATAATCTGTTTCCTGCTGGGCTCCAGTGTTTATGATCCATCTGCTTCTAGAGCCTATTCCCTAAGAGTGTTTTAGAAAAGCTTACTTATACAGAAAGGCCTAGAAATTTCCTGACGTTATTCTGGGTATGAATCCAGAGTATGGTGAAAACTCTGGGACATATTCTTGTATATGGATATCTAAAAGAACCATTGCTTAGGGAGGTATGTTCCCAAGATACCTAGTGTATCCCTGGAGGAGGGGGGGAAGTCTTCTCGGGGTATGCATCACATTCTAAGGAAGTGTGGTCAGGAAGCACAGCAGTACTACAGCAATGATACATAGTTTTTGACATTACATTTCAAATTCTGTGAGCACATCTAAATCTAAAAGCAATGGCATATACTTTAAATAAAATCTGAATATTTTTATTATATTAAATAAAATATGATTATCATAGCTGTCATCATGCAGGTTAGAGATACTTTATGCATGTGCAGTTACATAAGAGAGAGCAAATGATGCTTATGGTTTTCTTTGCAATTGAAGTAGAGGGGTTTTATGCATTCTAGTATTACTTTTAATACTTAAGAGTAATTAACTTCTTTGTTTCTATGCAAGTAGAGCTTTAGGTTGAAGTTTTGTCTACTAAGAGAAGGATGAGCTCCCTGAACAAAACAGAACAAGTGGGGGAAGTATGTGGAGGATTTCTGTGTTCCTGCGTGGGAGGAGGTTTGCATCTGCTGGCTGCATGTGCGCTCTGTACTGTACATTTACAGCTGTGGATGGCCTGTGGCTATGCACTTGTTTCCAGGCGCTGCTATCTCTGCTCTTTAGAGAGACTGTGGTTTCCTCTTGAACTTCTGGCTCTGCCAACCCTCTGTTTTGTCTTGATGCCAAACGCAAACAGTGGGCAGGATGGGGGAGGCTGTGCACATGTTCCTGAAGTGCATGTGCTGCATCACGTACCGCTCATCAGGTGAGACTACATTCTTGAGGCCCTAGCAAGTTATCCCTATGGCTTGTTGATACTTCAATAAAAGTATAACTGGCTTGCAAATTTTGTCCTCTGTGTTCCTCCAAGAAAAGCTTGTGATGTGCAATAAATAAATAGGTATTACTTGTATGCTACAGTGTTGGTTTTGAGTTATACATATTGTAGAAATTAATGGGACATTTGCTCTCTTCCACTTGATGTGAATTCCTTTTTTTGGGGGTCATCTTTTTGTAGTAGACCTTTCAGTAGCTAGCTTCACAGCAGTATTTCCAATCTTCGGTTTTCATTGAGCATACTTGTTTTATTTTAAAAAAAAAAGATAATGAAGAGGAATAACTAACTTCAGAGGATTTTAATTGAGGATTAAAATGTTCCTGGTATTTTTAAAATCATGTAAAAAAGGGAATAATCTCAGAGATTGAGAGAAGAAAGCACATAGAAAAGCTTTGGGAAGTTCTTTGTCTTTGCTTGTCATGTGTTTAGAGGTAGCATATTTCATATTTTCAGTTCAGTGTATATCTTGGCTTAGGTTAACCTTTTCTGAAGCCGCATGAATAGCTGCCCTCTTCTCAGTGATAGTGGGAATGTGATTTTGAATTTAAGGTAAATAGCAAAATTGCTCTTTCATGCTTCAGGTACAATTTAGATGCAACTTATGCGTGGAAATATAGGATAGCAATCCCAGATTAAGTTTCATCTTGCTCATCCTTTCTGAGTTTTCTAAGTGCTCATCCTTTCTAAGTGCTCTAATCACCTTAGACTTAATCAAGGTTTTTGGTACTGTCACCATAGTTGGTTTTAGCAGTGAAAGAACAAATGATTGAATTCCATCAGAGCTTGGGTCCTGAGAAGTAGTGGTCAGCCCTGAAACCCAGTTTAATGTGCCACAGCATCCCGAGTTTGACACGTTAAGTCTAACTTCTCTCAGAAGAGAGAGATTTTTAAACACAGTTTTTCTGATGTTTCTATTGAGCTAGGAGGAGAAAAATTTCACTCCAGGCATATTTGTGTTAAAGCAACTTTCACTGCAGCTTTGGTAATCGTTTCAGTAGGACCATTCACTGGTCCTTCTGATCTTTTTGGACATCATTAAGAATTTTGTCTTAAACTGGAGGAACTAGTACTTAGCAGCTTATGTTTAGAATTTTTCATGACACAGAATGGTAAAGCTTCTGTAAGTAAATAGTAGATTGAGCAATTTACTTCACAGAAGTGCAGAGAATGCAGATAAAAAAAATGTTTTAACCACTACTGGGTAACTAAAGACAAAGACATGCAGGATAGCTGGCTGAAGTTGTACCCTTCACTTTTGCAAGTAAAATTGCCCCATTTTCCCTATTGTTTTAATCTACATTTCATTTTGCATTGTATTGTTCCAAGGAGACATCATTAATCTTTCCAGTTATTATGCTATCATCCCTATGTCCCTTGTGGCTTGGGGATGTAGATCTTAATTTTTTTTGAAAGTTCCTGGTGTCAGTACATCTGTGCAGGATTGTGATTGGCAGGAGAAAAATCTGTGAGGATTCCATGAGTTGTCCCTAAGAGAAAAGTTGGCAAAACCGAGCAGTTCTCTGGGGTTTTAGGCTGGAAGTCCTATAAAACGCCTTGCCAAATGTGCATAGTGAAACTGGAAACTTTCGTAAATTTTCATCAGCTGCACTGGAAAATAATAATTTTAATGGTCCTGTAGGCAACAAGGACAGGAAGACTCATTGCAATGTACTGTAAGTAAGTCTCTGTATCCCCTAAACTTTTCTTTACAAGGGTAGTTAAACATTGTTGTCGGAAGTCTGGCATGGTTCATGAGCAGGATTCCTTCTGTCATCCACTCATCAGTTGCTAGCTCTTACGAGGTGCTGCCAGGAGAGAAGGAAATTACTTGTAGTCTGTACAAAAGCACGTTGGCTCTGGTGCCTGACCCACACAGGCAGCCATGGGAGAAGTACACCCATATGGGGGGATGGAGTTGCTCAGGTAGAGCTCCTCCGTCCTCTTCTCAGTGACAGTTCTGTGTTTTCACACAGCTTTCTCTAAAGCTTTGACATCAAACCAACTTTTAGAGTTGAGAGTTTGCTCAACCCAGAATGAACATACTGAAAATGAGCCAGCAGTGTGCTCAGGTGGCCAAGTAGGCGAACAACATCCTGGCCTGTGTCAGGAACAGCATAGCCAGCAAGACTAGGGAAGTCATTGTGCCTTGGTATTCGGCACTGGTGAGGCCTCACTTTGAGTACTGTGTTCAGTTTTGGGCCCCTCACTACAGGAAGGACATTGAGCTGCTTCCAGAAGCATGTCCAGAGAAGAGCCACCAAGCTAGTGAGGGGTCTGAAGAACAAGTCCTATAAGGAGAGGGAACTGGGCATGTTTAGTTTGGAGAAGAGGAGACTGAGGGGGAGACCTCATTGCCCTCTACAACTACTAGAAAGGATGGTGTAGAGAGATGGGGGTTGGCCTCTTCTCCCAAGGGAATAGTGACAAGACCAGAGGAAATGGTCTGAAGTTGCAGCAAGGGAGGTTTAGATTAGATATAAGGAAGAATTACTTTACTGAAAGAGTGGTCAGGCACTGGAACAGCCTGCCCAGGGAGCTGGTGGAGTCGCCATCCCTGGAGGTATTTAAGAAACGTGTAGATGTGGCTCTTCAGGGCATGCTCTAATGCCCAAGATGATTGGTTTGTGGTGGGGTGTTGTGTGTGGTGCTGTTGGTGTGGGGTTTGGTTGGTTTGGTTTTGGCTTATTTTTGGGTGTTTTGTTTTGTTTTGTTTTGTTTTTATGTGGCTGGACTCGATGATCTCGGAGGTCCCTTCCAACCATGGAGATTCTGTGATTCTGTGATATGGCACCAGTAACTTGTGAAGCTTCTTTTAAAACCTGCTGGTGAAAGCTTGACCATGTTGCAATTGATGGGCAGGTTTGAAGGCAGGTGACTTAAACAGGATGAGACTGTCACCTTGTCAGCCTATACTTGGCTTATAATTAAAAGCTTCTGATTATTTTTAAAGATGCAGTGCTGATTGACTTCTGTAGGACCTTGATCAGATGTTGACATTTCAAAAGATAAATTTTTTTATCTGCTAACTTAGATCAAAATTTAAGTGCAATTTTGAACCTGATTTTTCAGCTACTCCATTAATTTAAGGAAAGCAGTAGCACCTGTTCTACCTGTAGCTTCTTCTAAGGTGAGCACGTAGAAACCCCATAGCATTGTACAGCCATCTTACAACTTCCCAAAAGTACAAATGTTCCCTCTTGCTTACCAGTGAGCATTCAGCTGGATTTTCCTGTTGTGTGTGCCCTATTATTCCCTGCTTTCTCTTCTCACCTGTACTGTTAAGAAAAAGCTGAATATAAAAATAAAACTTAGAGAAAATCAGTATTGATGTATGAATATGGCATTCAATAGAATATTTTTCTTTTTTTTTTTGAGAGGTAATATTTTTTTAATATAACCCATATGTGTTATGGCTCTGTGAGTGTACATACCAGTGAATGATTCTGAGTCTTTTTGCAATAAACTACCTGATCATACTTTTAGCTTTTGTGATCCCGGTATCTTAACACCACCTCCCAGCCACTGACCCTGTAATGAATGTTACATTTACATTACCAAATCACATCACCCTATGTCTGTGAGCGCTGTGGGGCTCAGAGCAGCTGAAGACCACTATAGTTAGTTAGGTCTGTGAAATAAAATGAAACACAAGCCCAAATGTTAGAATTTCTGCAAAGATTATGTTTAATAATAAAGATGCTGAGGAGAAACTAATTTGAACTGGGTTCTTCATAAGGAAATTAGGTTGTGCAATACCGACAGAGAGACTGAGTAATGGGTATTTTCTTTTTTTCGTAAATGCACACTATAAACACTGGCAGCTTGCTGTACAAGTCAGGAGATTTTTATTAACTGCCAGGGTGCATTCTTTTCAATAAAGCTATCCATATGTGCTTTGAGGAGATAGTTAAGACTGTTTTTTCTCAGAATAATCAATGACGAAAGACATATAACCAGACACTTGCATTGTCTTTTGAGGCTGATACAAATGTTAAGTAAAACCAATTATTGTCATGTACGTCTTTGAAGGTGGTCTAATAAATAGCCCAGCAGGGGCATACTTTTGGTCTAACACCTGTAGTGTCCTTTTAAAGCCTTATGTATTTCCATTCTGATACAGTGACATTTTTTTTCATATCTTAAGAAGGGATTTTAATTTGGAAACTGTTTCATACGTTTATAAACTTCTGTATATATGTATGCATATATACTGGCTTACAGGAAGAGAGAGATGACAAGTGACCACTGAAAATACTTAATTATTCACTGTAAAAATGCTTTGGCTATTGGGGAATTTATTATCAAATATTCAGATGTTTTGTCAAGCGACGTTTGAAAGATTTCAAGGGATGACATTTCCACCACCTTCTTTGGAAGACTTGATAAGCAAATAGGAATATCAGCAGGAACTTTTTTCCTTAACTGACAGCCCACTTTCAGTGTGCCTATTTTCTTTTAACTGTTCTTTCAAGGAAAGACAAATTACTTGATTATACTGCTTTTCTCTTACTCCATCTATCCAGCTGCTTCTCTAACAGTCCTATAGTAATTTCTGTATAGCTGCCCAGCACTGGAATCACTGCCCTGCCACGTAGACTAGCTTGTTAGACTTTGGCACATCACCATATGGCTCATGTTCCTTTCTGTAGACTCTCTATAGGACCCCTCTATAGGAGTTTATAGTAGCTCAGGTTCAAGGGGCTATACAAGTGGCTCTCTAGGAAGCTGTGCTAACTAACTTAGCTGTCCTCAGATAACTTCTCAGGCATCTTGTGTGGTATGGCCACATCCATGGTTTTCAGGGCAGCTGCACTCTGAAACAGACCCCTCATGTCCATAGTGCTTGACTTTTCTGAGCCTCACATGGTGGCCCTACAAATTGCTATTTTTGAATGTGTTTTTCTGATCAAAGTGTAGTGTGTGAGTTGTACTTCATTCTGCTGGAGTGGTGATTTCATTATATGAATCTTGAGGTATGTGCTGCAGGTTCTGGGGTATGACAGAGAGGAATCTGTAGTTATTTGCAGAACTGTTAGAGGATGACACTAAGCAGGACCTGAACAGAGTGCAGAGTAGCCCCTGCTGGTGAACTATCCAAAGAGCTGTCCTTGTGGTTTGATTTGAAGGGAACTTGCTGATTTTCTCCAAAGAAAAGCTTGAGAGTAAGGTAGCCAGGTGATCAGTGCCTGGGAGTTTGTCAAGGAGCTATGTACAGTGTAGTCATGTCCACTGGGGTCTTATGGAAGATATGATGTCATCTGAGGTATTACATGATATGAAGCAGAATACCCAGCTCCTGGGGCAGTTTCTGGAATGGTTAGTTCTTCCACTATAAATCACCGTATTTCACCAGATCTGGAGGTTACAGCCATTGCTGTTTTCATGGCCTTGATCACAAGCCTACTGATAAGGAAAATACTGCATGGCTTAAGGCAGCGCAAGAAAGTCAAAGAACATTTTCCTTAGCTTGATATAACTTTTTAATGACATCTCTTCACTTACAATCATCACTTTGGGTGATTTTCACACTTTTTCCATTTTTGTGATTTGTAATATTGTACTGAATTGCCTTCACTATTGATTGAAAACAAAAATCAGTCCATTTTTCTCACCATTGTTGAATGAAACTATTGTTTCAGATAGTAAAAATAAGATCCATTCAGTATTTGGATGCTTCTGGATACTGAACTGTTTTCTGTCATCACTCCCTAAGGGCAGTGATGACATCATGACTAAGCATCATTACCAGAGTCTGAGTCATACAGGACTATAAGTAATGTCTGAATTCATATACACTTCCTTGGAAGCATTTCCACAATTATGTCTTTTAGGCTTTCCCAGCTGTAGGTGCATTGATCTGTCCACACCATGGGAGAAGTGAGAACTGGGTGCTTTTTCTAAGGTTTATTCTTTTGCTTTGAGAAAAATGTAGAAAGCATAGTTCATCATCTTAAATCATCTTTCCTCCATGGTGTGTGCCCGTGCTAACATTTCAATACAAATTAGAAGGGCACTTTCAAAACAAAACTTGCGATTGTCCCTACTGACTGTGCTTTGATTCTTATTGAGGGTTTTTGGAGCATATGGGCTAGATTCCTTTGTATGAAAATAAATTGGCATATAGACTCACAGAGCACACCTCATGAGCTCCAGCCACAGTAGGGCATTCAGTCTCTGGGACTAGTCTAGACTTAGACTAGAAGTCTCTAAAGAAACCCAAAGATGAAAGCTAAAAAACCTTAAAATGTGTGACCTGTGGATGTCGGGTCTTCTGTTCTACCCATTCTATCTTCTTGGTCTTGTGTTGATTTAGAAGCACAGAATGCAAATGGTGGGAGTTGTAAGAACAACAGAAACACTTGTCCACTGTTCCTCTTTCTCTCTTTGGAAATTGTTTTAGCTTCTTGATATCCTTCCAGAGCAAGAATGTATGCACTATACCATCTTGTGTTAGATATGTGGTTAACCACTGAGGCACTGGGCATTGTCTAGGACCATACCTGTAATGTATGTTGCCCTTCACAACGAACTGAAATCAGCAGCTATTTTGTGTAGGGTGAGGATGGAGAAAGCAGAGAGGTTTTCAGATGTGTATCAATTTGTTCTTATATTGATTTTACATTTGTTTCAGAGGAGTGACTCTAGAATTGCAGTATTTTAAACAGTGAGAAAATTAAGGGCTATGGCTTGCTATCCCCATTTTATTTATGTGCCCCAAAATACCTTGGAGGTTATTCAAATAAATGTACATTTACTTGACTGTCTGATGGCTTAATCGTGCAAATAAATGTGTGGATGATATTTATTTGACTATCTGTCATGTTGTCTCTTTGACTGTATGGTAAAGCATACTTTCTTTTTCCCCAAAGAAAAAAATTAAATTAAATGGGAAAAAAAAACCCCATGTTGTAATGCTACAATTGAGATTTTAAACACACAAAAGTCAGGACATTCACAGTTATGACTCCCTAGAGCTTGTAGCTCAGCTGTTGTACATGTGGTGTAGATTAAAGCAGTGATTTCCTCTCCTTTCTGTACTCCTTTCTCTTATGGGTCTTTTCCTTTTTTTTTGTTTGGCTTTTTTACACTGTGCCTGAGTTCCTCCGTGGGATGGGTGATCCTGTGAAGGCCCCAGCTGACAGGCTGCAGACCCTGTGTATGTGAGACTGGTACTGCTCGCAGCAGCAGAGGAGCATAGCAAGGAAAAGAGCCCAGGGACGGCTTCTGGGGAGCCCAGCAGCTCCATGCATGGCATGTGTGGGGCTGGTGTTGTCTCCGCTTCATACACAACCTGCTCTATACTGCCCCTATTGCAGCGTTATCCAAATAGCTTTTTTTCTTTAACCTATGTGCACTTGTAATTAATCTTTTGCATGCTGTGGGCTATTCATGTTGGTCTGTGTTATACTCTGTGAATGAGATAAGCAGACAACGCGATAGCATTTCTCAAGAATCAGATGTAGCCTAAGGTGATGGACAATGAGGGATGGATGCTCCTCAGCATTCATGTTAATAAGAATTGTGTGAAAAGAATATGTGAGGTCCCACAACGCTTTTATTTCCTGGGTCTTACCCTTTTTCCTTGTTACTTCTTACATTCTGTATTTCTACATAACCTGAATAAAGTATAATATACTCTTTTATGTGGTTACTGTTTCTTTGCTGGTCTTGTAAATAACTTGTAGTGTTTTCTGACTTGGCATAGTAAAAATCCCAAAGTTCCTCAACAATATAAATTTCTGGAGACCAATGGGTGTAAATTGCCCATAAGAGAATGCTAGTTTGTTTACACTCCTCTAGGCCAGATCCTGTAATGGAAGAACTCATCTGTCCAACTGCTTTCTGTTTTACAAATGCATATCATTATACCAGTCCCTGGATTTTCCAGGAAAAAATAAAAGTATTTAAGACTGTCGTTAGTAGCTAAAAGATCCTGCTTTTTCAATTCTCTAAACATTGGGATAATTAAAATGTTATTCTAAATCCTTTTGAAATAATATTTTTGGTACAGTTATTGCTTGTTAAGCGCTTACTGCAATAAAAATAAACACCTTTCTATTTCAACATATACAAGCAGGATATTATTTCCAAGCTCCTCAGAGCAGGGATTGTACTTGTCCTTGTCCTTGTATCTGCAAATTATTTATTGAAAGAGGGGCCCTATCCTCCATACAGCTTCAGCATTAATATTAAGTGATGATCTTCATATGGAAAATATTGAATCTGAATACATGGAATTTTGTAAATGCCTGCAACCTATTGTACAATCGTGACAGCATTTTTCTTTTTCAAATGCTCGTATTTCTCTCCTTGGTTCTTCAACATCGCTTCATTTAATTGACTAGAGGTGAACAAAGCAGAAAAGTGAGACTAATATCTGAAATGCAGTTGCTCTGGAAAATAATTTTCTGGTTTTCTATGAGGTGGGTAAAGGATTTATGTTCCTTTATGTAAAGGATATATTGAGTGTGGTGAGTACATGCATTATGGTTTAAAGAGGAATTCTATCTTGGGTTTAAATCTTCCCACTTCACGTACTCATCTGCACTGTGTGCCAGGCACGGTCACCCCTCTTCTCTTTACAACCTCATGGGGCTGCTGTTCTTGTGGCAAACCTGGAACTATCATTCAGCTGCCCTTCTCCAGCCAGCTCTAAAGGTGGTGCACCTCTTTCTGCTGGGGTCAGGTTATTGGGTTATACTTTTGTCCATTTTTACCTCCTTTCTAAAGATACCATCTTTCCTCAGATGCATCAGAATACTTCATCTAGATGTTAAGTCTATTATGTACTTTTTCTCACTATGATAGTGTGACACTATTAGTAATAGACTCACTATTAGTTAGCCATACTCATCAAATAATAACTGTGAAAGTAAAGCATCTGTAATTAGTACAATGTAACTTGTCTTCACACAGTAGTTTCATGTATGCATTGTGCTAGGATGCCTTGCATGACAGCACAGTCGGG
Source organism: Scolopax mira (assembly GCA_004320125.1). NCBI lineage: Eukaryota > Metazoa > Chordata > Aves > Charadriiformes > Scolopacidae > Scolopax > Scolopax mira. The sequence continues at coordinate 111,880 of BJBW01002345.1, forward strand.
GAGAACCTCATTATGTCCCTGTTGACCTCAGACAGTACCTTTGGAGCCTTCCTGATGAACTCTGCCTATTCCTGCAGGTTGATAGCTTTATCCCTTGCAAAATTCTTGCTTACTTGGTACGTAGAACTGAAATCTGAGCAAGGTTGAAGAAGTCCAAGAAATAAAAGCAGATGTAAAGGAACTGGTTTGGATATGTGGTTTTACTCAGTGCTGCCAGTTCAGTTTCTATTTTACAACAAGTTTTAATGCTGGATAAGTGTTGTATTTTTAGAAAAAGAAAATACTTGCTCGTACAAAAGAAAGTGTATTCCAAGATTTATTGGGAATTATGCTACCTTTTCTTCCTTGGTCTGAAGAAAGAAATAAACCAAACTGATTCAGGCCTGGTTTTGATAAAATAAGAGGAGAAATTCAGGGCAATCACAAAATGTGAGAAAGTAACAGACATTGTAAGAAAATATTGGATGGAGCAGCAGTCATTGCCAGCATTATATTATAATTCAATGTACTAGGTTATTTGTTTTGTTTTTAATGAAATGATGTATATAGATCTGTAAAGGACAGTACCTTTTGTCCCTGCTTAAATATTTGCAGATGATATGTGGAAGCTGTTATCAGAGTTAAATTAAAAGATCCTACTATTTTGTATGTTTGCATAAACCCTATCAGTTCACTTTTAATAAGATTTGCTATCTAGAGAACCACAAACTGCTTAGCTTTATAACATCTGCAGCTTTTTCAGGTTTTTAGGGGCTACATGCCTAAGTAGATTTATTTAACTCAAATAAAGAATTGTGGACACAATTAAATTTCTTCCATATTTTTGTGTCACTGATAGACTTCCAGTTCAGTTTACAATATGGTGTTTCTTTGCAAACAGCTGAAATGAGACATTTCACAGGAACAGAAATTTTGAGATTTTTGTTATCACCACAAATGTATGATATCTATCATCAACAGCTGTGAAAGTTTCTATTTAAATAAATATTAGAGAAAGAAATATTTCTTTTAAACTAAGTCCCAGTAGGTTTGTATTACAAGAGCACACAACAGTTTAACGCAGGATTATATTGATTTTCATTTTTGTCATTCACAGTGGTAAGTCTGCCTTAGATCATTTGTTTAAATGCGTTCACGTATTTACAAGAAACTGCTTCAGTTATGCACAATGTGCCTGACATTAAAAGTTACAGTTTGGATTTGTACTTGCTTATGATTGACAAAATAAAAAGCAACATGTTTCAACCTGCAAAATGTTGTCAAAGATGCATTTTACAAAGGGTTCCCCATTGACTTATTCTTTGTGGACTGTTATTATAAATGTGAGGCTCTCCTATCCCACTGCAAGGATCTGTCTGGCAAGCCAGGTTATTTTCAAAAGCAATAAAAGACACGCATAATAAGAAAATTACTTGATAGTTCACCGTGTCCTTCCTGCTCCTAATGAAAGATTGTTCAATACAGCATATTTTGCATTACTTTGCCCAGTCCACTTTTGAATAACTCATGGGATATAATTCTCTATACTTTCCCAGTGAAGTCCAGTCTCGTGTACATCTAGTTATTACAGCCTCTTCTGTGGATTATTATTCTCCCCTTGAGAGAATTCCCCTATTCTCTGTTACATGCTCTTGTATTGCCCTTCACAGCTTTTCCCAATGGTGGGGCTTTGAGTGCTAGTCACTGTCATGACATAAGAAGAATTTACATTCCTCTAATCTGCCTAAGAGGAACTAGTTTTTCCTAGGCTCTATAGGATCCAGCTGGAACCAGTTAGACTTTTTTAGGGCCTCATTTTTGCACCCAGCTCAGGTCAACTGGGGAAAGGAGAAAGCTTGTCCCCTTTTTCCCCTCTCATTAGCACAGGGCAGCATATTTGAAATGTAACAGACAAAGCAAGAATATTTAAAATTTATGCACAAAACCATTGAGATAAGGTAGTAAGTGCTTAATTTATTCTTAGCAGTTACAAAATGCACGTTTTCCTTTCACACCTTGTGGTTTGCTACTAACCTGAGGGTTCTGGAGGTGACCAAAAGCAGAAGCTGTGAGTGAGATCTTGTTTCAGATCCTTCTGTACATCTCAGCTCAGGACACAGAATATATGGATATAAGTTATTTTGCACCACTATGAGTGGTCCAGTGAGACAGGTCTTCTCTCTGTGGCAGCACTGCTCGCCAGACTCCAAAAGGAAGACTAACAACCACAATATTGCTAACTACTCTTTCCTTCCATCTTTCCCTACAGTTTCTTCTGCGTTATTGGAGGGAACTGTGAAATGATCAGAAATACATGGAGGAACTCATTGTTCTCTTTATGGATTACTGTTCATAGATAGTATTGATTTTAAAGCTGCTTATTGAGGAAAACAGAATTTTGTAACACTGTTCAATCAGTAGCTTAATAAATGTCAAAAAACAGATGGGAAACAGTAACTCTTATATCTATTATAGCTTTATGATAATCATCATTGCCCCTCTATCTGCAACCCTCTATGGAAAAAACTGCACTATCCATCATCTTGATTCACCTGGGAGAACTACAATGTCTCAGCTATAGTGAAGAGAGAAAGCCAGAAGAAACCCCTAGATTTGATTTTGGGGGAGTTGTCAGTATTTGTAATACTGGCACATTATTACTCCGTGTGGTAAATGTGCACATTTCCAGAGTCGGTCAGCTCTCAGAGATGGGTTTTACAGCAATAAGGTGTGGAAGAGCAGAAGTGTATTCCTGTGCGCATCTATATTGTATGTTGCATGGCTGACTTGGACATCCGTGGTGGTGTGAATTCCCTCCAGCTATCCTCATCCAATAGAGCTAACCTGTAAGATAGTCTATAAGACTACAGACTTTAAATTAATACCTATGACTAGGCTAAAAGATAATGCAATTCAGGCAGGTGATTTCAAAATCATCACAGCAGCCACCAGAGGTGGTAAGGTTCCTCCAAAACCATTCAATCTACTTAATCATGTCTTCAACACCACTGACCTATAATTAATGTGAACATCCATCTCAGCTTTGTGGATGGCATGCAAATTTAAGAACAGCCAAAGTTTAAGAAACAGCCAAAACACGGGGGCAACTGTTTCTCTTGGTTTTTGCTGGCTTGAAAACAACTGATCAGTGTTGTAAGACAGTAGGAGGTTACTAATCTGTATGTCTGAGAATGTGCCAGTTGGAGCATTTTTTGGAAGTTGGAGAAACTCACACAGAATCACAGAATAGTCATGGTTGGAAAGGACCCCTGAGATCATTGAGTCCAACCATACTTGGTTCCTCTGTCCCTGCTGTTGAACCCGAAAGACAGGTGCTCCAGCACCAGGAAACAGCTGGAGGGCTGTCAGGTCAGGTTGCTCCCCTCCTTCAGAGTGGAAACAACCAGAGGCACATTCTGCATCAGAATGTTAAATGAGAGCTTTGCTCTGGAGGGAAACATCACTGAACTAAAACATACTTGTCCCCACCTGTAAGAAATTATTTTATTTTTTTCCTAATGGAGCATGTTCTAAGCCCCTGCGTAATCCTCTGTCAGTCCCTCTTTGTGCCGAGGGGAGGGCCAAGGTGGAAGTCGGCCTGCTGTGCCAGAGGCAGAGCTGAAGAAAATTGCCTGCATAGCTGAAAGTAATGGTGGCAGCAGCTCTGGAGACCCTGGTTCACAACTGAGATCCCGACAGTGACTATCACACATCCTCACATGAGAAGGAGCTTACCATCAAGGAAGGCTGCAGATGAGCTGCTGCAGCTGGTGGGAAGTGCCAGAACCCTCCCTGTATCCTGAACTGTCAGGGCATCGGGGCTTCTCTGAGCCCTCAGCAGCAAGGGAGGTCAGGTTAAAAGACCTTTATGTCCCTTTTTCAGCCTAGACAATTTTTCTACTAGTTTTTCTCAGAGTTTCTACCAAGAGCCAGCAGTTTTGAGTGTCCCTGAAATGCCTTCTGCCAGCCATGGTCCCGCTGTGTAAGCGGAGGCTCGGCCGATGGCTGAAGCAATTAAGACCTGTTGTTCTGTTTCGGCACAAGGGAGCAGGGTTTCATAATGAAACCAGTTCTGGTGATTCACCGGAACATTTGGCACAGGTTCCCTTTTTCTCAGTTTTCTACCCCTACTGTCTGCAGTTAAATTGCAATCAAAATCAAAGCTAATTTAATAGTGTTTAAATTAAGTTATTCCAAATGCAGTTAAAATTAAGGGGAGTTTTCTACTGATTTTGGTAATCCATATTATAGAAAGATAGTTCAATGGTGGGTCTTAAGCAGATAAGCTCTTATATCAGTACATTTCCCAGACTAATTACCACATGTGTGAAGGACTCATTCTCTTTCTACAAGCAAATGTAACTCATGAAACATTCATGGCGATGAGAAGAAAGATGCAGAAAAGCAGAAATTTCTGCCCTTCAGAACCAAATGGTGATGACACTGTAACAGTAAGAGTTGGAGAAGTTTGTAGTAGTTTTAAAGCTATTTAACTTCAGTTTCCAGAAAATTTCTCTTTTTGCAGGACAAAAGTTTTTACTGAGGAAAGTATCATCAGTAGTTGCTTACATATTGAAAGGGACCTTTATTATAGAATAAAGAGAAATAGATTGAAATTTGTTTAGCGTAGGTAGTACTACTACAGTTAAGAAATAAGTTTTTATATATTTGTAAGGCAAATTTAATTTTTTTCAACTGTTATATCTGGCTTCCCTTGGTTATGTTTCAGCATTTCTTCTCCTTCATCTCTATTCCTGTCGTGTACTTTTTTGATTATAAGATTTCCATTTCTGTTCAGGATTCTGCACTTATCAAGAGCTGATATTAGAAACAAATTATTATCACAATGGCAACATTTATGTAATTTTTTAGAAGACCTAAAGAAATTGGAACTACTAAGAAAATTGTTGGGGGTTTTTGCTGTTTACCAAACAAATGTGACCTGAAGAAACAGAAGTGATGTATTTCTGCAAATGACAGTTTTGTGTTTTAGAATAAGATAGAATTCAAAATGAGGGAAGGCTTTCAGCTTGCCAACTGCTTTGAGTTACTCCTGTCAATCGACCTACCTAATCCATTGAAATCTCTTCCTTGAATTTAAAGGACTGGAAATTGGATTTGACTAAATTTGGCCACTCCCTTTTTAGTACAAAAGAAATGGTCTCGAAGCAAAAGCTTACCTTGGTATATAGCTCTCCAGGATCCAGATCAGGACAAGACAGGTCATCTCTGCTCAGTTTAGTACTGTCCTTTTGATTTTCCTCACAAAATCTAAACAGATTTTGTTTTGATTTCAAAACAAAAATCAAAACAAAAAAATCACAAAATCACAGAGTCTGCTGTGAACCTGCAGTTCAGTCCTGGATCCTAGCACACACACACCATGGTCTTGTTTTAATGGTTTGTTTTCAAGGATTAATTGGAAGATGGCAGCAGAGAGTGTGTATTGCTCTGAAGAAAGCTCTACGTGTCCTACTATCAGGAACTGGGGGTTTTATGGAATTTTTCCTGACCCTGAAAAACTTACTTTCTTTCTTTTTCCTTTTTTTTTTTTTGGGGGGGGGGGGTGGTTGGGGATATTTTTCCAAGTACCTGAAGAAAAGTGATGATTACAATAAGAGAAATTGCAAGAGGTTTTCCATATCTAGGGACAGTGGTGACATTCCCATAAATCATGGGTAACCCTAACACAGACAGTTTTAAGGAGGCTTAGTTGTCATAGATAGGTAGAACCTACCTACGATAAATTCTCATTGTATTTATCTTTCACTCCACAGCTTATAGAAACCAAATTTCTGTCATCAACAATTATTAATCATCCATTTACCCTGCTGTGACATCTAATAAAGCATCAAGTACAGAGTTTGAACACAAGAGAGGAGAGAAAATGTAATCCAAATTTTCAAAAGTAAAGGGAAGAAAAATCTCATGTAACATCTGTGCACCACATGCTCATAAATTACAGTGGGCCTGTGTACACTTCTTCTCTCATCTATATGTCACGCAGATTTAATAGTTCATAATTTCATGAAAAACAAGATTATTATGCACCATGCTTAACAGGAGGTGAGACCAACTCTCCAGCAGCAATGAGGCCAAGCTGGTGCTGGTTTAGCATCTTGTGGTGTCTTGGTCTTTGCATGCAAAGCTTCTTCTTCAAAGCAAGCCAGAGGGAAGGACGGCTGAACCACACCTCAGGAGGCTGGTCTCGAATGTGATAACCTTTGCCTCTCTGAGAAAATTAATGTTTTGTGCTGAGACCACCAAAAAATGCTGTTGGAATGCGAGGGCTCAACTGAGAAACACGTCTCAGTGAGAGGACAGCCTTTCCATCAACAGTGTGTTCTAGAACAAGGGTTTTTTTAGCTTAAATTATAAAATGAACAAATTAGTGTTACAAATTTAGCCCGCTTTACAAAATTTTATATTACCATTAAGTTGCAGGTGTTAATCTAAATATGTCTGCTGAACTGAGACGAGGCAATGTTGTACAAAGCAATACAGAGAGAACCATATTTGCCCTTGCCTTTTATTTCTGGTGAAACTTATCCATCTCTGTATAAAGTATACATGCATTACTAAATCTCAGGTGTTGGGCTGACTCTCCATGCACATAGGGAAAATCCAAATGTTGTGTCTTGTAAACATTTTTTCCAAGATGTGGAGGAAAGCAGTGATTTAGATGCAGAGCTTGGAGCAGAAGAGTGAGGGAGAGAAACAAGTCTGAAGAAAGGAAATTGTGCTTTTATTTTATCTCCCATTCTTAAAATAACCCTCTTCCTCACCAAAATGGTGACATCTTAAAGAAGACATAGAACTTATAAACATACAAGGGTTTTCCCTACATAGATATAGTTAATAATGCAAAAAGAAAAAAGAAAAAAAAAGAAAAAGAAAAAAAGAACACATGGTTTCCAATATATAAGAAGAAAAAGCAAAATCTTCAGGAAACACACTTGGAATAAACACATTGGAGACTACAAGCATTCCAGGAGTAGTGTGCTTCTTCAGGAAACACACTTGGAATAAACACATTGGAGACTACAAGCATTCCAGGAGTAGTGTGCTAAGCACCCTGTCAACATTTAGACTCCTTACAACCCAAAACATTTAAACTTAACTTTAGTTGTAATATATAACTTTAGAATCCTGTTCAAGAAAAATATGGCTTGGAAACAGTTTCCAACATGAGAAATTTCCGTCATTTCTTTTTCTACAGACGATAGTTCTGATTTAGGGAATGGTATAAAAGATGTAAGGGGATTAATGGCATAAAAGATGTAAGCATTTCAGATTGTTATCACAAAGAAAAGTTCACAGAAACTCTCTTCCTCTGCTTAAGTCCTTATTTAACAAAGTGCTTAAGCACAAGCTTATAGATTGATTTCAGTAGAAGTTCTGTCAAAATTGGTAGGAAATTTTGTTGCAGTTATCAAATCCAGTCAAAGGATTGATTGCTAAGTAATCAAATTACTTTATTAAATGAAAGCCTCATATTTCTCTTCTGAACTCTTAAAACAGTTACTGAATTTTACAAAATGCCATTAAACACAGAGCAGAGCAGGCAGTGCCCCGCTGGCAGCACCTTCCCCAGATGGCTGCACCAAAAGAGGTTAGAACCTGCAAGGGAATTCAACTGGGTTCTGCCTGTGATGAACAACCAAAGCAAGCAAAACCCATGGATCTGCATGGGGGCCACCAGCTAATGGGCTAACTCCCCTAAACCAGATAAAAATAAGAGTCAGGCACTGGAACCAACTTGTTGGAAATTGCCTTTGCCTGCAGCCGCACAGCAGGATGATTCCAGTTACTCCAAGCCCACATGCGTAATTCATTTTTGCATAGGAATCAAGAAAAACTGTGAAGCCAGAATGCCTTAGCAGCCCAGTTTTCAGGTTTAAAGACAATTATAACTATCAGAACAAATAATAACATTTTTGATTCATATTTTTATTTTTCAAAGATAGAAAAGATGGTGACTGTGTTTCCTTAATGAGCAAAGTGAGATTGTAGCATTTTTGTTTTCACATCAGAAGCAGTTTTCTGGGCTCTCCCTTTCCCCTGTACTGTTTGTGGGTGCACTGGGTTGCTGCTGTCTTGCAGACTTGCTCCAGAGGTTTGCTTCCAGCAGGTGTTTTGTGAGTCTGCAAAGATAAGCCAATGATGATGACAGCATGGCAAGAGGCTCCCTTGAACCCTGGGATATTCAGCACACAAATCCCTGAGAAGGCCTTGATTTCTGTGGGAGAATACTTTCTTCCATTATTTTTTACAGTAAGTAAAGGAGTTGAAGAACATGGAAATGACATGGTAGAAAACACATGGCTCTGGTGCCTGGTATAGAAAGCAAGCTGTAAGTCTGTTACAACCTTTTCATTGCTTTTTAGGTTTGTCTTGAGCTAGTGAATGGAAAATAGAGGTAATAGAAAGAAAAGCAGGAAGAGGCCACACCTGATGTTGCAGAGTACAACTTTTTTCTCATTGATATTTAAACTTGGATACTCACAACTTTTTTCCAGACTTTCACTCTATGACAAATAATGATATACAGGGAACAAAGATATATGCAACTATAATGCACAGGCAAAACTGTGCATATTGGATGCATAAAAAGGATTCTAGATTTTGAGGTCTACTAAATCAGTTGGATTTTATTGCAATGTAGTTTTCTGGTCCATTTGTTCAGGAAGAAAGCATATATTAAATATGAAGACTACATATAGAGAAAATAATGATTGTATTAGTTAATAAAGCGAGGAAAATATGTATTGCCCTAGTATTTCTTTAACCTGCTTATCTAGCACTAGTGTAATGAATGAAAGTCCCAGGAAATTAATGAGGCCCTTCTGCCCACTTCATAAAAGTTAAGTTATCCAACAAAGACTAAAAATAATGATAGTTGATTCAGGTGGGCAGTGAAATTCTAAATTTCAAGTATTAAATTACTACCCTCATTCATGTAAATTGTTTCGTAAATTGACTATTTAATCTTAAGACCAAAATGAATTCAAAACAAATTTATAGCACTTGAATCATAGAATCATAGAATTGTCTAGGTTGGAAGAGACCCTTGGGATCATCGAGTCCAACCATCTACCCTACTCTACAAAGTCATCCCCTACTTGCTCTGTAGAGAACTTGCAATCAGAAAAAGGGATGAGTTTAATGAATAAATAATATACCATAACCATTTATATATATATATTTGGGTAAAGATTAGGATTTTAAAGTATCAGCTAAAATTCTTTTTCTTTATTGCAGGGTTGGGCTGGACTGTGCTCACTTACTATGTGCGGACATTAAATATTCAGTTTAGATACACTGAAAAGAGCTGTAAGATTTCTGAACTTTCAAAAATTCCCATCTCTCAGTAAGGATATGCTAAAGCACCCCTTTAATAAATAGCCCTGAGCGATTTTTCGTCACGACAAGACAAATCTGGTGTTGAACAGCAGTTCTATCCCATACTGCCTGTATGCTCTTCAGTTGTGTCTTGCTTTCTATTGTTGTAGTGTGGCTGCTGGACGCCTGACTGTGGAGGTACCAGATGCTGTGTAACCAGTCTAGGAGAGGCACATTGGTTCCCGTGGTTTTGCAAGTTCCTGAAAAAGATGTTTCAAGAGACCTTCAGTTCCCAGCAGGAACAGAGGCAGGCTTCCCTAGGTCTTTCTCATGACTAGAGAAATGATCTGGAGATGTTCTCATGTAGTAACTCTTAGGGAGAGACAGAGATTTGAGAGTTTCATGGAAAGACCTTGCCAGCCAGACTCCTGAGCTTGGGTCCACTGCAAGGGGCAGGTGAGGTACGAATGCTTGTTTTGAGCAGTGCTGTGCAGTGGACTCTGTGTCCTTCAGAGCATGCCCGGGCGTGGAGGAGGACCATGGGAGGAAACACGTGCTTACCTGTTTGAGCTGTGTTTTGTGCCAAGACACATGGAGCTGTCATTGGCTTTGCAATGCGTTTGGTCCATGCTGTGTACTCACAAATATTGCTGCTGTCTGTGCTGGGTTTAATTTTGGTGGGATTGAAAGAAAGTACCTTGGGAAGGATTATACAAGGAGAAGACATATAAACCTTTCTTTCTGACTCAACTTTGTTATTTTTGCAAATGTGGAACACATCTGGTATGGCATCCCATTTGATTTGTTTACTGCTTTTGTGTCCCACATTTGCGGAGGCTTTCCAAATGCAGATATTTCTCTCATCTGGCCTGGCTCTGTCTTCTGCACAGAAACCCCAGAATAGATGGGTGGAGTACATGTCCAGGGCATTTGAGTGGGCCGTGAAGGGGAACATGGTGAACTTTTGGAATAACCTGGGCTGTACTTTCAGCCTTGCCTGTGGTTCAAGTGTAGAATTTATGGGATTTATTTGGGAAGTGATGTTAGGTAACGTGGGCTATCAGCCCTTACCTTGTATGCAGCTTTCTTTTTACGTGATCCACCGCTGGATGTGGAATATTACAGCACTGTTACAAATTATTCTGTCTGTGTGCTTTGGAAAGTATGCAGTATGGCCCATTTTCAAACATCACTTTTGTTATAAAAATCAATGGCTACAGTGACCTGAAACTAGTCAGGTGGGATTTAAATGAACAAAGAATTTCACAGATGGCTGCTTTGTTACTTCATTGTGGTGTCTGCAAACAGTTGTTTCAAAAAAATATTTCCCCCTTGTTTTTCTAGATAAGACTATTACTAGTTTTTCATACAACCATCGTTCCCAGTTTAGGTGTGATGTATTTCAGTCAAATCAAACTGAAAGAAGGAACAAGCCCATCCTCTCAGCCCAGCCTTTTTCCAGACAGAGACTCCTCCCTGGATTCTTCGTTCTAACCACCATCTCAGCTGCCCTTGCCCTTTTCAAATATGCTGAGGAATTAAGTATTCGTTCCACTGCCTTTGCCACCTGGCATATCTGCCAGAAGGACTTGGAGATCTAAAAAGTGGTATTTTTTTAATGCATATACTCTGAGTCTCTGTGAATAGACCCTGCCATACTATAGTCTTTCAGAAAGGCATTGACTTCACTTAAACACCTCTGTAATGGCCCAGAAGAAGACACTTCCCCAGAAGCAGTTGCCTAGCATGCATCGTTCTTGGCAGTATCTGCAAAATAAACTTATTGTAATTGATTTAATAATTTTCAAATAAAAAAACTATGATAGCTGCGGACAGCTATAAATAACAGAAATGAAACACATTATTTGCACTGTGCCTTCACATGCACTTGTTTAGCTCTTTTTGCTGTTAAGTTAAAACATCTGTTTCTATGGAAGTGGAGCATTCCATGCAACAAACACAGCACTGGAAGTGACCCACATATTAAATGAATGACAACATTTGACAAATTCTAGCAGTTGATTACTGGGGAGGAGTACACTGTGGTTATAATCAGACTAAACCAAAAAAATGTGTACCTTTATAAACCTAGAGTTTAAATGAAACATCTGTACTAAATCATGTTTGTAGAACAGCACTGTAGCCAACTACCAGACCATATGATAATGGGGTGTTTTTAACAATCCCTATTTCCATTGCCATCCTCCAAATCAGATCCAGACTGTGCCCACTGGCATTAATTCTGATGGAAACCAATTGGGATAGTGTCAGGGTACAGTGGATGCTGTCAGTTTAGATACAGATGCCCATAAAAAATTAGTGATTCCAATGCCTCATGGAGATTATAAGCACAGGTGGAAACTCAGGTGAATATTAAGGTGCTTTGCAGACTACAGTCTTTTCCAGGCATATTTTAACCACGGCTTACACCTTGGAAAAGTGGGCCATGGAACCTTTTTCTTAAGGAAATGTGACTGTACATCAGGAAAGTGGGCACTAGAATTGCAGCAGCATTTCAGCTGGTGATAAAGTGAGAGCGCTCAGGCTGGCACCAAACCCAGATTTGGTGGCTCACTTAAACATAATTCCTTGAGTGAAAGTTATATACAAAAGTCAACTAAGTACAATTCTTTGAGTGCTTTCTGTTGCTGTTAAATGGACAAAAAGCAAAAAAAAACCCCTAATTTAGTCCATCTCTTTATGTAGATTCTTAAACTAATATTCATTAGTAGCATCTGAACATACAGATTTTCTTACTACTGCAGAATATTCCCTGAGTTAATATAGAAAACCAAATACCCAGTCTTCATATTAGCTTTATGTAGTCACTACAATCCTTCAAAAAGAGAAGAAAGGCAAAACCATCCCGCAACTAAAATGTTAGTTTTTGATGGCCTATAATAAAAAAGTTGCCATCGTATTAGGAAAATGTGGTCAGAATTCCTTGACCAACATGAGTGATACTCAATAAAAATTGAAATATTGAAACAGTGAAATATTTCTTGAGTGACCCTCAAGTAATAGTAGTTAATTGGCATATGGGAAGTTCTTAATCTGAACAAGTAACTGGGTACTGTTTGGCAGCAATAAAAAGACAGGCTACATTATCAGAGAGCAAAGAATATAATGAGTGGTGGAATCTAAATTTACATTTATTAGGTAGCAGGACTTACCTAAAATACTACAATGATCACATTTTCTCATTACTTAGAGCTAACTGTCAGGGCACTGTATCAATGAGGAGTTAATGGTATTCTTTTTAAGAACAAGAGACAAGTTTTTAAGATAACATGCAAGTTGCACAATGAGGAGGTAGGGAAAAATATATATAGTATTCATTTAAAATATTATTTTGATGGATTTTGTTGATCCAGTACTTTGCTTTAACATTCTATTTAAGTCTGCAAATAGTTATATGAAGCTTAAATACTTACACTACAACCATAGCAGAAATTGTGACTGGTAGGTCACAAGAATTCAAGAATAACAAGAGGGAAGTGGACAACCAGTGCAACCAGTATGCTTAAATATACAAGAAAATCTGAAATAAAAAGCTGATTTACTATCTGCTTAATATCTTCATCGATGACATAGACAGTGGGATTGAGTGCACCCTCAGCAAGTTTGCAGATGACACCAAACTGAGTAGTGCAGCTGACACACAAGGGACAGCTCTGAACAGCCATCCAGAGGGGCCTGGACAATCTCAAGAAATGGGCCTATGTGAACCTCATGAAGTTCAAGAAGGCCAAGTGCAAGGTTGGGGTGATCCCAAGCACAAATACAGGCTGGGGGACAAGAGTAGTCTTGAGGAGAAGGACTTGGGGGTACTGGTGGATGAAAAGCTGGATCTGAGCTAGCAATGTGTGCTTGCAGGCCAGAAAGCCAACCGTGTGCTGGGCTGTGTCAAAAGAAGTGTGGCCAGCAGAGGTGATTCTTCCCCTCTACTTCACTGTAGTGAGACCCCACCTGAAGTACTGTGTCCAGCTCTGGAGTCCTCAACACAGGAAGGACATGGACCTGTTGGAACAAGCCCAGCAGAAGGCCATGAAGATGATCTCCTATGAAGACAGGCTGAGAAAGTTAGAGTTATTCAGGCTGGAGATGAGAAGGCTCTGGGGAGACCTTACAGCAGCCTTCCAAATACCTGAAGGGGGCCCACATGAAGGATAGGGAAAGACTCTTATCAGGGAGTGTAGTGATAGGATGAGGGGTAATGGTTTTAAACTGAAAGAGGGTAGATTTAGGCTAGATATCGGGAAGAATTGACAGTGTGTCACCAGCCTTTTAAGAGTGAAAGCAGGGACGGGTAGACTGGACAGAATACAGAGAAGCTGTCCGAGTGGTCAGAAACAAGATCAGGCAAGTGAAAGCCCAAGCAGAACTAAATCTAGCCAGGGATGTGAAAGATAATAAAAAGAACTTCTATAGATACATTTAGGGATAAAGGCAAGACGAGGGAAGCTGTGGGCCCTCTCCAGAAGGAAACGTGAGACCTGGTCACCCAGGATATGGATAAGGCTGAGCTACTGAATGACTTTTTTGCCTTAATCTTCACTGGCAAGGGCTCAAACCACACTGCCCAAGTCATGGAAGGCAAGAACAGGGGCTCTGAGATTGAAGAACCGCCCACAGTACGAGAAGATCAGATCCAAGACCTCTTAAGGAACCTGAAGGTGCATAAGTCCATGGAAACTGATGAAATCCATCCACGGGTCCTGAGGGAGCTGGCGGACAAAGTTGCTAAGCCCCTTTCCATTATATTTGAAAAATTGTGGCAATCTGGCAAAGTCCCTGCTGACTGGAAAAGGGGGAACATAACCCTGATATTCAAAAAAGACAACAAAGAAGACCTGGGGAACTACAGGCCAGTCAGTCTGTGCCTGGCAAGATCATGGAGCAGATCCTCCTGAAATCTTTGCTAAGGCATGCAGAAAATAAGGAGGTGATTTGAGACAGCCAACATGGCTTCACCAAGGGCAAATCATGCCTGACAAATTTGGTGGCCTTTTGCGATACTGCCACAGATTTGGTAGACACAGGCAGAGCAACTGACGTCATCTACCTGGACTTATGCAAAGCATTTGACACTGTCCCGCACAACATCCTGGACATTGGAAAGTCATGGATTCAATGGATGGACCATTCGGTGGATAAGGAACTGGCTGGATGGCTGAACTCAAAGGGTTGCAGTCAACAGCTCAATGTCCAAGTGGCAGCCAGAAACAAGTGGTGTTCCTCAGGGATTGGTACTGGGACAGTACTATTTAACATCTTTGTTGGTGACATGGACAGTAGGATAGAGTGCACCCTCAGCAAGTTTGCTGACGATACAAGCTTGGTGGCACAGTTCACACACTGGAGGGAAGGGATGCCATCCAGAGGGACCTGAGCAGGCTGGAGAGGTGGGCTCATGCAAATTGCATGAAGTTCAACCAAGCAAAGTGCAGGGTCTTGCACCTGGGACATGGCAATTCCAGGCACAAATACAGATTGGGCAGAGAATGGCTACAGAGCAGCCCTAAAGAGAAGGACTTGGGAGTGCTTGTGGATGAGAAGCACAGCATGAACCAGCAGTGTGCGCTGTCAGCCCAGAGAACCAACTGTGTCCTGGGCTTCATCAAGAGAAGTGTGGCCAGCAGGTTGTGGGAGGTGATTCTACCCCTCTACTCTTCGCTCGTGAGACCCCACCTGGAGTACTGTGTCCAGCTCTGGAGTCCTCAACACAGGAAGGACATGGACCTGTTGGAACAGGTCCAGTGGAGGGCCACGAAGATGATCAGAGGGATGGAGCACCTCTCTTATGAAGACAGGCTGAGAGAGCTGGGGTTATTCAGGCTGGAGAAGAGAAGGTTCCAGGGAGACCTTCTAACAGCCTATCAATATCTGAAGGGAGCCTACAGAAGAGCCAGAGAGGGAATGTTTACAGGACAAGGGGCAATGGTTTTAAATTGGAAGAGGGGAGATTTAGATTAGACACCAGACAGAAGTTCTTTACAGTGAGGGTGAGACACTGGAACAGGTTGCCCAGGGTGGATGTCCCTTTAAAGGTCCCTTACAACCCAGACTATTCTATGATTCTATGAATTTCTTTGAGATAATCACAAAAGGGAGGAGAAGGAAAGGTTAAAGATCAGAAGACTTAGAAATACAGGATCATATTTGGTCTTATATTTTATGAAAAATTTTCATAGATTTATAAATGTTATTGTCACAAGGGACTATTAGATCATCTGGCCTGACTTGATCTTGTAGGAAAGCAATGTCAAGAGGGTCCCCTGAGAGGGCTGTTCCTCAATGTATTTGATACTGTATAACTAATAACATACAGTGCTATTACAGAAAATGAAACGCTTTGCCATATAGATCTTTAATGAAATAATTCTTAAAATATATTTCTTGGATAGGCATTTTTATGCTGGTGTTTATTTCAAAATCCAATGAAAAAATTAATTCCTAGTATTTACGTGAGTTTCAGTTCCAGTTGTTTGCTTCTGGTGTCATAGCATCTGACAAATAAAACCACTTGATCGGGACCATCTAAATTTTCCTTAGGCCTCTTTGGCCTCTTCCAATGTCAGGCCATCAGTATGTATTTCAGTATATTACTTTCTCAGTCATTTATAATGACACAGGTGAACTGTTGCATAAAGTTGAAAAAATCTCTCCAAACCTGCCAACATCAGTGTTTAGTTTCTTAAGCCTAACCGTTTGGTTTGGAAGCTTTTTACAATGGTTGTATGTCTGACTAATCAAAGTTGTCAGCTTAATCTGCCTCATCAAATGCACTACTAACTAAAATTCAATTTATATTTGGGAATTGTTAGTAATTGATGAAATCATTCCAAATTCTATATAGTGTCAGTTTCAGAGGCTTTTTTAACACCAAAGTGTGAAGGCCACTAGTTATATGCTATGACTCATCACTCATGAACAGAAGAGATTTATATACACAATAAATAATAGCTACAGGTATTTTAGACAAGTTATCAGTCCAGATAGATTTTGGGACACCCTTTCTAAAATACATTAGGCAAGTAGTGTTATTTTTCCTCTCTCAAACAATGCAGCTACATCTTAACATTGTGATTTTTAGAACCATCTCATGTTAAACTCACTCCAGTAGAGAAATTTAGAATTCTGTAAAGTCAGTGAGCATTACTGCTACCATTTTTTAAATCCTTTGCATTTTTTTTCTAGTACCATATACCATTATTCAATTCTATTTTACTATTTGTATGTCATGTGGGATCCTGTCTGTATGGCACGACAGTTGAAAGTCTAGCACACATTCCTGACAGCTGTTTTGCAGTGAAGGCTGTGATGTGTGATACATCTGGAGGTGCTGAGGTTTGAGTGCAGACAGTGGAAAAGTCCAATTTCTCTTTAGGGGTGATTGTGAAAGATTTACAGTATCTAAGCTCGCATTCAGGAAGGGGACTCCATAAGAAACTACTCAGGCAGATGCTGTTGTAAAAACAAAGCCAAAGACTCTGGCACATTTTGTGACACTACAAAGTAAGTTAAATAAAAAGAAGTTAAATATTCGGTTATATTAGGGGGGGGACTCACAGATATCACCCATACTATTGTGAAATGATAGCTAAAAGGTATATGGGTTTTGTCTGATATTCTAATTTTTAAATTATGTTTTTGTTATGTGCTGTATATCATTGTAAAATTGGATCGAGACTTCAGAGCAGACCTCATGGATGATGGGAGAATTGTTAAAATGGTAATACTATCAATCTCGAGAAATTAAAACTTAATTAATTAAGATGCAATGTGTTCTCAAAAGGGGGAGTGAAAAAGAAAGGCTAGTTGTTTTTTAAGCTTGATTCGTTGACATTTTTTTTAGTGAAAAGTATGGTCCTTTATTAATGATTCCCTGTCCTGTCCAGTCAAACACTCTTAATTCACACATTTGTGTCACACAAAACCAGTCCATTCTTATATTTACAAGAAATCTTTAGGTTCTAGGGGCTTAGTAGGTCTATATAGAAGTAACATATAAAAATATAGCCGATTTTGCTTCATTTCAGAGCAAGATAGAAATTAATTTTACACACTTGCATGTTTAGGAAATAAAGCTGGTCAATTTTTATTACACACTGTAGCAGTCAAGGAGTGATACATTTTTGGAACTGTAGGCCTTCCTCCTGCAACACTTATTCCTGAGGGTAGTACTTTCCAAATATTTCAGGTTTCCATTTATCAATCCAGAATGTTACTCCAAAAATAAAAGTATCCTGGGTATTTTATAATGCATTAAGAAGTGACAGGATTGTCTGAGAAAGTGCCTGCTTTGGTTATTGGCATTTACTTTTGTTGGTTTTTTTTTTTTTTTTTTACTATTTTTCTCTGAAGGCTCTACAAGTAATTTAATCCTCGGTTTTGGAGACACAATGCTTCCAATGAACTGAGCAGCAGCCATGAATACTGGATACATCTCTAAGGCAAAGGTGGGATCAGTGAGGAGCTGAAGATCTCCTGTGTCCACGCAATATTGCTCTTCAAAACTGTGTCGTGCCACATAACAACAGTTTGACTTCACTGTATCACATTATTTAAGGCCTGGATGGAGCGTTCCCCACCTCTCTTTGGTTCCACAGATCCCCTTTGCAGCAGAAGAGCTGGCAAGGTGTTGAGAAGCCCCTTTCTTCTCCAGTATCAGTACATCAGTGCCCAGAATAGTGAAGCTTTACAGGGTCTGGAAGGAAGAACAGAACATTTGATAAAGCTGTTTGGGGATGCACTTAGATGCTTTGGTGACAGTTACTATAGAAAATCCAGACTTGTCCTCACCCTTGTGCTTAAAATGGTGATTCTTACTGAGTATTTAATTCTGTGGCTGCACCAGAGCATATTCTTGTTCGTGCATTGCATCCTTGTTCACTTCCAATTTCAAGACTGTATTTTCATTTGAAGCCAGTGGCGTTATTTCATGGAAATGCAGGAATCCTTGCCAAAATCAGCCAACTAAGAATAAGGCATTTATCAAAATAAACTTCCACTCTGATCATATTTTTAAAATATTCAGTAGAGCCTAGGACAGCCTGACAGCTCCTCATTGAATGCTCCGTAGTACACAGAAGTACAAAACATCAGTGTTCAGATTCTTGGGGTGAAATTCTATCCAAATCATTCCAGTACACAGAAATGTGCAACCTCAACAGAAAGACTTTTTCTCCATCTGAAATAAAAATATTAGTGTTGCTGCCGATGTGCTCACTTTCCCCAGGCAAGTTCTATCATCAGATGGTCTTAATTGAGTTCTGACACTCAGACTAATCAATCTGTATTAAAGAAATAGGGAAAGAACTTGACTTTAGTTTTGGGAAAAGTACGTCTTTAAAGTATTTGAGAATCAGCCACAGAGCGATTTTACGTTAAGTGAAAGCTGCTGGTAGGAAAAGAAAATTGAGAACATCTCAAAGCTACTCAGTCAGCTCCATTCACTGCACATTTTAAGAGGAGAAACCTTGTTGATCATAAATAAGATATTGTTTGATAAATGAGAGCCCTGTGTATTTCTGATATGTTATTTATAAGAAACTGTGCCTCTTACCCAGATAAATATCACAGGAAGTTCCAAATTACTATTTTACCTCTACGAAATGTTCATTTTCTGTTTTGACTCATCCAGAAGAGCTTCAAAAGGCTAAGAACATTAGAGTTCTAGAAACTAGTGAGGTTTTACTTGCAGAACCAATGGCCAAATGATGGTTGGGTGGTCTAAAGTTTACTCAGCACTCAGATGTTATATGCTTTCCTGAATTTTTGTGGTTGAATTTGGATATTTCAATTTTTTATTCTGAACACTAGATCATTATTACATATTATTCAGGAAGTAATGGAAAACTGTTAGTTTCACCATGGTATAATAATAAAATGAAAGCCTAAATTATAATTTCTTTGATATTTAAAATGTCATGGTGTACATTTTTAATTATTTATAATTAATAAATACACTACGTACACTAATAAATACATACATTCATAAATACATACACTAATTTTTGGCAACCAAATGGTTTCAAAATCATTGGTTATTCATCATGGATGCACACATGAACCTCCTGCATCCCCACAGAAAATAAGTAAATCTTTTATCCTTTACTACTCACCATTAATGGATTCTTGCTGTGTGTTTGTTTGTTATTAAGCATTTCTTAAATTTGTGCTCAATAAATTTATCTAAATCATATGAAAATTAAAATTATGAAAGGCAGATTGTGAAGAAAAAGCTAGATTCTTATGTTTATATTATTTATGCCAGTTCTGTTTGCTTGTAAATGCGCATTTCCAGGAGGCCTTGAGTGCCCCAATGGTAAAAACCCTCTGCAGCAGAGGCTTGGAGACTCAGAGTAAAAGTTTCAAAAACATCTAAAGGTTTTCTTTCTACACGATGCTATTTATTTTTAACTTGCTGTTACTTATCTTCCTATACAGAAACAACAATGCCAGAGAAAAAGTATTCTAGACCTGGTTAGTTTTAATTATCTGGTAGCAAAATCTAGTGAATTGCAGTGGAATCTCTTACAGTTAGTGAGTCTGAACAAGGTACATTGCACTCAGTATCTCTAAGTTGCATTCACTATCTCTATCTATCTGAGCATTGGTAAAACTTTTAAAAAATCAGATTGATTGTAGTATTATCAATCCTAACCATGCCATCTGTCTTCCCTCACTATAATACACAAATACATTAGGAGCCTTTGAAAGCATTCATAGCAATCAGAAAACTGAACAGAAAAACCAGTAAGAAACTCCAGAGCCAAGTAGTTGAAGTGTTTTTTTTGTCTCCTAGACTTAGTTGTCTAACTCATTGCTCTGAAGGCAATCAAAGTCCAATCACACCTAGTAAGGCAACCCTTAGGTTGTAACAAATATCTCACTTTGCCAAAGTGCAGCAAAAAAGGCCATTTTTAGCTGTCAGTTGGGATACTTGTTGTGAAAATGGGATACCTAAGTGCAACTTGACATCTCAAATCTCCAAGGAACCCCTGGGTTAGGTTGGAAAGGCCTAAGCATTTCTTCTCTTCTCCTGGTAAAGATGGATTAACATGGCAGCAAGCTGCAAAATAAAGGCTCTAAGAATTTGGCAGGCAAAGGGTAAAAGAGGTGGTAAAAGCAAACCATTATTATTTAGATTATTTTTTTTTTCAATGGGGATGCGCTTATTTGCTTACTCATGAAACCAAATAACTTCTGTAAAAAAATCCTTAGTTTTCGTGTGAAGTATTTTCAGCTCTCTCAGTGGCTGTCATGGTCCTATATGTAACAAAATTATGTCTTGAGAAAAGTCTCCCATTTTATCCTTAATTTGGAAGGAAAACCTGTGTCTGAATTAACAGTCGGCTTCATGATTTCTTAAGCTCCTCATTAGATTCTCTTAAGTACTGAGGGCATTATCAATCATCTGAGTGCTAAGTACTCACCTGTATTGAAGTTCTCAGATTTGAATGACCATCCTGAATCAATTTGGGAACCCTGAGTACCTTCACTACGCCTGACACTCTTATTCAACACTCTCACACCTCAGTCTCTATTTAAAAAAAAAAAAAAAAAAAAAGTAAAAAAGAAACATACCCTTTCATAGACTCCATCTCAGTTGCTGGTTTAGTCTTTCTGTCTAGGGATGACTTTTCTCTTGATAAAAACAACAGGACTAGGAGAAGAGCAGATCAGTACAGACATCCAGATCACCCACGTTTACATACATATACAAAACAAAATCAGCTGTAAAGAATTATGAGATTTGGAGCTAGCAGAGGTAATACTTCTCACCTGGCTGTTACTCTCCAGACTTTCTAAAGCACATTATTTGTGGTTCCACTCTGTTTTACTTGGTACTATCTACAATGTTAGCCCAAAACCAACAATCCCTTGATTATTCATCGCAGCTTCCAGGAGGCCAGCTGCCACTTCTGCCACTGGGTCATAAGTATTAGACTTTATTAGGCTTGAATACATATGATGCCTTGCTTGGCAGAGTCATGTCTGTGTCATGAAAATTAATGAAAAAATACTTTTAGATCATTTATTGATTCACTGATTTAACTCATTCACTCATTTAAACATCTCTATGTCATTTTTCCTTGTTAAAAAGAATGAACCAGCTTTGCAGAAATCAATCCAATCAATTCAAATTGAATCAATCTTTGGCTGCGATTTTACAAGGGCATCTGTATGGGTTGGTCATTATGGGTTGGTCATTAGAGACTCCCTTTACTGAATAAAGGGAATAAATATACAGTTTGATACTGTAAACCCTTCTCTGTAGTCCCAAAAGAAAAACTGTACTTTTCCACTGTACTTTTCCACTCCAGCATCACCAGATGTAGCACACATCATATTTGTAGTTTCAAAACAGCTGTCAACAGTGTGTGCCAGAATCTCAGTTGCCCTGCCATTCAAATGGTGTTTCACATGACATACAAGTGGCAACATCAAGTTAAAGGAATAATGGAACACAGTACTACAGAAATAACTAATGGATTGATAGATCAGTAAAACAGATTCCAGGCATCTTCAGTGACACTCTTTTCCATTTACCAACTCAACTGAATTACTTATGTCTAGAACTATCTTTCCCACAAATGTCTTTCTCCTCTTTTTATAATTTTGGCATTGGTGTTGGTGTATACTCCTTTTCTCTTGGTTCTGGTATCAGATTGTGTTTAGGCCTTCAATTCCTGTTGCAGAAATCATATCCAAGGTAGGAATATTTTTTCAGTCATCTGCTAAAACCAGCTTCTTCCTGCCTTCCCAGAAACTTAACACATTGGTCAAAACATTAACATTGAGATAACCTACCTTGTTTGTTATGTGTCTGGAGGAAGACATTTACTGACAACCATGTCAAGTTCCCAAAGAGCCTCCCATCAGAAGTGGAAGCAAACAACCAAATCAAGTCTGATGTAGGTTTTGCTACTGAACAGGAGTTACTTCCAAAACAAAGAATAAGGAGACTTCTTTGAAATGTGTTTGCTATGTTTCTGTTTTATTTCTACACGTATAGGAGCAGAATCAATCGTCATGGAAGAGATCTTCATGGGTATGGACTAGCTCATCCAATGCAGAGCTGATTAGCCAAACTTACCAGCAAGAGTCTATAATAAATAGCTGCACTTATATCTATGCAGATACAGTATGATAAGCCTTGGGACATCTTGCCAAATATCTTGCAAAATATCCTGCATTATGTAAATTGAAAATTGTTTGGTAGCCTCAGGTCATGAGAACATGAACCAAAAGTCTGCTGGTGATCATGGTAGTGTTTAAGATCCTCCAGAGAGCAGCCATTCATACAGATCTCTTTGGTCCTCATGCTTCATGTTTCTTATGTGTTGTGGGTAGTTTGCTTTCAGTCTGTTGCCCCTCTGCCCCTCATGACTCTTTTGGTGTCAACTGGAAGCCAGCTGGCTGGTCCCTCCTTCACTTCAAAGTTACTTTGGCAAGTACTGGAATAACATGGTACTCCCTCCAAGAGGCCCAGTGGCTGCCTTTCTCCAGTCAGGCTTAAAGGCCCTGCCAAAGAATTTAGAGAACATCTTGTTTTACAACCACAGAAAGAAATACCAAAAATATTCCCCTTCACATGCCACAGTTGATACTTCTTATCTACAAAGCCTGTAAAACATGGCACAGCCTATTCCACAGCTCCCCTCTGCCTTTTCACAGAATCACAGAATGGTAGGGGTTGGAAGCGACCTTCAAAGATCTTCTAATCTAACCCCCCTGTCAAAGGGTCACCAGGCTGGGCAGGAACACATCCAGGCAGGTTTTGAAAATCTCCAGAGAAGGAGACTCCACAACCTCTCTGGACAGCCTGTTCCAGTGCTCTGTACCTTCAAGGTAAAGAAGTTTTTCCTCATGTTAAGATGTAATTTCCTGTGTTCCAGCTTGTTCCCATTGCCCCTTGTCCTATCGCCCAGTAGCACTGAGAATAGTCTGGCCCCATCCTCTTGACATCCACCCTTTAGATATTTATAAGCATTGATGAGGTCCCTTCTCTGTTGGCTCTTTGCCATGTGCACACCACACAGTGTGAAGCTTGTACAGATCTGTGCAAGACCATTAATGTGCTTTAGTTTGGCTGAATGCTCCATGAGGCTCGCCCAGTACCACTGAGAAGAGTCTGGCCCCATCCTCTTGACACCCACCCTTTAGATATTTATAAGCATTGATGAGGTCCCTTCTCTGTTGGCTCTTTGCCATGTGCACACCACACAGTGTGAAGTTTGTACAGATCTGTTCAAGACCATTAATGTGCTTTAGTTTGGCTGAATGCTCCATAGAATCATAGAATTGTCTAGGTTGGAAGAGACCCTTGGGATCATCGAGTCCAACCATCTACCCTACTCTACAAAGTCATCCCCTACACCATGTCCCTTAGCAGAGACTGTGGCCAGGAACTGAGATTTGGCAGAGTGAGCCCTGGGATCACCATTTAAGGAGCCAGACACTCAATTGGAGATGCAGGAGCTGTTTGTGCTTGTGAGCAGTGCACCATTGCTCTACTGGGCAGAGGCAGCTCGAGTGATGGTTTCCCAGTGATACTCTTAGGAAAAAAGGAAAGAAAGAAGGACCAAGCATCTCCTTATCAGGGAATTCAATGCAAATTTAAGAGAAGCTGAAAAAGCATATTCATAAAGAAGGAATGAAGATGTCTCGTATGATGAGTTCCAGCTTTTCTGCTAGGTGTTCTTTTTTCCAGCAATATTCTCATGATTGAACCAGTAACTAGTTCAGAATAACCCTCTGAACAGTTTCCAACATTACTTCCATTACACTTTATGGCCCAGTACAGCTCCATGTGGCTGCAGTGCCAAGCAAGGTCTGGTTCTTTCCCACCTAATACTTGGTTCCAGGATCCAATATATAATATAACACTGCTGTGTTACAACTGCAAACAGGGGCTGTTATTTTATGATTGCTGGTTGTATTCACTTTGAGAAAAGTATTTTCTTTCATTCAAGGTCAGGTTGGATGGGGTTTGTGAAAAAAGAGAGAGGGGGCCATTCTCAGCCAAGAGCTGTGGGCCAGAAAACTCCTCATCCCAGAAATTCAGGACAAGGATGAACAGCAGCAGCAGGTAAAAGGAGCAGACACTCATAAAAAGTGCTTTAAAACATCTTCTGTAATTAATTTTTTTTTCAGCCCTACTGTGAAAAATTTAGACTTCTTTCTCCCCTCCCCCCCCTCCCCCCCCCCCCCATCAAGGAAAGCTCTACATAGGTTTTAAGCAGTGATAAATAGTAGAGTTGCCATAATGCCTTAGTCTTGATTGATTACTATGTGTATTGTATGTGGTATTTTATATACGTATGTTTTTTGACACTAGTTTCCTGTCCTTAGTCAAATGTAATTTCATCTGGATCAATGCTGAATTGCCAGATGAAGGGTAAGAGCCAGATGCTCTAAAAAAAGGGACAGCCCAATCATGTTTTAACACTGGTGAAAATCAGGAGGAAAATAATTTCAATATAGCTGGTCTGTGTTTACATCAGTGTCACTTAACACAGAATGTAATGCCGTACACATTTCTAGCTAGAAATAGTTGTTTAAATACAGTGTTTCTTGACAGATACAGTGACTGTCAGAAATGTGCATGCTTCCTTGGAGGACACCAAGGTGATGGCACTGAAACACTCATTTCACCTTCCAGTCTGGCACAGGGCTCAAAAGGGTTAAATGCACATGTCTGCTAAACCCAGATCTTCCCTGTCTGTGATAGTGACAGCTTTGGTTTGATCAGATTGTATGCAGTTGTGGAGCCACAGTCACATTCCAGTGTCACCATCCTGTGCTCAAGGCTTCACTGTTCACAGAAGTCATCAGAGGAAAGGAGTATGAGAGGATCGTGACTGATTTGACATAGAGACTCTGTATTTGGTCGATTTTTATCCCATTTAAAATCTTTCTGTGTTATAGAAGAGATGGTGAAAAGCAAAAGAATAAATCAGATTCTGTGCATGAACTATTTACTGGAGAGACTGAAACCACTCATGCTGGTACAATAGGTATGGATACTGCAATAAACCTTTTCCAAAATTACCCAAGCACAGGCATCTCAGGGAGTATGGCAGCACATGTGCTTAGTAAGGGTTAATATAGTTTGGCTCAGCTAGAATGGTAATTAAAGAAGACAACATTACAGGCTAAGGCTCCTGATGAGATACTCCTTTCCTGGGGTGTGCTGGAAGTCACAAGGCCAAAGGACAAGTGATTTCATCCTTCTCAGAAGAGGCCATGACACATATCCTGGAATGGCGCATGGAAATTTCAAAAACATCTTACATGGGCAGAGGCCTCCTACAAACACCAGTGTGAGCCTCAGGATATTTTTCACTTATGATTGCTTATTTAAAAATCTGACATATCTCTCTGAGGGGATTAGGAATTGATACTCAGCTATTATTTGTAGATTACCCCAATATAATCTCATAGTTTCATTCCCCTTCTTTCTACAGCCTTTTTAGATCATCACAACAGGGCTTTTATCCCATTTAAAGAATTCTAAGTGCCAGCCTGTAGAAGTTCAAGTCTGATTCTTGATAACCTTAATAAACATGCATATCTCTCTTACACGAAGGAGGATCCTTTCTTAGAACTGATGTTTTAAGGATTAAGTTACAGAAAAACTGCACTCCATACAGGCAGCACAAAGTAAGTAAAACCAAACACAGCTCAAAGTGTAATAATATCAGAAGAGCAGTAATTTGAAATGAGGTGGCTTTTTACAAACTGCAGTCTGTGTGGAACAGAAGTCCACCACAACTTTTTTCTCCCCAGTCCTTGAAGATTTGAGGCTTGATTAGTTATGCTCTGTATAATGCTGTGAAATCCTCATGTAGTGCTCTGTAAGACAGCAACTGTATTTATTTCAGTTTCTATCACAAAATGGTGTTTTAATGCTTGTCTGAAACATATAAATTAGAAGCCAATGGCAAAGATGAGATGGACTTTTAGAAGCTTGGGTGTTAGTTAAGGTCACCAAGCAATGAGTATATAGTTATGTCTTTCATAACGTACCTCCACTTTCAATAAGAACAAGGTATTCTAGCAAATCATTAACATTAGTGGAGTCATGCCACTTTGTACCAATAGAGGATGACGGCCATTCTATCTTTTATCTACGCGCTTCCTTGTAAGTTCAAAATGTGATGATTGATAGGAAAAATAAATGCATTTGGTTTTTTAAAGTCTTTCTGTCAGTAGTATGATGATCATAGAACACAAAAAAAAAATCTAAACAGGACATTGTTAGAATTTAATTCATATACATCGACATGAGCATTAAAAATTAAAAAATGAAGTGGAAGAGTACAAAGCTCCATCCAGTCCATGAGGATCTTCATAATAACTGATTAGCTTTGGACAGCACTGCAGTTCATGCAAATAAAAAGGTCTCTGTTGGCTAAGTTGCTGTGTTTTGTTACATAACTTCACGAAAAAGATACAATCTAAATTTCTTCTGATTAGTAGTCAGCTAAAGACTAGTTCATACACATCCATTTTCTGTTTTGCCAAGTGTCCTCATTCACTGCTGAGTGCCCTGAAGCTATAGTCCATGTAGTTCAAGGAGTCTCCCTTTTTGGAGGATGGACAGCTTCAAAGTGGAAGACATCTTTGTGTTCACTGCAAACCAGAGCCCCTCTGGTTCCTTGGTCTGGAAGTATTTTCATCCCTGTGAAGAATTCAGCATCAGGGTGCACAACAGCGAGGACCCAGGCGCCAGCCATGTGGGACTGGGGACTGGTTTTCCTGGCTGAATGGTAGAAGAAAATCAAACTCTCACTGGGAAAGCATTTCTTAGCTCTGGAGAGCCTGGGTTTTCTTTTTTTTTTTTTTTTGTTTATTTAGCCATATATATATTCTGCAGAAATGCAATTGCATCTGAGCAGAATAAATGTGGCATCTTCTTGTGTCATTCAGATCTTAATGCTGTGTGAGATTTGCAGTAAGGTGGAAAAATAGGCTGAGAAAATTACCTGCAAATACTTGCTCACCTAGAAGAAAAGTATTGGTAATGTTTCCAGAAATTCAAAGAGCATTGGTTTTGCCTTGCTACTGGAGCAGGAGCCCAGGATTGCAGAGCTAAGGGGAACCGTCAACTGCTGTCCACTGTTATGCTTTGATGCCTTCAGTAACAATATAAGGCAGTGGAGGGTTTCCCTGACAGGTCCTTGCTCCCTGTTCTGCCGCTGACTTACTGCATTGACTGTTCCAATTTACTCATTTGTGAAGAAATGGCTGCAGCAGTGTTGACCAACTTTCAGTGCTTTTTTCATGTTAAGTCAGTAGTTGGCAAAATATTTGAACATCGCAGTGGAATAAAGCAACAACAGTTTAGGGCATTTTTTTATGTGGTATGAAAATCAGCACATTAATGCTTCTGTTTCAGATTAGTCTTACAGTTAAAATGAAAAGAATGTGCTTTACCATCCTTCCTCTTAGGACAGTCAAATGTATTCACCTCTACTGAGAGAAAAAAAGACATGAAAGAACCATAAATTGCTTCAGCAAATTACAGTCTAGACTTGCTGATTTGTTTTAACACCACCAGATATTAAACCCATATGCAAGCATTATTGTAAACTGCTGTTCCTAAATGCCTGTAAACGCATTGTCATGTAGACTAAGTATCACTGCAGCCAAGTAATTACTTAGATTTAATGTGGAATTTGTAACTGGAAAGGAGTATTCACTGTGTCACTTGTACTAGTCTGGTTTTTCTCTTCCTCTGACATCTTCAGACAGAGCAGCTGGGTCATCACTATCATTTGACAGCAATGCAGCTTGCAGAAGATGAGAAAGCTATTTGTGGTTAGGTAACACTGGCACAGACAGAGAGCTGTGTAATTCCAAAAGGAAAATGAAACAGGAGTCAAGCTGTGTTTAATTTTTAATGCTTTTTTATGGTTGTACAAGTTTATCTTTATAATTCATAGTACCCACAAGATGCATTCATTTCCTTCAGGACCGCAGCTGTGGAACACACAGAGGATTACCTTTGCAGTTTCCCCACAGCGGCGCTTTACCTCCTTCTGGAAGATGGTGAAAGCTGCCCTTGACTACAGTGGTGTCTTTTCCTTTGACAGGCTGTGGTGCCCAACCAAGCACATACACATCAAGTATAGGGCAGTCACATACCTATAATCACTTCCAATGAAAATATAATGTGTATGAAACCTTTGCTTTTCATGGGTTTTTACAAATTATTCATTGTAAAACAGATTGGTACAGCCATTCAAGATTTTCAAACCTAGGAATCTAAAGCTGAGGACAAAGTCACCTGATTGCACTGCACTTGTGACAGTGCCTTCTTGGGCTGGGACTTACTGATTACATCACTGGCTGATAGATTTTGGAAACAGGAAGTATTAAATGCACAGAGTAATTGAGATACTGAATTTCTGTAGTAAATTAGTGGCCTGTAGAGTTCAAAATGAAACAAAAAATCTCTCTAAAAGAAAAATGTTGAGTAAATCTTTCTCTAGAAGTGAAATAGAGCAAAAATGTGTTGTAAACATGGAGCAACTGAAACGGATACCAAGGCATCACAGGTGCCCCCTGCACTGCAGGGCTGCTCTGGTGGGGTGTGTGGGCTCCCCCATGTTCTGCACACATTGCTCTCACAGAATACACAGGCAGAACAAGGAGGCCAGGGCGGTTTTGGAACCATGCTGCTTCTTGTGTATACTAACCTTCTAAAGTGTTCACGGTGTAGTTCAGCATCTGACTAACTGCCTTTAGCTCCTGCAGGACTTCCCACCCTGTTCTGAACA
Source organism: Scolopax mira (assembly GCA_004320125.1). Classification (NCBI taxonomy): domain Eukaryota; kingdom Metazoa; phylum Chordata; class Aves; order Charadriiformes; family Scolopacidae; genus Scolopax; species Scolopax mira. The sequence continues at coordinate 140,997 of BJBW01002345.1, forward strand.
GCAACAAGGTATTTGCAGTCTTTTTTATACAATTGTTTTTTCAGTCTCAGCTTTATCAAACTCAGCAGATAAATATATATGTCCTTCCCATTTCCTATGTGAGATCATGAGTGAGGAGGTGCTTCTTGACAGCTGTCCAGTGAGCGTTTTCAGAAGTGATTTTTCAGTCAGATGTAACCGTTATAGCTGTCTAGTCAACTTAGCAGTGGCATCTCAGTTATCAAACTTCAGCCAAGTTTTCTCATAGCTGTGACCAAAGAAGTTCAGTTAGAACTTCCTAACAGGACAAAAGAGGAATTTAAAATGAAAGTGAGTATGGCACAAATCCTAAGGTCTTTGCTTAGAATTATTACAGACATTTAGGTACAACTTCTTTTGGCATTCACAGGATGTCAGTACTCAAGGTTCTCCAAAGGACTTAGGGTAGATCATCTCCTACAGAAACAAAAGGCATTTGTGTTATTGAATAAAGACAGAAAATGAGAAGAGTAAAAAGGCACTGGAGAATGTCCATGCACACTAAGTTTGACCTAGATTCTGAGTTTCATTATGTTTACTAAGAATTCCTATCATTAACTGGATGTAAAAAACCAAGCAGTAAATGAACACAAATTGCAAATTAAGAGTTACAAACAGCTCTTATACCATCTCTAGCACCCTAAGCTTTAATTTCTAAGGAATTTAGACATTCCTTGATTTTTACAGTTATGAAAATGTTAATTTCCTTGTTTATTAATAAACATATTCTATCTCAAAATTGCCCACTTTAATATGGATCGGACCATTTCATGTGAACTCCCTGCAAATACCTAAATACATAATTCCTTCATTTTATTAATACATAAACTGTGCTTGACGCATCCGGATCACAGCAGAACAAAGTGCGACCCATGGGATGACCTAAGAAGCTATTTGTGCTGGTAATATACCATGTTTTCTCTTCATAAGAGAAATATGGAATACAAATTGTCTGAGAGGTAAAAAGAGCAAAGTGTATACTTCTAGATGACTTAATATTAACACTTAGTAGTATTAATATACTACCTTTTGATTCTGATTTAATGGAAAAATATATTGCAGTATATTGCAAACTCTTGCCATTTATAGAAATATAAATTAAATTTATTGAGTAGGATCAAGTCCAGTGAATTCAGGACCAAATAAACCCCACACATTATCTGTGGATCTCTTTAATACACTGGTGAACATCAACTATTTAATGAGATCGTACTTACTAGTTTGTCATCAGGTTGTAAACATTTTACTTAAACTGTCAGTAAATGTAAACCAAAATAAATACTGAGTAAAATGAAAGATGGTACTGAAGCTAATGATAAATTCCCTTCATCAGTAGAGACTTTCTTTCACTCTGATTTTCACAAGTAAAATATTTTTTGAGCAACAGCCTGACCTCTCAGCCGAGAAGTGATCCAGTTACAACACTTTATGTATGGTGTGGTTCACAGTAGCTACTTTTTTGACAACTTTTGCACATTTTTAGTTCAGAAATAGTTTGCAGTTCATGTAGTGGAATAAGTTCTTGTTCCTTTCCACTTAATGCACCAGGGTTTCTAGCAGTGATACCTTTGAGAAGAATGTTGTGGTTGAAACTTTCAATTGCTGTACTAATACCTCTCTGGTACTCATTGTAGAACTACTGTGGAAGTGAGGGGAAGACAGTAACAGCTATTACTTTTAGCAGCCATCTATTTACAAAGCAAAGTGCCGATGACTAACTAATTTGTTACACATGTACTGGTCCAGATTCTGCTTGTCTTTTGCAATCAAAGCTCTCCTTGATGCATCTAGGAGAACTGAGAGTGCAAGCATAGCCAATTTATTACTCTAAATATTGAAGGACTTGGTTTTTTGCTTTTCTACACACCAAGTATGCACATACTCTGGAAATAATATTTGTAGGATCAGCCACAGAGTAAAAAAACATTTACTGAAAGTGAAAAATTTCCCTTAGATTTATAACATGCTTGTACAGGCAGAAAAAATATTAAAAGTATGAGTCCAAAGAAAAATAAAAATAAAATAACACAGTGACAATCCATACTAACATTTGAAAGCAAGAATGTCACAAATCTACTGCCACTTATCAGTCAGTATCTAAGCTCACATAACTGATTGCCATTTCTTTCATCTCCACCATATCTCTCAATTTACATTGAGTGCCAATGGTCTCATTCACTCCTCTAAATACTACCCAATGGCTACATCGAGGTTAGCAAATCAAACAGTGTTTCCAGAAGCAGGAAAGCAACTGTCTCTCTCTACTACTAAATTGCCAAGGCCAGCTGTGTGCAAGGCCAGCTAGCAATCTCCCAAATAATTCCTGGGTGCAATTTAGGAAGAGCCATAGGCCAGAGAGACCCTTGCAGTTTGGGTTCAGTCACATGTTTTAGAGGATGAGAAAATTCAAAAGTAGAGATGCAAACCATTCAATGCTAGTTTGCTTCAGTATCAAACAATTGCTATGTGTACATGGATTTACTTGTCTGGGTGTAGTCAGTGAGGACCACATCAGAGCACAGCCTCTGAGACCTCATCCACAGTAAATGCAGTTCTTCCAAGAATTTCAGGATACAGAATATGTCAGTTCGAATAGCATCACCCACAAGCATGAACTTTTTTGTACATAAAGTTTTAATAACCATCTTAATTCCCTACTACAAGGGGTCTTTCATCAGAAGGCTCTCACACCTTGTCACCCAGGTTTGAGTTCAGTTCCTGTGATTCATTCGCTAGAGCCAGTTCCATTGTAGGAGTATCATGGTATCACGGACATTTTTCTCCCCTAACCTCCAAATGGTTGTTATTATAGTTAGGGGTGATCTAGCCATCAGCTCTCACTTTTATTTCTATGATGCCACTTCTTCAAGAGATGTTAGGGGCTGTTAAAATGTATATATTTACCATTTGTTTCCTCTTGCCTGTGGAGCTAGGCTAAAGACATAAGCCTAAAGACATAAGTTTCTTTGGGTTTCCACAATGAGCAATTTCAGCACATAAGCTGTGTTCCTCTCTGGTCAAAGTTTCCATCTGCGGCTTACTTTCAGGAGCTGGAAGACAAGCAGTTGTTTTGCAAGGAAGGGCTGTTGACGTCAAAGCTGTGTTTGAGGCAGGTCTGGAGTGCAGCTTGAGATTGTAACTACCCTTATACTTTGGTCCTTTTGAGAAAAGATGTATTTAGACAAAAGGCAGTTGATTATTTTATGTGGTTATAGAAGTGTTTGGGTTCCTGGCAAGTGTGGATGCATAGCTACTCACAATCATCTGGATATATTCAGATTTAAGACCTGGAGATGAGTGAAGCAGAAAATAAAAAAATAAATTACCACATGCAATTAACATCTTCAAAGATGTTAATTTTTACAGATCCTACACCAGCATTCTACTTATCCATCTCTATGGACACATCAGGCACTTTTACATTCACTGCTGTGTCTTGCCAAAATTGCAGTTCCATGGAACAGCAAATAAGTAATAAAAAAGAAATGTACTGGAAATATTTAGTTAAAAAACATTAGCATTTTTTTGCAAAGCAAAAAACCTTTGGACTTAGAAGAAAAAATTATACATTTAAAAATCATATTTCGCGTTAAAAACCTATGTTGATCTTTGTTGTGTATTTGCTTGGTCTTCTCACAATGGTATTAATTTAACTAATTTTTTATTGCTTACAGCACACAATGAAAGTAGCAGATGTGTGAAAAATCTCTGGTCAGAGAGTATGTCCTTAAATTTCCAAGAAAGTTGGATGTATGTTTATATGGTTTTGAAAAAGCATAGTATTCACTTCAACTCTGTGCTACTGGTCTTTACCAAACAGTTAGCAAGAAGTGACATAAGATCCAGGAAGTGCCTATAGATGTATTTTAGAATTAAAAGTATGTTGTTGGGGAATTTAGGAAATACTTCCTCATGCTTATCAATCTCTATATGAAAAATGAGAAAAGAAAATACACATCAATTTCTACATTAGCTGGCAAAAAAGCCTATACTAAAGTGCATTATATCAGCACCTCATAAGATTTGTTATTATTGCAACTGGGCTGTTATAAAGTTGGGGCTACTGAAGTGAGAAGTGTAAAGAGCGCAGATATCCCTTCTGATTTTTGGCTGTTCACACATGGTAAGCAATGTAGACATTAATCAGGCCATATCTGGGAAGCATATGTGATCTCCTCTATAGGTGCATAGGGGATTCATCAACTGCCCTCAGGATTTAATGCTGGCAAACTCTGTTGGAGGCTTGGGTGGACCTTGATAGATGGAAGTCCCTTCCTTGTAATAACAGGGCATCATCATAGAACAGACAGGAAATCTGGATTATCAGTGGTCCATTTTAATCTTTAATTGGTACGGATATCACTGCTAACGTTTCTATGGAAGAAGAAGTTCAGCAACCTTAAGATTTGCCATTGCCCAATGTTTCCTTTACAAAGTGAAACATTTGTTTTGAATCAAGGAAACTTAAAACTTAATTTGCCAACACCTGAGAGTCCTTTGACTAAGGACAACAGCAGGCAGACAGCAGAAATAGGGAAAGGTTTGGGGAGATGGATCCGGTTTTTGTGGCTGTTGTGCTGGGTTTTTTACTGGTATAGGTAAGGCAGAGAAGAGATGACAGTAGCTGCTGGAGAAGTGAAGGAGATCTGAAAAATTGGAGAGATAATGAAGACTATCTGCACATACAAGTTGTGGGTTGAATATTATCCTTGAGTGTTCAACAGTGGTCTGAGCTATATCAGGTCATCTGATAGACCCCAGGGAAGAGAAGATCCAGAAACATGTCTGGAGTCCACAGTGAAGTCAAGAGAGGGATGTAATGGAAAAGAGAAGAGGAAAAACAAGATTTGCAAATAAACATTGATAAGAAGATCGGAAAAACTGATCTGTGAGTGATAACACTAACCCATTATATGATCAGGAAGACAACACAGAAGAAAAAGGCAGATTATTGCATATTATCTTCATCTAAGAATGGAAAGGAGAAACAAAAGATGTAAGAGAAAGGACATTCTGGATCAGGAAGAAGAGAAGACATATGGTAGAGATAGTTAATGGTTACAGCTTACGCAGAAACCGTCATATTTAGGAGATCATCAGAAAGATAAAAAGGCAGAATGATATTCAGAAAGTTGGGAGAATAGAAAAGATGGGGCTTAAGATCCACACTATGAAAAGACAGGTCTGCCTTACAGAAGAGCCCTTGTTAAAGAGTAATAGATGTGCAATAGCAGACAGCAGAAGGGTAGAACAGAAAGGTATGCGCTGTGTCAGTTTCCTTGGAAGAGTAGGCCAGCAGGCAAAAGGATCCTTGTGGCACTCATTCTTCACTTTGGGTTAAATGCCATTGTGAGGTTCCTGTTACAATAAATGTGAAATGACTCTATCATCTTAAAGAAAATATTCACAGAAGTGTTGATCAAAGGACAAAAACTAGTCATGAGGTATGAAGTAACAACCAGATTCATTAGAAGAACTTCTTAGAATGTTGGCCAAATGTATGTGAGTCAGGCAGATGGTCAGAGAGAAGCTGAATAACTTTGGTGAATTCTCCAAGATATTCAAGGCCAGAAGATCTGGACCACAGTAACAAAATACGACAGATTTGGAAAACATGTTGTCCCAAATGATCTTCCATCTCTCAGCCAACTTACAAAGTCTACCATCATTCTGCTATCGAAGAACATAACTTAGAGGGCTCATGCCAGCAGATCACATCCTGAAAGCCACTTAAGACTAGCACCTGTTCTTTAAAACCCCTTGCTCACATTAGTACAGATTTGTGATGCTATTTTAAAGCTGTTAAACTCTGAACGATAAATCTTGAAGTCTGGCTTTCAGAGAATGAGACTTACAAACCACAATAAGGTCACAGGTGGTACAAACATACTCAGTATTTGCCCTTTCACCAAAGGAACCAGTGAATAAGTGAACCTCAAGATGGCCTGAGGACCGGAGAGCAAGCTTATGAGCACCATCCTGGGAGGCATTGGCAAGATACACAATATTTGGAGCAGATAAGACACACAGACTTTGGACAAGCTGAGATCTTTATTCTCTCCCACTAATAACATTCTCAATAGGATGCAGGTGCCTCCTGCTATTTTGAGGAATTCCATCTAGCTTCTCCTGCCAGGACTTATGAAGCCAAGTGTACACAAAGTGCATCCACCCAGTGCACACAGCCCGTAATCATCGCAAAATGGTGGTGGATTATTCACTAGGAAGGCTGGAGGCAAGAAGTTATGGTTTCCAGAATCACTTGAATGCAAATACTGTAAAAGCTATACATACAATGATGACCTGCTTTACCTTTTTGCAACATATGGGAAACTGGAGTTAATTTTTTTTTATTATTGGAATAATATCTGGACACTGATGAGCTCATTAGCTGATCTGAAAATCTGTAAAGGGGTCCCAAAGGCAATGCAGGTCCTAGTTCAAGAGACTAGGGAAATTATGAAAGTTACACTGGAACTTTAGTGTATAATAATTACAAATTTTTCAGGATCACTTTATGGTCAATAGCATTTTTATAGCACCTTTTGTTATTGAAATTCTTCACATTTTTTTCCTGCTTACTTTTTCTGCCTTCACAGAAAAGCAGGAGTAGAACAAAAAGTGTTTTACAAAAAAGCAACACCACGTGTTTTATTACATGAAATGTAACACATACATTTCTTTCTCCTCTGCATATATACACCAAATAAATATAGCCCATATGGCACTCTGAGTATGTACGTGTTCACATTCATGCCACACATAGTTATCCTTTCAAGAATCCACCTGCTAACGCGTGTGCTGTTCTGCAGACTGGAAGTGCTCCTACTGTTGCAGTTCTGCACTGAAGAAGATACTGATCTACAGGGCAGATGTTACCCTTGGTAAATTCTAAGTCTTGAAATGTATAAAACATTGATTTTTTTGCTAGATTAAGTATTGATTTAATTGGAGCTTTTTTCTGCCTGCAATTTTGGAATCATGGAAATCTGTTTCTAAACTGTCATATTGCTCGGTGGTTTGTAATATTTCAGTAACGTCTTGAGGCTTTCCATTTCATTGCAATTGCATTTACAGCAATATATTGTTCAACAAACACTGAATTTTATTAAACTGGCAAAATACATGATAAAGAAAGCTAAACAAGTCCACAGTCAGCTGTGCCAAAAGAAAACAAGTATTTTCTTTTAGATGCTAAAATAATGTGCAAATGAGACTCGGCAAAACTAAAATGCAGAATAAACCAAAAACTGAAGTGTGTATAAAAACTCAAGAGAAGAATACTCACACCATGCAGCTGCAGTTCCACAACAGAAGGGATTCATCATTCCACGTGTAAAGAAATCTTTAACTGTTTTTTCAAATCCTTGGCCACCATGTACTTCTCCTTCAATATGGTTAACTTAACCAAGAGACTAGATCCCAGGCCGGCCCTGAGCTGGAGCAAATTATCCTCGCTTTTTAAAAACTCGTTTTGGGTTAATTTTCATCTGCTATATTTACTGGTTGAGAACCAGCAAACAGTTGTACAGGCATGAGACAACAGGTCTGGAGAAGACAGAAAACTCTCAACGCCAGCCCTGCTGCCTAATTTTATATAGGGCATAAGTACGGTCCCCCTAGAAGCGATGCCCTCTACCATCTTTTCCCTTTGTGTTCTGTCTTTTCTCTAGTGAACAAGTGTGAAAGAAGAGGGGACAGCCTTGGCTTACTGGTTGCTGAGCTTTTTCAGCACCCATGGAATGACCAATTGGGTTCCTCCTCTGGCCATCTGCAGCAGCAGTGCCATATCAACACAGCTTACCCAACAAAACCCATGTGCTGTCAATATGAAATAAAAATAGTTTTCAATCAGTGTTTTGTTTTAAATTAAGTACATATAGTTTCTCCCCCTCTCCTCTTATATCCTGTCTTGAGTGTTACAAACCTACAGTTTGCATGTTACAGTTTTATCATGCCTATACATATCCAAGACAGGTAATTCAGAGAACACTAGAAGGCAAAGCAACTACAACCAAATTAGAAGGTAAGTTGTTTTCTTCTTTCTCATAATCTAGAAAGTCATAGCAACATGAAACCTGTCCTCTCATGCAGTCATTCCTGTTTCATCTGTTCTTAGTACCCTTCAGTGACAAAGACTCCATAGTCTGCCCAAGCAGTCATTTATAGCACTTAATTACCTTTACCAAGTTTTCCTTGGTGTCCTATCTTGGGGGACAGCACTTTCCTAGTAAACAGGACATGGTTATGGCTGATATAGAAGATCTCTTTCACTAGCTGGGGATCCATTGCTCTCCTTCAAGCTGATTATCTTGTTATGAACATAAATATTTCACAGGTTCCTGGCTGGAAAAGCATGATGGCACTTTACACCAGTAAAGAACATTCTTCAAAGGCCCTCTTTTACAAACCTTATGACTGCAAAATATATAGATAAACAAAGGGGAATGATTACGTCCTTAACTCATCAATTGGAAGGTGTATAAAAACTTCCAAATATACTTCTTTACAATGGTAAGAGAAAGAAAGAACATCATCAGAAAAGAAAGAAGACTCCCAGGAGTTTTGGGTTGAGAACTTTAACGACTCATTCCCTCAGAGAAAGAGATTTGCTAAAAGCAGTGTTTCTCTTTCCCGTTTTCAGTGGCTGTAGTAAGTCTCAAGCAAGGACAGCAGATACCCCTCTAGGGAGAATTCATCTACTGAACATAGACATTGTCAATGAAGACATTTGCAGCTGAGCCAGTTCTCTCAATTCCATTTACAGTTAATGGAAAGAAAAAGTTGCCTGTAGGTTATGACTTACCTATTCCTTGGACACCTACTTTAGGATACAAATGCATAATTTGCTCCACTGACTACAAATTCAATGTGAGATAAATAGCTTCTATACAGACATCCAGTCTGTCTGCATTTAAAGTGAAGAAGGATGAACCCTTCTGCTGCTGCCTTTTGACATGAATAGTTTCCATGTAAGGAGTCATATTATTTGCAGGCAAAATCACAGCCTTGTTTTGATTAACTTTTTTTTTCACAAGCTGCAGTCTATTAACCCTCTCTCATGCAGACTGTAATGATGTATTGTATATTCTTTTTTAAATCTTAGGTAGCTCTAGTGTGTAACAATGTCATGGTAATTAGAATCACAGTTTAGATTATTATGAGGCATTTTCTACTTGGCTTGTGCTTTAAAAATGTTATTTCTCTCATTTGGCAGACATACTGCCAAGGATATGGCAAGGCACGGGAAATGTGCAAATCATCCACTAAAGTTTCTGTCTCAAATCAAAGCTAGTGACACACCAGGAAAGTCAGAATCCCATTTTCATAAGAATCCATGAGAAAACTTCCTCCCCTTCTTGAAATTTTTCTTCCAAAATCAAGCAAAGAGGGTAGCAATTGAGTCTGCCTGGTAAATCTGGGTCAGCTAAGGCTGCACTACCAAAAGCACCTGCAGAGAACCTTCCCAGGCCATCTCATGGGGCAGGTTCAGAGCACTTTGCTCTGCGATTGCCCAGGGATACTTGCTATTGCAGTGCCCATGTTGTACTGCTGCTCTTCTACAGTCTGCTTCTGCCTCCAAAAAGAAGCCCCAGGCTAAAGAACTGGATGAAGCAATCAGTACATTAAAGTTTGGACAAGCAGTAAGTATCTAAGACTTGCTTTTTCAGCTGAGTATGTAGTCAAGGTATTATTGACCCCCTAATGAATATCTTTTGAGATTCAGTTGATCAATTTCATATGTTTGGTGTGCTTATGGCTTTGGTAGAATAAAAATGCAGCTGATGCTGCTGCCAATACTGATGTGCATTACAACTGCAATGGTGATGTTCACTGTAGCTCCTCCAGACATGCCTCGTCCTTTGGATACTGACTCACTACTAACCAGTGACTTGGAGTTTGAGAGCAATTGGTCAGACTTGCTAAAGTCTTTTACCAGTAATTGGTAAAAGAGCAGCTAGCTGGCAGTGTGGAAACTCATAAAGGTTGGCCAGGCAGCCTGGAACAGTCTGTAAGGAAAATATTGGGTTAAATGACAAATAACAAGGTCTACATTGCCACCAAGCTTCTAAGAAGTCAAGGCAGGAGAAGGGCTGAAACACCTATAAAATTAATGTTGAAGTTTGACACCTCACAAATCTACCCTAACTGCAGCAGGACCTGGCAGCACATGTTGTAAGCAGTGCATTACACAAATGTGTATGAACAGCAGATGGCTAGAACCAGGAATAGGGACTGTCAAATTCAACAATTACATTTTTCATGAATGGGAGGTAAGTCCTTTGTTTCGCTTTAGGAATTTAGTTTAAATTACATCAGCTCCCTATATTTTGATTTTCTCATCTCTGATACTGAGGTGAGAAACACGTATACAGAGACTTCTTTTCCTCAGTATGAGGAAGAGCATGGAAGCAACTTCTGCCTCTGCTGAAAGGAGAATGAATTAGCTACCACCAACAAGCTGTCATCATAATTTTCTCTCTGCAGGTGTGATAATCAGTCTTTGTTTCCTTTGTTTTAAGGATGGAAACACAAACCCCTGCATCTGTGAATAAAATGTCCAGTGATTGTCTGGACACAATGATCTCAGAAACATCACAAAAATAATGAGACTTAGCTGAACACAAAGACAGAACTTGGAAAAGGGAACAAAGTTAATAAATAAGGACTGGGGGGAAAGCACAGGAGAGTTCTTTCGTGAGACAGACACGAGGTTCAGAAATGAGAAGATTTTTAAATGGTCAAGATGTCAGGAGGGCATTAAGAAAACGTTCTGAGAGCAGACTTCAGCCTGGGGAGAGCACTTCAATTCCCTTAACTTCAGCACAATTTATTTTGAGTCAGTCAAAAAGGCCCCAAAGGTACATGACACAGTACTGCAACTAGGAGAAGATGAGCAAGGGGGCTGGGGACTGGAGAGGTGAGGGCAGGAGGGAACACTGGAGCCCTCTCGGCTTCAGCCTAGGGGCGTACAGCTGCCTGCGGTGGCCCCCACCACCCTTGAGGGAAGCCCATGGGACCTGCTTACCTGCAGACCCCCAGCCCTGAGCTCTTCCTCCAGCTCGGTCACATCCCTTCCCCTACAGCTGATGGCTCAGGAGCACCAGCATGTTTGCTGCCCCAAAAGAGGGGATATCTGTGGTCCCGCCACTTCTTGTCCTCATTTCTCATCCCAGTAGGCATGTTAGCATGACATTTATTTCTTCTGCTCTGCCCTCAGAGGGGTAGTGCTGCCTGCTACAAGCAATCAGGAGACTGCCGGGTCCTTCGGGCCTGCTTAAGGACAGCAGTGCATTCATTCTGTAAAGAGAAATGGGATGAAAATGGTGGTATTAGATCAGCCAGTAATTCGCAGGCATCACTACCCCTGTCCCTGGCACCAATGGCAAGGAGGGCTGGGGGTGTCACTGCATGGCTCCGCCCATCTCCCAGCTGGGCTGACCCTATTCTCAGCCTCCTGTAAGCTTCTGCAACATAGTATTATTAATAATGGATTCTTACATTTAATTAATGCCCACAGGATCTAGTTAAGACTCCACAAAAATTCTTAGTTAAGCAGGCCGGGAGCTGTCTTTGGGACAGCAGTTTCAACTTGTACATACATGTACATACATACATGTAAATGCTAAAAACGAAGCACATATTACCTTATCATATGAATTCAGAAACTTGGATCTGTGGTGCTTGTTCACTTCACTGCCATTTTAAAATCAGCCTCGGGAGTCTCTCAGGATACAGCTTAGAGCATCAAGATTAGAGCTGTAGAGGAAGTACTCTTCAAGTTAAGTATTGTCAATATATCAAGTTAATTTATATTTCTTGTTTTCCCCAGCTATCCAAAAGTGTCTCCTCTTTACCTTTTTCATGATCAATGATGTCATTCTGGCTGTGTTCTCCACTTGTGAGTGTCAATAGCCAGAAAGATTTATAGCTCAAGGATAAAAAAACTCCTCTAGCTATGGTCTCCTCTTGTCTTTCAGTCTGGTAGCGAGAAAGAGGAAATTGATTTTAAATTGACTCTGAATACTAATGCTGAATTACAAATTCAAAATGTACATATGTTCCATTATATAATAATTTGTCTCTAGTCAAAATGATAAGGAAGAGACCTCCAAATTTTTCAAGATGAGTCACAAAATTTTTATTTGATGTTTCTTAATTGTGATGATGCTGTGGTAAAACTTAAAAACACGTTAAAATGTTCTCCTCTCAATATTACTCCTCCTAGTAATCCCCTAAAGCAAATTTACTCAATCATTTTCTTACCTATCTTTTCTTTTATGTTGGGAAATTTTAAACTTGATGTTAGAGAATATATGAAGTTCCAATGTTAACAAATAAATCCTGAGTAGGATCAGGTTCAAAAAAATCTCATTAAAGCACAGAGTCCTTAAGCCACATGATTCAAATTTCTTGAATTTCCTGTATTTTTCATCCACTAATTTGTCTTCTGGGACTGATGTTTACCATCACTATAGAATTTAAAAATTCTCCATACATAAAATTAAGTTTGTCCCTATTCTTACACAGTGGGAAAGTTCATCTTAACAAGAAAATGAACCATTTGGTTCACACAAAAGACAAATTAACATTTTATTCATTCACAGTGTACATGCATCCTATATGTGTACATTATTCCTTGCACCACAACTGGATGGTTTTTTTCTCCTATCTCTTACCTACTCGAAGGATGCCACCACTGTTACATTACTAAATTAATCCCAACAGGTTCTAGAACCCCAAATAAGTTCTAGATCTTATTAGGTGACAAGCTCAAATATCTCTGTATGTCCTGTATCTCACACACAGAACACTGACTTCTGTGCTTTGCTGTATTGGTAAGCTGCAAATAAAACTACTATGTTCTTTCTTTGAACCATAATTCTATATGAATTATTATTGAGCTGACTGATGGGTTTCAGGAAAAAAGAGAAAGGTCTTTTAATAGGAAACTGAGTGAAAAAGGGTATTTGTTGGTTTTTTTTTTTTCATTTGGTAGTACGATGTGATACCTACAAAAAGCTTATGGTGAGTTTTCTACATTTTTAAATAGGCTTCTCAAAACTCCTTGCATTTATCATTACTATGTGAGATTTAGATCACTACCTTTCTGGTTGGTTCCTGCAGAAGTGGCACAAGAGCAGAGAGACAGCAAAAAGAGATTTTATATGACAATTGCCTTTTTACAACATTTTAAGTTTTATTAGCAAAACACTTTCAACTTTGGATTAAGTGATGGAGCTCCTTGGCATTAGAAAACCGTTTTCAAAACCACTGTTTTAGTTTCCAAGCAGAAAAAGCTTAATACCAAAACCATTTCTGTTTCCAGCCACAACAGTACCTGGCATAATGGGATATTGTAGCAATAATTCCCAGCTCTTGGTGAGTGTGGACGGTTTTCTCTTCCACATTAAGAGCAGAGGAATGCACTGGAAGGGTCAGTTTTGAGCTCAGCAGACAGCAGCTTATGTGATTTTAGGCAAGTTGTTCAAGACTATGTCCAAAAAAAGCAGCAGGCAGCACTTTACTGCAGGATCCAGTCTCCTCTTGCAGTGCAGGTGGAGGGTTGTATATCGTAGGAAGCAATCCAGCATAGCCAGGGAGCTGCCTCGATCTGACTAGCAGGGAGATCAGAGTTATCACTGAGAACAGTAACTGGATGGAGCGCCCCTGAGATCCCATCTCCTGCCTCCCACTGAGACAGAACACTGTGGGCAGGTGCAGAAGGACAGAGCCAGGCATCCAGGGAAACCAAAGTCCGAACCCCTCCCAAACACTTCAAACACACATTTCTCAACTTTCAGTGCCTTCAGCATTAGGTGGCAGCTGACAGGGCTTTTAAAAGAATCAAAATGTTGGATTTATTTCATGAAAAAGCTCTGTCTGGGTCGCACATTAGGCATTACAGCTAGCTCAGCAATCCAGCAGAACTGAACTCTGCAAGCTAATTTCTCATTTTACCTTTGCTATCTCAGTGTTACCCTGTAACGTGCAGAGCAGGCATGTACTAAATCCTGCATGGATCTGGCATGCAACTATTCTGCATTCATTCCTTTACCTGTAAAATAGGAGTAATAGTTTCCTACCCGTAGGAATACAATGAGAATAAACACAGAAATGTTTTGAGAAGCATTCAGATAATGCAGTAAAATTAGCTTTGAAAATTAGCTGGTAGTACTGCCGTGCTATACAGGGTCTAAACAATCCAGGGACTTCAAGGGAAGACAAATTAGCATGTTTGTTTTTTTTTTTAATACACCATCTTTTCAGACCACCATTTCAGTTCCAGGTAAGGCCTTTTAGCTTCTGAAGTCACTATACATAATTACACTGCTGATTGTAATGAGAATCAGTATTTTATTCTAGTTCAAGGGAAGCAACACAATAAATACAGAAACAGTTTTCTTGATAGTAGAGTACATTTGTTGATAGAGCCAGGGGATTCATTTTGTGTATGGAGTCTGAGGCATTTCCCTGAAAAGATCTTGACAGAGTTGAATGTTCTGGTAAGTAAGCTTCTGGTGTGGTAGTTCACTGCACGTGGGGTGGCTGGAGCAAATGCAGAGAAACAGATCGTAGAGTCATAGAATCATCTGGATTGGGAAAGACCCTTGGGATCGTTAAGTCCAACCATCCAGCCTGCTCTACAAAGTTCTTACCTACACCGTATCCCAACACCACATATAAACAACTCTTAAACTCATCCAAGGGTGGTGACTTAACCACCTCCCTGGGCAGGTGTCTGATCGCTCTTTCTGTGAAGAATTTCTTCCTAATGTCCGGTCTAAACCTATTCTGTTGCAGCTTAAATACATTCTTTCTTGTTCTATAGCTAATTACCTGTGAGAAAAGACCAGCACCAACCTCTCTACAATGTTCTTTCAAGTAGTTGTGAGAATGATGAGGTCATTCCTTAGCCTCCTCTTCCTCAAACTAAACAGTGGCAGCTTCCTCAATTGTTCTTTGTATGATTTATTCTCCAGGCCCTTCACCAGCTTCATTGCCCTCCTCTGCACCAGCTCCAGCACCTCGATATCTCACTTTTATTGAGGTGCCCAGAACTGGACACAATACTTGAGGTGTGGCCTCACCAATGTTCATAACTATCACCAGATAGTTCATAGAATTATAGAATGGTTTGGGTTGGAAGGGACTTTGAAGATCATCTAGTTCCAACCCCCCTGCCATGGTCAGGGACACCTTTCCCTAGACCTAGGTTGCCTAAAGCTGGCCTTGAACACTTCCAGGGATGGGACATCCATGACTTCTCTGGGCAACATGTTCCAGTGCCTCACCACCCTCACAGGCAAAGATTTCTTCCTAATCTAAATCTCTTCCAGTTTAGAAGCATCACCCCCTCTCCTATCACTACAAGCTTTTGTAAAAAGTCCCTCCCCATCTCTCCTGTAGGCCCCCTTCAGGTACTGGAAGGCCACCATGAGGTCTCCTGTGAGCCTTCTCCAGGCTGAACAACCCCAACTCTCTCAGCCTCTCCTCGTAGTAGAGGTGCTCCAGCCCTCTAATCGTCTTCATGGCCATCACCCTTGATGGTTCATCCTCATTTCCAGAAGAAACACCTGCAGTTCACAGGCTGAAAGGAAACCAAAGTGGACACCCCCTCAGACAGTGCGCATTCAGTTTGCGACGTGTGAACCGGGCACGGACTACGAAATAAGAGGAATTAACGTGCAGCATGTTGTGCCATCTCCGGTTCGGGCTGAGCCAGCAGCGACTCTGCGCTTCCGTTCAGCCACGCCAGGCCCGGCGCAGGGTGCCACGGCAAAGGCGCTCGCACATCCCCCCGCCCGCTACGCTCCTAGGTGAACGCAAGCCAGGCAAACCCCAACCCCACGGCAGGACCACTTCCCCAATGCTCCTCCCGGCCAGCTTCCCCGGGGACCCGCCTCCAGCGGACACGGGCCTCGCCGCTGAAGGCGGGCAGGCCGGGCGACGGGCCCCGGGCCCCGCCGGGCCACAGCGCCGGGCCGGCCCCGCCGCGGGCGGCCGCTCCGCCCTCCCTCCTTCCCCGCCAATGACCGCCGGCGCCGTCACGGTGGCGCGTCACGGTGGCGGCCGCCAAGATGGCGAAGGTGTCGGAGATGTACGACGTGACTTGGGAAGGTAACGACGCTGCCCCCACCGACTGGCTGGTCCCCGGGAAGGCCGGCGGTGATACCAAGGCGGGCCCGGGGGGCGGGTGGGGCGAAGGGCTCGGGGGGCGGGTGGCCGGCACA
The DNA here is from genome assembly GCA_004320125.1 of Scolopax mira. Classification (NCBI taxonomy): domain Eukaryota; kingdom Metazoa; phylum Chordata; class Aves; order Charadriiformes; family Scolopacidae; genus Scolopax; species Scolopax mira. The sequence continues at coordinate 157,250 of BJBW01002345.1, forward strand.
AGCAGGGCGGCGTTGCCCGAGGAGCGGGGTTGGCGAGCCGCAGTTACCCCCGGCTGGTCGCCGCCCGGAGAGCGGAGGGGCCCTCCTCAGGCGCCGGGGCCCTCCCGGTGTGGATAAGAGCCCCCCGTTTCCACGCAGAACAGCCTTTTGGGGTTCTTCCCAACGCCTCCCGATGCCCCCGAGATACTGGTGCAGCCCTCACAGGGAAGGGCCCTTGGCGGGGGCAGCGGGTTATATCTCCCTCCGCCTGTTGGAACGCCTGAAAATTGCCCGGTGTTTTCCTAAATCTCGATGATAAGCATTTGCAGAGGAACTCCCAGAAGCTCTGATGTGACTTACAAGTTTCTGAAAATCCTGCTCCCCAGGTCTTTGTAGCTGTTACGATTTGAGAAACCTAGAAGGGTTTATTGTTGTTTAGACGATTATTTGATTCCCCGGTGGCCCAGCCCCATCAGGGAAGGGGAATCAGGGAAAACAAGGAAACAGGAGGATTGAATATAAATAGATTTAATAGGATAAGACTAAATAATTAACAATAATACTGAAGAACCAGTATTAATCCCAATACCAATATAAAAAAATACAGGGATTATATTCAGGCAATTCTATCAGCAGGAAGCTGTGCGCTGCTGGCAGTGGACAGCAAATGTTGGACACTGTGAGCCCTATGACTTTGGGAGAAAGGGAATTGCTCCAGGGTCCGGCACCAGGGCAAGAGCAAGAAGGCTCTGTTTAGGTACTGGAAAGCTGCTAGAAGGTCTCCATGGAGTCTTCTCTTCTCCAGGATGAACAAGCCCAGCCCTGTTCCAGTCCTCTGATCATCTTCATGGACCTCCTCTGGACTTGCTCCAACAGGTCCACGTCCTTATGTTGGGGATGCCAGAGCTGGACGCAGTACTGCAGGTGGATTCTCATGAGGGTGGAGGGGCAGGATCGCCTCCCTCACCCTGTTGACCACGCTTTTGATGCAGCCCAGGATACAGTTGGGCTGCCAGCACATGTTACTGGCCCATGTTGAGCTTCTTATCAGCCAACATCTGCAAGTCCTTTTCCTCAGGACTGCTCAGTCCATTCTCTGCTCAGTCTGTATTTGTGCTTGGGTTTGCCCTGACCCAGGTGTGGGACCTTGCACTTGGTCTTGTTGCACTTCACAAGGTTTGCACGGGCCCACACCTCAAAACTCTCCATGTTCTTTTCCCAAGAGTTTTCATTGACATTTGTGTCATTGTGCGAAGTGCCTAGTTTTGCATATGGGTATGCTGAATAGGAAATTTTTTGGGACTGGATGGGGAGTTTTGTCATATGAACTTCTAAGTTGTTATCTTCCAATTTACATCCAAGTGAAAGACTTGGAGTGTTGGGGAAAATCTTGAAGATGTGCCTTGATATAAGCACCAGTCTGTACTTTCAAAGTGTACATTTGAAAAATTATATATATTTTTTCCTCTATTGTTAGAGATGCAAAGTAAAGTAAAAATGAACAGTTCTGCAACAGACTGCACAAAGGCTCTTTTTTTAACTCCATGTGTGCTTTAGCAGATCCCTGGGTGCAATGACGCTTTTCATGAGTGGGGTGATCCCAGCAACATTGCAACCTAGTCTCTTGCAAAGAACTTGAACGCATCTTATCTTGAATTTGTCTAAAATGCTTAATTTCTATGAAACCACATGTGTGGTCGGTATTAATCTGAAAAATGCTCTTTATGTACTCAGTCCTTTCTAAACAAGATTGTTTTTACTTACACGTTGCTCAAATATGAAAATGGGATTAGCGGTTAAGGAAGAATAATAACATGAGGCAGGTGAAATACAGTTTATACCTTGCTTTGTTTTTCACTCAGGTTCTTTGGGACAAAGATGGGAGTTTAACAATGATTAAATTTTACATTGGGTAACACGCATTGCACAAGTGGTTAGGAAAGATAAATGCAAATAACTGTGAATTCCACTGTTGGAACTGTTGTTTTTGTTTTTTTCTGAAGCTGTGTCTTGAGCTTTAAAGTGTATTTTTAAACCTGTGCAGTAGGAAAACCTCTCTGACTTCAGGATCTTGATCAGTGGACTTAAATGATCCAAATGTGACTTCGGAGTGCTGTTGTGTTAAAAGAAATGCTTACATGTGGATATACATCATATAGTTTACAGTGTACTTATTTGAGACTAAGGCGATAGGTTGCTTCTTTTTTTTGGCCACTGTTGCTAATTATCCTGTAGAAAATGTTATTTTGTTTCCTGCTTACTTTGTGTTTACAGGGATTAGAAACCATGTGGAGTGACAGGGAGGCAAGAATTGCAAGTCTGGCAAAGCAGGATGATGTAGTAGTTTAGCATGTCACTCGGAACTAGTGATGTGGAGCCTCTTACAGGAGCCTTTTAAGCCTTGTACAACTTTGTGAAGGCTGTTCATAAATATTTAACGCGGTTTCAGTAATGCATTAAAAATAATTTGACCCATGAGTGGAAATATTTAAGGGGGGAAAAGAATGCCACACCTATGTAACTTCATTTTAGGAGGAGGTTTTGTAGCACACGAGTTAGCTTGTGTGTGCAGAATTAGTATGATCTTCAAAGAAGCAGTCATGATAGATAATACAGTGACAGTTGGTTTTCACAGAAAGCTCATATGACTTATTGTCAGAATTAGACAAAATAAACCAGCTTTTCTTTCTCTACCTTGCATAGAAGCATCATAGTGTTAATATCTCAAACCCAGCTAAAATGAAGCACTAGACTTTTGGCTAGTGATTTCCTCCCTCTGAAAGGTGGAGCAGGGTTCTGTGTGAACAGTAGTTGAACATGGGTCAGTCAGATCTAAACGATAGATAGGCTTTCTGGAGATCTTTGAGTGCTGTCATGGCAATTCTTGTTCCAGTCAATAATTCTTCTTCACTGGATATCAAAACCAAATCCAGAAAAGCATATTCTAAAGGAATATTCTCTTAGCTAGATTTCTTTTAATATAAATTCAAAACAAGTGCAAAGAATATTTTGGAAGATTTGGAATAGCTCATGATGACTGCTGCTTAAATCGTGTAAGTTTTGATGGATCATTAAATTAAATGAGCAGCGTTAAATTGCTGCTTAAGTAGTGGCATACTATGAGTTTTTGTTACATGTTTGTGGGAGACTTTTTTTCAAGGAATTCTTTGTAATTTTTTTAAAAAGTCATAAAATACTTCATAAAGTGAAATTTAACATTCTGTATATGTGAGGCCATTTTCTTCCAAATGTATGTATTGGGGGACATCATATAAAGCAAAGAAAATCCTAAATGAATTTTAAAAGTGAGCACATCTACGCTCGTATTTTGGTATTCCTAATTTTCATTTGTAATGAAAGGGATAGATCAATTTAGTCTGGATTTTATATATGAATTTATGAGATTACAACAGGCAAAGGTGAGATGCTGGGATTTTAGTTGAGGCCCCTTTGAAAGCTGGGTTGTTAGGGGTAAGGGCAGCACCCGCAGTGCCCAGCTGAGCTGCCTGTACCTGCCGAGTGCTGGACGTGCATCTGGGTGAGGAGAAGGTGTCTAGACACCCACAGGGAGCAGTTGTCAGGTCCTTATTCTCCCTCTGAGTTTAGGTGAGCTTGCTGAACTGGTGCATTTGTGGGCTTTTTGGTTTGATTCATATTTTGTAAGATAAGAGTTGTTGGAGCTGAGGTGTGGTGGAAGATTTGGTGTGTGTAACAGATGAACAATGTACAAATGGGGAGTCAGTCTCTTCTCCCAAATAAGAAGCAATAGGATGAGAGGAAATGGCCTCAAGTTGTGCCAGAAGAGATTTGGGATGGATATTAGGAAAAAATTTTTCACTGAAAGGGTTATCAAACATTGGAACAGGGTGCTCAGAGTGGTTGAGTCACCATCCCTAGACATTTTAAAAGTATTTAAAAGACAAGTAGATGTGGTGGTTTTTGCCGTGTTGGGTTAATGGTTGGACTAGATGATCTTAAAGTTCTTTTCCAGCCTAGACCACTTTGTGAAATGAAATATAATGCTTACAGGGTCCCTGAGTGACTGCTGATGGTAGCAGTTATACGGCAAGGTGACATTTTGGAGTATATGGTGGATGTCTCTACTAATAGAAGTAACTTTCTTCATTTTATCAGGTGCTTTTAGATATTGACAACTTGAAAACTATGATCCAACTAAACAATCAAAGTCTAAGTAATTATAAGAGGATCACTTTATATCTGGTTGCTCAGGCCAAATTAACTGAAGCCTTAACAGACACAAAAATACAACATGGATTATTTCTTTTGGCTTCCTGTAGAATGCTTGCAAGTTTTTAGGGAATAAAAAATATCGTGGCAAGTGTGTCTGCTCCTTTGAACTTGTAATGTTTTGATTTATGTGTGCAAAGCTTGCTAATTTAAGAGAATCTAAGACTAAACCAAGTGTATCAGTTGCTCAGGATCAGCCTATATGCGTGACAGGAGTGATTGAGTTTAAACTAGACATTTCTTTAATTTCACTTTTTTTTTTTTCTATAGTCCCCAATAACTAATGTCCAGACTTGTAATATGTGCTCTCTGTAGATTTCCCTCCAAGACTTAAATTATAATTGGCTTCTGATAGCTTTCATAGTAAAATAAAAACCTCAGTAAGTTTGACAGTTGTAAAAAGCCTTGTGTAAGTTTTACTGCAATTTTCATAATTTTCTTTCTTCTGCGTTTTACTTAAAAGTCAGTATTTCTGAAATTAACGAGCCACTTGATAGATTCACGTGAATGAGAACATTTTTACTTTGTTTTTCAGTCATCAGGTGATTTGCACTTCTCTGTCCTGCAGTTGTTTTTCCATCACTATAAACGCACTACTGGGGTGATGAATAGTAAAAGTGTGTTCTGTTATACGTAATTCAGACACTATTCCATTTGGAAACACTGGAATGGAGGCATTGATAATTTCCAAGTAAATGAGTAGGTAGAAATCAGACGGCTTATTTATTTTTATGGGTTTAGCTTGTTAGCTTTTGCGAATGTTTGTGTTCTCTCACATTCTTGCTGTCTAACTTTGAATTTCCAGGGACCATCATGTGTCTAGAACCATTTAACTTCACCCATGCATGTGAAATGTAACCCTGTAGTGGTTTTGGTCGAATTTCAAAATACAAAATGTAGCACCATAGCAGTCTTATGAGCTACCCAAGATCTCTTCAGGTAGATGGAGGAAAGTTCAGTGCTTAATTTTTACTGTCAGTTATGTTAACTATGCATTTTGAAATGCAAGAAAAACTGTCAGTATTTAGATCTATCTTTGTGCTTGTTTTTTCCAGTTGTTGAAAAGTTTAGGAAAATACTGGCAGCAGTATTTACCTGGTACCAGTAAAGCTTTTATCTATTAATGAAATCTATTGTCCATAAGTTTCCTCAAAATCTGTTCTTGTATATGGAACATCTACATGTGAATAAATGTATGTGTGTATATAAAATCACATTCTTAGCAATTTCCTGATCCAGAGGATAAATAAAACCTAGGCTTGGTAGTGCTCTCCAGCTGACTTCATGAGTATGCCTGCTGTCTTGGAGATCTGATCCATACTAAATGTACTCTTGAAACAAAAATCCTAGATTTTTAGATTTGTTTTTCTCTAAAACTATGTTTTGTATGCGTGTTTTCCAGAAATAAAATTCAAATGCTATTACTGTCTGAAAATCTCAATATTTTATATTTATTATTTTCTGCCCTTTGCCCCCAGATATGCGTGATAAAATGAGGAAATGGAGGGAAGAAAACTACCGAAACAGTGAACAGATAGTGGATGTTGGAGAAGAGTTAATTAATGAATACGCATCTAAACTTGGAGACGACAGTAAGTAAACAGTCATTATTTTTTAAACTTCCATTATCTGATTTTGTTTTCTCTTTTAAGCCTGCGTTTTATACTTCTGTGTTGCGTTTCTGTATCCACTGATGTTGATGAAGTATATATTACTTAGTCTAATAGGCTGCCAGAATTGCTAGATTTTGTTTCTTTCACAAATATGAGCTTCAGTGGAAAATTTGCTTGGTAAAACTCTTACTTTGCTGGATCAGTAGTTAGACCATATGTTAGAAACTGAGCTTAAAACTCTTACCTAGCTTATTTGACTGGTTTTCTGTCTTTAACAGAAAATGTTCTTTTCAAAAAATTCTTCTTCATGGCAAAACTTGAAAAATACCTTTTTGTAACAGATAAAGCTATTCCTTAATCAGGTCACACATACTGCAGGAGTTAATCTTAAGACTGTTTTTATTATGATATTAAATATGTGCCATTATAGTTGAAGGTAATTCTAAGTTTCCACTATTCATAAAATCATTATTTTCAGGGCATTTTAATTACCTTATACTAATTTCAGTAGGCAGAAGCTTTTTTGCTTGCTTTCTTTCCATGGTTGAGTTTGTCCTTCTTTTAAATATTGATGTATTTTATTCTTTCATAAACATAGCATTTGGGTTTCATTAGATAAATTAGTTGAAACATTCCTGAGCTTCTTAGAAAATGTATAGAAGTATTTGAAATTTATTAACATATTTGCATTCTGCTTATTTCTTTTTTTTAAATAGTATTATCAGAATTGCAACTGTATACAGTTTTAAAACCAAGCAACCAAAAAATAACCACCAAAAAAACCCTCCAAACGCATACAGTAGACTTAGAATTCTTTCTTGGGTAATGACAGAAGGTGAATGAGTTGTATATGACAGGTGTTAGTCTTGTTGCTTCATGTGTTTTCAGAAAGTACCTGAATATTACAATGTTGAATTTCAGAATGCATATAGAAGGGAACATATTGAATATAATGGGGTAGATTATTTGGGTATTTCTGTAACTTGTCTTCTCAGACAGAAGCCATCCAGTGTAATTGAAGAAAAAAACCACATTATTAATGTTTTTTAAATAAAAATAACTTATTGAATATTCAGTATAAGGGGTGGGGATACTGTTGTCCACATTATAATTTTAATGAAAAATTGTGATTTTCTCGTGGATAACCAGTAATCCAAAGCTACAGAGTTGGACTTCAGAGTAGAGAAATAAGACCTTTGGCATTTTGGAGGGTCTTTTTTAAGCTTGAACAATAAAGCCCTTGTACAGATTAGAAAAAGACATCTGTCTGGGTTGGATAGTTGATTCTCTTATAAGTGTTCTCTTACCTAATATCTGACACTAGCCTGTGCTGGAGTTAAAGTATCAAAGTAGAGGTGTGATCAAATGGGGAGAGCAATTTCATAAACTATAAAAGTATCTTTTTCTTGTGTTCATAATTTTTTAAAAAACATACTATATAACTTATATCAGTGATACGTTACCTGTATTTTGTCTATAGCTATATATGTGTGTTTACATTCATGGAAAAAATGTATATGTCATATAATTAAAACAGAATATACGTCATAAAAATAGTTCCAATGGGCAAGAGAGGCTACAGGCAAATTAATGTCTGTTTTTCTTCTTTTGTATACTTAGCAAAAAATAGCAATTTCTTTAAAAATAATTGGAAAGTCATACCATGACAGTATTTTTAAAAATATGAGGGCCTTTGTTATTTTTTTGTTGTTGTTATTATTTTATATTTTTGTTTTGGAAGACATTTGCTTCTGTTTCAGTTCTGTGAAATATTGGGTGCACTTGATTGCATTTACATGAATTCAAAACACTCTGTGCTTCTAATACTTGCTTTGCATGTTTCTCTGTACTATAATCTCTCTTTTCTGGAACTTGTGTAGCTACACTGTTAAGTTCTGTATGTTCAAGACCTCAGAAGGTCTAGAATAGAAATAATATAATCTGTTATTGATTTAGAGAAATTGTTCAAATCCAGGAAGAAGACAGGGCTTCAGCAGTGAAACAGTTAAGGGAAATTTGTTTTCTTTCTAGCCCAAATGGCTGTTCTCCAGGTCTGATCTGAGAGCAAGTCCTAATGGGGATCTACTAGAAGACTGCAGCCATAATCTTAGGAAAAGCAGAGAATTAGAGCTTTTTTGTCTTCAAGATGTCAAAAGGAACTTTGTTAGTAAAAGCAATAAAAGTACTTAAATGCATTTTTAATTAATTCCAGCAGTTTCTTAAAATGTCCCTGTTTCAGTAGTGATCCATGGGAGTGGAAGGGGAAAAACATGCAGACAGAAATCGTTAATCTTATTTACATTGTAGGTGTTTCCCATTATTTTAAAAAATTATCTGTATTTAATCTCTCTTTTGTGTCCAGTTTGGATAATATATGAACAGGTGATGATTGCTGCCCTGGACTGCAGTCGAGATGATTTGGCAATGGTAAGTTTTCAAGTTGACTTTTCCCTCAAACCTTAAGTTTTCTTCCTAGGTGTCTCTTTCATATACTTCTTTGGACAGTTATAGGATATTCTGTACTCCATAGCTTGGGCTTGTAGAATATCTATCAAGAAATACACTGCTGGGAAGAAACCATCTCCACCCACCTTCTCTAATGTGTGACTTTCGTTTAGACAGATCATGTCTCTTCCAGTAGCCATGAAAATATTTACAGCTACTTTGGTATGGTCTAAATGTCAAGAATAATATTGAAGTTGCCAAATTGTACAGAGTGTGTTTGTTTATTGAAAAACTCTCAAATTATATTGATTTTTTTAATGTTTTGAGGTAAAATGTCCTGTCATGCATGTCATATTATATGTCATGTTGGCTACCATGAAAGAAAGTCATTGACATACTGAAACAAGTCTTCAAGATGAATAAGGAACTGGACTGCATAATGTATAAGGAAAGGCTGAGAAATCTGGGTTAACTTTTGACAAAGCTAACAAGGGATTTTATTGCTATATTTGAATATGTACTAATGGGAAGGTACAAAGAAGGTAGAGACAGATTTTTGTAGATGTGCAGCAAAAAACAAGTGTGAGAGACATAAGTTGCAACAAAGGAATTACTAATTAAATATTAGGAAAAAGTTGTTAAAAATGGGGAATGAATGCTTTGGGACAAGTGACACAGAGAAATTGCGGAATCTTTGGAAATGCTTGGAAATGGTTTGGGATATGGCGCTGCACTCACTTGGAAGCTGGCTCTGTTTTCAGTGGAGGTTGGGAGCAGGCAACCTCCAAAAGTCTGTCACAATTCAAATTGTTCAGTGATGCTTGATAAAAATGTTGTTAATTGATATTTGTGTTTAGTCCTTTAGTATGCAAATTTATTTCAATTATACAAATAGTAATCTAGAAAAATGAGTTTATTTAGAACTGCTATTTAGAATCTGTTCACTACATTAAAAATGAAAAAGACATCAAAACAAACAAAAAACCCCAACAATCTTAGCTAATCCTTGAAAGGCAACTGAAAAAGGCAAAAGTGTGTTTTGCAGGCAAATTTTAAATTTCACTCCTTCACAAAACGTTGGGGGGGGCGGGGGGGAAGAGCTTGTCTTGTGCCCTGAAAGCCAGCAAGCTTGACCTTATTTTAAATACAAGAAAGATATTTTCAGGAGTCCAGCTCTTTCATAGGGATTACTCTTTCAGTGTCTTGTTCTCTGTCAGATGGCAAAATGTCCAATAAATGTCTTTGAGCTTCACGTGATGTCATTTGGGTGAAACTTAATGGTCTGTGATATACAAGGGGTCAGACCAGAGGATGTAGTTGAGAGAAGGGCGATTTGAAAGTAGTCAGAACTTGACAAGTTTATCTTGCATTTCATATGTGTATATATATATATATATATATGGTAAAATGGAAAATACACTGGAAAATACAGCATAACACGCTGAACTTGTCATGAACCCACTGAACTTCCCTTTCTTTTGTTCCTCAGAAGAAAATAGTGTTGTAGGATAGCTGTCTCTTTAAACAAAATCAAATACACTGTTTAAATATATTTCTGTTTTCTGATGTATATCTAAAATATTTTTGGTCTTTATTTTTGGGGTCTTTTCAGGAAGACTTCCTTTCACGAAATTGTTGGAAGATCAGTTGTGAAACACTATTTTTACTGACCCTGGCAGGGCCTTTAAATTTCAGTTTCTGTGTACTCTAAGGAATATTGCTTCACATAAGGGAGTGCAAGATTTTATATGCAGCTCAGAAAGGAGGTTAAAAACTGAGAGGGAAACTTAGTTGTTTTTTTAAATGTTTTAATATTTGATTGATTTATAATAAGTAGTTAATTCAAACAAGTCAACAGCCTATATGGGTTTTTGCTACAGCCATTGTCCCAAAGTAGACAAACAGCTTTGGAACTTCTGTTTATTAACAGTGAGCTTTTTACAACTGTGATGCATTTTGCTCTAGGGGAATAGGTCTCATCTGCTCCAAATGAGGAAGCTGAGATAGTTTTCGGAGTCATTTGTCTGACTTCTATTTTTAATTCCCTTTTCTTCTTCTTCTTGTCCTTTCTCCTGCACAAAAACAGCTCTGCGTAATGCCTGCCCCAGCTTGCACTGCCAGTGCTTTATGTGCTGAAGTACAGGTTTATACTTCTTTGCCTTTGTCAGACCCTTAAAATTAAAAAGCAACATGATTAGAAAAATTGGAAAGCACATCAACTGCAAATTACAGTTTAACATACAAATGAGATTTACCATTGTGACTGCTTTATGAGAGAACCTCAAAAGTAGATTATTGGTATAGTGCAGAACCAGTCTTCAGTAATCTAAGTGATTATGTGGATTACAGGTTGGATTTAAAAAGAGAATATTCAGTGTTTCTGAGTCCAAAAAATATTCTGGAGATTAGAATATTCTGAATATATATTCAGAATATATTCTGAAGATATAGTTAGTCTAGTTTATTCATGCACTTTTGTTTTTGAAAGTGTTGCACTGAGTTGTTCGTGACAACTTTACATGTTAATTATTGTGTCTGATATCTTAATCTATAGGAGGTTTTTTTGGCCTTGTGGCAGCTGTAGTTGGTTTAATAATGATAGTGTTATCTGATCTGATGTGAACAATTCTGGTCTTGAAATACTTCTGCACTTGAGTGCTATTTCATTGGCTTTTTTATATCATTGGTGTCATTTTTCTCGATGTAAAAGTCCACCTGCAGATTGTGGAGTTTAGTATTATTACAAGTGTTACATTTTCTGATATTCAAATATTTTATTGGAGAAAAGCAGTGTATTTTTTATGCTGAAAATCACTGTCCTTCAGGATTTTCAGATCATTGGGCCATAGGGTGGATTTATTGTCTGCAAAAGTTATTTTTAAAATCTAGATTGACTGTATTGTAAAAGCTGGAGTGAAACTATTTTTCTGAAGTTTTATGTAAGTTTTCCCATCTCTTAAGAATGTTCACAGATTAGTTAAGACATCATGTAGTGTGCTGCTAAGTACGTGTAGTTTTTTATGAGCAGCAATTCACATAGACATCACTCAAAGTGCCACTGAACTGTTCCTGTACTAAACCTGAGTCTTGTTATGTGAAATTTTGTTGTTGACATCTTGGTTCATTGGAAACTAAGATGATCATGATGCAAATATTCTGTGCTTAGCATTACTTTTTTGGTCACTGTTTCCTTTATCTCTTCCTTCTCCACGGTTTTGCATCTGAAAGAGATGAGAATATTTCTGTTTGCTGTGCTGTGGCAACATGTTTAGCTACAGAGAGAGAGGAAACCTACTAGTTTTTACTGATTTTGCTTCTGTAGTTTTCCTTTGACCAGTGGTTGTGATGAGATGGAACTGACTAGATAGACCTTTGCTAGAACCTTAGGTCTGAAAAACACGTTTATAAGATGAGTTGTATAAATGAATGCCTGGGAAAGGAGGATTCTGGGTTTTTTTGAGACTCCGGGGACTGTCCTGCCTCCCACCATAATGAGTCAGCTACAGACTTTGCAATGCTATCTAGCCACATTCATGATATGGTTAGAATTACTATGCTCTGGGAAAGTTGTGACTCAGTCCCTCTACCAAACATCCTTTTTTGCTAATCCAGAGAAATCTGCCTGGGATGAATTCCTTTTATCAAGCCCAGGTGTCTCATTGATTTCAGCTATGCCTCTTCTGCCAGCAGGCTCAACCCAACCCAGTGACAAACATTCTCTTTGGATTTCAAAGTTTTATTTTAAAAATAAACACAGAGCAGAGTATTAACATAGTTTGTTCCATTGTGAGAGATCCATTTATTAGGGAAGTATCACATAAGCTCTTACTGTCTTTATTCTATGTTTTTGGGTTTTTTTACTGTCTTTTGTTATTATGAGTCAACTAAGTAGACTTCGAGTTTTAATAGTATCAGAAGTGTTTTAGTAGGTGAGTTTAATTTTCTAGATAAATAACTATTTCCAGGAAGGCCTGATGATCTAATGAACTGTATGGAAGATATTTCTTAGAGTTAGTCTTCTAACAAAGTTACCACTTCTGAGCTCTCTTTATCAACACATTTTATTCGTTATTTCAAAAATTGGTACTTGCTTTTACTCAGAAGTGTCATTTCAGGTTGTTGAATTCATCAGCTAAGGAATTTTTCTTTTTTTCTTCCAGCTTCTGTGTAGATAATTATATTAACAATAGTATTGTGTTTTATTCATATAGTTTTGTCTTCAGGAACTAAGGCGACAGTTTCCTGGGAGCCACAGAGTAAAACGATTAACTGGAATGAGATTTGAAGCTATGGAGAGGTAAAACCTGAATTTTAAACAAATGTACTTTCCATCTGGAAAGGTGCTTGCTATGTCTTGAAAAAGCATTCAGGAATGATAAGAACCTGGCAAAGCAATGCTTGGCAGCTTCTTTATAGGAAATAGTGGTATGTATGATCATATTAGAATGTTTAGATATTTTTATTGCATTTTTGCATGTACTATGAAGTGTTGCATTTTCCAATCTTTCCATCAGACTTCATAGATTGATAGGACAGCATAAATCATAATTACTCGTAATTACTGCAGGATGTTTTTTGTTTTTAACTTCTCCCTTGTTTTCTGAGTATGGATAAATCTAATAGAATTTAATAAGGATTAAATCTATAGAATTTGTTATAGAAACAACTCAAAACCCTAAAAATCAGACTTATGTGCAATGTCCTGTAGAAGGGTTATAACATACCAAGATTGACAGGAATATTAAAATAATGAACAGCTTAAAACTTTATAGCTTTCCAAGATGAATGACCTCAAGGCCTGATGTTGACCTTTTTGTCTACCTTTCTCCTTTGGATATATCCTTGATATCAACATTCTATTCTACCATGCCATGTTTTGCATACAGCATTGTTGAAATTTGGAGCCTTTGGGCCATCTTGATACAAAGGAATTAGAACTCAGAACTGAACCCCTAATGCTTTTTCTTGCATTTTATTTATTTAGCAGGTTTGTTTACCCATTACATTCTTGCAAAATTAACTTTGAAAATGTTATTTGATATGAGCCACTAATGAACATCCGTTGCTTGGGTCCGAAAGATTGGGTAACTGGGCTGACTCCATAACCACAGAAGCAGTCTTAAGGGTGCTAGATGTGCCACATTTCACACTTGCTTTATATCAGATACACATTCGTGAAGAATTTCCATTAAACCTAGCTCTCTTTCTGTCTTCACTTGATATGGGTAGGAAGACAGTGAAAAAATGACAGCAGATTTTCTTCCCTTCCTGAAAACTATTCAGAACTGTAAAGAATCATAATTCTATTCAGGTGTATGTGACTACCTTGAAGATGCTATTGCATGGGAACAGATCTTTGTGGGAGATGACTGCTGCACAAATGTTATGTGTTGTTTCAGCAATGAAGTGAGATTGAGCCACAGTTTTGTGGAAAATGCTTGTAAAAATTCTTGACAAGATGTCTCTGTCAGGTTAGATCTTTGAGATTGGGGTAACAGAGGAGAGAGACATTAACACAAGCTCAGGTTTCATCTTTGTAGATCTTCTTGAGAAGTCAGAGAAGAAAAAGAGACTTCAGCTCTGAGTTTTCTTGAGTAGGAACTCACCTGCAGGTGCTGTAAGCCATGCTCTGGAGAGCCCAAGGAGACTTAGGCTGAAGTGATCCCATGTTCAATGAAAGAAGTGAGCTTGTTAAATTTGGAGTAATTTCCAGGAGTTGATAAGATCCTGCCTTCCCCAGCAGGAAGAGGAAACAGTGAGGAACAGTAGACTGAGACATCCCCTGGAGACATTGGCTAATCAAAAGAATTCTGGAACTTCATCCTGTAAAGCTGGGATTGTGGCCATCATATTCAGTCTTGTAAAATGCATTGGATAAAGTATCAACTAACAGGGAACATGAATACAGCGTTTTATAGCACATCTGCTCAAGTCTGTAGCAGTCACTGTGTATTCATTTCTGCTTTTGTGCTACCTTTCAAATTTGTTCTTATACCTGATGGTACCTGGAGTGGACAGCTGAGCTATGCACATCACAGCAGTGCTTAGGGAGCAGTGAGAGTACATAAATAGGTGTCCAAGGTGAGAAGGGGATGTGTAGCATCAAAATCAATCAACAATAGCTATGAAAAACTAATGGTCAAACTGTACACAAAGCCACAAAATGTTCTCTAGTTATGTGGTGATAGCATAACAGCTATATAATCAAATGTATTTTGAGTTGAATTACTTCATTTGTCCAGCTTTGGGTTCTCTGCACAGCTGGCTGAACACACAGATCTGCTTCCAGAAATGTATAAAGCATTTATAGCAGCTAGAGTATTCGTGCATATTTCAAATACCAGAATTAATTAATAAAACCTATGTAGTAATGGTGGAAAACATTTTCTTTCAAGATTTATGGATGTAGTTTAGGGGTAGACTCCTGTGTGAATCCCTCCACTTTACTGTATGTGTCTGTTTATACTTTATAAGATCATAACAGAAAAACCTTACATTAAGTTTTAAATTAAAATAAAGAAGTGAAAAGTTTGCAAGGATAGTCAAAAAGTCAGGAGTTGTGTCTTAGCAGAAATAAAAGTGAACGATTTCTTTGAACAGGTATGATGATGCCATCCAATTATATGATAGAATTTTACAGGAAGATTCAACTAACACAGTAAGTTTAAAAGATTCTTTTGAACTGCAGTGGTTTGTTGTTTGAAATTGTAACGTGTCGGGGGTGTCATGGTGGAAAAAACATGTGTCTGTGTTCCTGTATTCGTTTCCTTTACTTTTCTAGTATAATAACCTTCAGTAGAACAAATGAGATTTGATTCATGATGAGAAGGCATGCTTAAACACTGAATTTAGAAGACAAGGTTATAACTAGCAACCTTTCCTGCAGTCTTAGTAGGGTTTAAATTGGACTTTACAGCTTTTCCATTTCCCCTGAATAATCAGTATTTGAAGAACCAATCTAGTCTGCCATGCGTCTTCTGTCTTCCTAATGCTTAATCTTAAAGATTAAGTATTTAATTTTTTTATTTAAGTATTAAGTAATATACTCAGGTGCTGCTTGAATAACAGTTATTTTGGTTTATTGTCCGGGACACTTTACTAGCTTTTGAATCAAAATGCTATAAAGCTTTCCAATCATATAAAGCAAAATCCAAGACAGGCTGTACTTTTAAGCATTTTTTGAATATTTGTATAAGCCACCTTGACCTATTAGATGCCAAAATGAAAGTCTTGGGAAATGTGTAGAATATATTTTAATGCATTATTTTCCACACGGATAAAACTAGAAATATAAAGAAACAATGGAGTTACAAATTTTTATTCATATGTTGCAAAGACAGTAAATTATTATTAGTCATTGTCTTGCATAATATATGGAGGGTGTATGTTTGTCTGCATTACTAGGTTTTGAGGAGCTGGTTCTCTTTACTGGGTAAATTTCCGTGTAAATGTAATACTTGGGTTATTGCAGATATTTTGGCAGTCTCATGTAAACCTGCCTTGGTGTGTTTTGAACCTCTGCCTTTCTTCGGTCAAGTTGTCTGATGTGGTCTGCTATTTAGGAGAGGGTTAAAAAAACACAGGTAACTGGGGGTAACACTAGGGTATGCCAGAAAAGGATATTGATAAAATTCCATCATTTAAACTATGTAAACCATTAAAAGAATCCTCTAACACAAATTTAAAAAAACACAACAACCAAAAAACACCCAAAGCCACCAAACCAGAAAATTATTTTTGAGGCAATGCATCTGAAAATGTTAATACTAAGTTCAGCACTAGGACAACAGTGATAGGTCTTTTAGGAGTGATAGAATAATAGAACTCTTCTTTTTTCTTTTTTTTTTTTTGTGCAAGGGTTAGAAGAACCTTTTAAGTTCTTCACTCTTGTTTTTTTTTCTCTCCCTAGAGTGCTGCTGTTTTAACTGTGTTTAGTGAGACAAAGGTGGGCAGTTGCTCTTTGAAATCTGTAGTGGTTTTGAGTAGAAGTCTGAGCACAAGGTGCGTAGCTGTCTGCAGTAAATGTAGATGGATTTTATCAGTGTATGGCCCAAAGATTTTCAGAGACACTAAGTCTTCAGAGTCATCTTAAAAAAAGATGGAACCCATCTACAGAAGACTAGATCATTGAGGTTCACATTTTATGACCTTTTGCTGAAGCCAGTGGAAAATGGAGCACCATGTGTTACAATGACCTCTGTGGACCACAGATCTTTGAAGTGTGCATTTTTGTCACTTGTACTCTTCAGCTGTCTCAATATGGTTAACATCATCTGAGTGGTTTGTTGGATAGTTCTGTAAAACAAAATGATATATTTAAGTAAGTAATACGCATGGCTATTACCTAATTTGGATTTCTTCCTTAACGAAATCGTAAATATCCATAAAATGGTAATATTTAGAAGCATAAGATGTAAATATTAGAACAGATGCATGATCTATTGGATTTCTTAAGATCTGAGAACAGCAGTGGAGTGTTAAATGCAAAGCAAAGGTTCCTTTCTATATTACTGTACAATAGGTTGGCTATGCATGAAAGTTAGATAGAAAGTTTTGATAAATTGTCATGTGCAGATTTCTTTGTGTCTTTTACCTGCTAATTATTTCCATGCACACATGTGGCTGCTGTAGGAAAATAAATATTTCAAAATTTTAAAAAAGAAACTGTTGCTGAGTTTATTTTGGCACTCACCTTACCTTGTAGCAATTTCTTCTGGTCTGTGGACACATGGAGTTGCTTATATACATTCAGTGTTTTGGCAATGTGCTGTAAGTGAAACATAGACATTTGTTCACACAAATCATGTAAAATCATACTTTGCATTGACTGACAGTTTCAAATAAAAGCATGTAAAAAGCATTTTAAAAAAAATTATTTATTTTAGACACCTAGTAGACTCTTCCATTATGAAAAGTGACCTTTGAACTCACATTATGCAATGGACATTTATACTTTCGGATGAGGTTTTGTTGCATGTAAAGCTCTGAAATTAAGATAACAGTAAATATTTTATTTAATTTCTTATAGAATCCAAAGTAGTCTCTGTTTTTAAAAGATGATCGCCTCAATGTCTTATCGCACTCTGAGCTTACTTGCTGAAAAATATGACTTATTTGATAGTGGAGCAATGTTAATGTTGTCACTTCAGAGATCGTGTTTCATCTTTCAAAACATGTAGGCTTTGAGTAAGAGTCTGTCCTTCCTCTAAAGAGTTTAACATTAATGAATGAAATGTGACTCCTCTGGAAAGCACAATTTGTGTTCATTTTAATAGGATAAGAATGGGAACCTTTTCCATTCTTGTCCATTTTGGTTGAAATGAAAGCTTATCAGAGCTGTAGCTGTCAGATTACTCTGTTATTAGGACTGCATAACATTTTCCATTTTGGGCCTTTGTAATTAATTAAAATTTAATGTAGTATCCAATTGAAAATCTTTATTCTTGCCCTGAAACTGCTGCTGAGTTGTTTGTAGATCTTAAGATAAATTGCTTAGTCTGTTTTTCAGAACAAAATAAGAGGGTCATTGTGTTTTTAGCAGGGTTAGTAGAAAGGAATTTTTAGTTTGTTTTTTGCATTTAATGTATTTAAGTGAGAAATTCTCATCCTGTTCTACTTTGGAAGGAAGTATTGGATACCAACAGGAAAGAGCTCTTGGTAGAATGCGGCTTTTATTATGCTATCAGAAAAACACCCAAACTGACAGGCATTTGAAAATCTTCATGTTCTCAGTAGACTCTGCTGGAATTTTTATTAAATACATCTTCTTAAAATCCCACTTGTATTGAATGTGATCTATCCCAGGCTACAGAGATTAAGCAGGGCTTTCTTGCAGTTGCTCCTCATGGGTGTAGGGCTGTTGGAAAGGGGCAGAAAGTAGGAAGACTCCTCTCTTTTCTGAGTTGCACCCAACTGATGAGCAGGAGAAGGACAAAAACATGCAGAATGAACAGAGTAAAAAGTGAAGGAAGCAGAATTGTGAGGACCAAAAGAGAGAGGGACAGGTAATGAAAGGTTAGGTGGTTAGTTGTAACAGGAGAGGTCAGGTCAGATGTAGGGGAACAGATGATTTGAAGGGTGGGTAGGAGATCAAATAGGGGGATTTGTATTAACATCTAAGTCTTGGGCACTTCCCCTCATGCCTTCAAAAAAAAGGAAATATTTTAAAAAAATCACATTTTGCCTTGAGGCACTGTATTTTCTGCTGTCACTAAATAGCTTTGAGACCTACTGGTGAAATGTCTCTTATTCCCTGGTAGTACCTGGTGTGTATTAGTTCTGTCAGTAACTATTTTAGCTCTAATAGTGAAGGCATGTACCATTGGAATGCTGCAAGTAACCAAACTTGTGGTTCTACATGATGGAATTTCTATTCTTTCACTAAAGAAAACCCAGGTACATTTAATAGCCTGTGGTGAGAAGGCTGAATGCTCAACCATCCAACTTAAAAAATGACAGAATCTGCACACCCTTAAAATGACTGGTAGTCTTTTGAATTAAGTAGTTATTGTTTAGCGATATCCTTTGTAAATTCATATAATACAGTGGCTAAACTTTGATATAA
Source organism: Scolopax mira (assembly GCA_004320125.1). NCBI lineage: Eukaryota > Metazoa > Chordata > Aves > Charadriiformes > Scolopacidae > Scolopax > Scolopax mira. The sequence continues at coordinate 176,099 of BJBW01002345.1, forward strand.
TTTTGTAATGTGAAATGTAATGCTGCATTGAAACCCTAGGTATTTTTAAATTTTAAGTTGATCACTTAAGTGTTCTCAGTGTCTTCATTAGTGGTCTGGATACTACATTGGGGTTTATGTGTTTGTGTAGAATTCAGTAGGAAATTTGCCTGGAATTGATATATCCATATTTTTCATTTGATACGGAAGTCCTCATTTCTGGGAATGGGGGTCCTTACAAATGGAGGTAGTATCTTGAATGGTGAGTCCAGCTCTGCAAAATTATTTAGGACTGAGTTCCTAAGCAGGCAGCTAGCTCTCTGATTATGCTATTGATTTCAATTCTGGAATGAATATTAAAAGAGGAATTTTTAAACTATCTGTACATGTCTGTACCAGATTAAGTTGAATGTCTTTTTGCTTTCTTTTACCTTGGCAAAGATTCTGCTTGTGGGGAGCAATTTGAATGTAGGCCCGTCTGTTTTAATTAGACAGATAAATATTTTTGGTAGTTGGGCCCTACTTGTGATGGCCTGTGCAGGAGCACAGAGAAGATTGACAATGAGGACGGAAATTGAGTTCATGTGTTCAACCAACACAGATTGGTATCTAACCCGTTCCACTGGCATCCTTGTGCACTTGCAGCTTCTCCTCATTCTTCAACTCAGCCATTAAGAAGGTTGCAGAGCACACCAGGGGAAAGTGAGATAAAGCACAAGATTCTGCCTTAATTCTTTACCGGGATAATTCTTTCGCTGTTTTTCTTGCCCCTTTTTCAACTAAGCTTTTAGTACAACAAGATGCTGTATATACTTGCTTAGCTTAGGGCATGTGGATAATCTCATTAACTTCATGGGTCTAATATTATTGTATGAACTAAGAATTAAACATCGAATTTTCAGAACAAGATTGTGTTCTGGGTGAAGCTGTTGTCTTTCAGGGTTTGTGAAATACTTCACTAACAACTCTGTTGTTTATGGGAGTGGGCAGGAACAATGTGTGGTCAACAACACAGTCATAGGAAGTTACACTTTCCCATACTATTTTGAGATTCTTTTTCTAGCTAAGCTGTGTTTGTTTCAGAAAAGACACAGGAGGTGGTTGAAGACATATGGGAGTCCAGATACTAGAAAGATTCAGACCAAAATCTTAGTACTTATTATCATGTAATTAGTCAGCAATTATATATCATTAATATCTGAGTTCATTCTTCCTAGCGTCTCTTTCTGTCATTGTGTATTACAACCATCTTGACTATAGGTAACTTTTTTTACGAATTTCATATGTCTGTTGAATGAGATGAGAATAATGAGCATTAGGTCTGACTACTGGACCTCTCTTTATCATCTCAACAGTGATATTTGTTTCAAGCTTCTGCAGTAGCTGTGTAATTATGTTGAACAGAGGAGACCTCCCATTAACTTCTTGCAAATTTGTATGTTTATCTACAGGATGCTTTAAGTTTCAAAAAGGAAAATTGCTCATCTAATGAAATATCTACTAATAGAGGAATTTTATTTGAAATAATGTGTCTATGTTTCATTAAATATGTTTCTGCCACTGCCAGGAAAGACACAACTAGTCCTAAACTTAAGATTGGGTGAATGTAGTTTTAAAGGGAATCAAAAACATAGCTTGAGAGTATCTGATACAGGATGGAGTTGGTGAGAAGTGTGAAGAGCTGCAGCTGCTGCTTCAGTCCCAAGGAGGATGGATGATTAAGCTGGGGATGCACTACATGAAGCCTAAAAAATGTTTTCTTCTTTTGACAGAGGATCATTTACCTCTTTTCAGTTGTTTTTGCTTCTTACTGAATACTGATTGGTGAGGTGAGAGACCAGAGATCATTCCAGCACTTTTCCAGGTGTTACTTTTGTGAGCATACCACTTTTAAATGTTGGGGGAGATTTTTTTCCCTTGAAATTAAGCTTTTGGGAATATAAGAACAGCTATGCTGGAGTCATGCCAAAAGTCTATTTCACTGCCTTGTTTTTGACAGTGACCAATAGCAGATACTGGGAAAAGTGTGTAAGAGTAAGGCAGTCGTACAGTATGCTCTGGTCTCTTCTGCCAATTTCTATTTATCTTCATGTTAGAGTTTTCCTGTGCCAGAAGTTGTAACTGTTTTAATAGCTCTTAATGAAATTTCTGCATTGATTTTTTGACTGCTTTTTGAATTTGTATAAATTTGGTTGTGTCTTTCTACAACATCTTTCAGAAATTAAATTTTATCATTTATTCATGGATTGGGCAAATTGCTCTTCTTTTTCTTTTTTTTTTCCCTTTTTTTTCCCCCTCAAACCTATCTTGTAATCAATTTTATTTGATAGCCTGGAATTCCTCTGCTAGTCAACAGTTGTTTTCTGTTCACTTTATTCTTGCTTATGATTTTAGGGTTCTTTTGTATTTTTCTTCCCTCTAGGATGAGAGGTCCTAATCTGTCTGGTTTTGTTGCTGTTCTGTGTCTTGAAACCCTGCTGCTATTCGAGTGTCCTTTCTGGTTTGGTTTTTTTTAATGTTTGGACCAGGAAGGAAAGGACAACTGCAGTCAGTATTAAAAATGCAAGAACATTATGGAATTATACAATGGCAAAATGATGCCACTGATGTGTTCTGTTCTGTATTCTTTTCTGATAATTCCAGCATCATAGTGTTGCTGGTTTGGTTTTGTTTTTCTTTAAAACCTCTTCTGAACATTGGACTGACATTTTATAGAACTGTTTATTGCAACTCCTGCCTCTCCTCCCTACCTGAGCAAATTCAGAGTGCTTTACTGTATAAACACAATTTATATTGTTTTACCCTGTGTGCAGCCCTTTATCAAGATTCAATTTTAAGGAATATTTTATCACATTGACATTCACTAGTATGAATGATACTTTTTGCAGATTGCTTTTTTCTTCATACTTAAATAACTCATCATCAGTTAGTTTTAGGTCTTGACTCAATTCCCTCATCAGATCAGTTATGAAGATGCTGAGCAGTAGTTTTCAGCACAGGAGACTCTGGTATTCTCAGTGCAGAGAACATGCTGGTGGACAAGAACTATTTTTTTTCTATTTTATATCTTTTGGCTATTTTATTTATGCATGCGAAGACCTCCCTGACTTACCCTGTGGCAGTTTAGTTTTCTTCAGAGATTTTGGCTTCAGAGTGAGAGATCTTGTTGAAATTATTTTTGAAGTCAAAACTGACTTTTAAATGGATCTTTATTCATTCACACTCATAGTGACTACTTTAAAGAACTCCAGAAGATCTGGGAAACCTTAGTTTCTTATGTGTGACTGTTCTTACTCTCCTAATATCTCCGCAACCATGAAATTTAGAACAATCTGCAACTCTCTTTTGGTATGTTCTACTAATAAAATGCAGAAGTTGATAAATGTTCAAATCCTCACTTTGCTTTGAGTCTACTTAATGTTAATTAAAAAGAATCATGACAAGTGGAGGAATAGTTCTTGTGCCAGATTGGGGATTATTAGTCTTAAAAGAAATAGGTCAGAAGGCTTCACTGTTTAATAAATACATGACTTACTGAAGTATCCATATGATACTGATTATGGTATGAGTGTTTCTTTAAGATGGCATCTATCTTTCCATTAAGAATTCTGATTTCCGGAACCTGCCAATAATTTTGTTTTAAACTCTGGAAAATTGATAGGGGGAATTCCATGTCATAGGTTCTGCATGGTCAAACACTGCAGATATTGTTGCAGCACTGAAATGTTTGTCTTTTCCTTTTGATTTAAGGTGGAAGGAGAAAGGAGATTGAGTTTACTTTTGCATCAGGCTTATTCTTAAAAAATCTTACCATTGTGATGCGAAGAGCTAGAATATGTAACTCTTAAATATTACTTTTCTATCTTTGTTAATAGAATTATTACAACAATTTTAGTATGTTTCATGGATTTCAAAATAGTCTTGAATCTTGTAGTTAAAGATTGGTTTATCATGACTATTCTTAGTGAATTAACTTGAAATGAATGATTGAACAGATTTGTACTCTGCATTCTGCAGATTTTTAATATCATGCAGTGTGTCCCTTAAATATGAGCTTATATTTTGAAATGTGAGATTTTTATTAAACAAACCCTTGAAACATAATAAAACAGATGAAGTCACCTGGTTTTCTTCTATCAGCTGATGGTAAGGCAGGTAATAAATTGGATGTGTGAAATAAATGTTAGGTAAAGCTTTTGTAGAATCGATGAGAGTCTGCCTTTCCTGAAATAACTAGGTTTTGTCTGGTAAAGTGGTTGTTAGTGTTGGCAGTGGTTCTGCACAGTAAAACATTTGTTTAATTTGATGGAAATAAAGAAAATTTGATGGTATGTGTGTAAATTGCCGTTAGTTATGCTGCTTTCCTCAGGATGCTCCGTAAGCATGTGGAATGCAAGCCCCAGCTCACTGTGGAGGAAGCTGATACAGGGAACTATATGGAGACTCAGGGACAATATAAATCAGAATAAGAATTAGAAGTTTATGGCACACAAAATTGCCCATGATCTGGTTTTAGTGCAGGCTTTTTCACACATTCTTTTCTTGCACCATTGACTACTGGAGTCATATTGAAATTCTTTCTTTTTGAAACAAAACAAACCCACACCCCACATAATTGACAATCTTCGTGATTTAAACAAAAAGCTAGAAAGTAAAATTGGTGAGTAGAATGTATATACAGATAAAAACAATACTGCTTTATTTTAATTTCTTTATTTTTTAGTCAGTCTTATCACTCCTAGTGATAAGGAGTCTTATCACTCCTAGAAATCACAGATCTGAGTACTTCAGATCTACTGAACACCTATGAGTGTGTCTCTTGGCAAAGCATTCACAAAATGTGTATTGTTTTATTTATTTATGTGATTGTAAATTGTTAGTGATCACTTCAAAGAAACTTCTACATCCTCATTGACTTCTTTCCAGTGGTTTTGAAGAGACTTTCAAAAATTCTGTGCTACTATACAACATTTTGTTCATCCTTTGAATGTCAGCACTGTTTTGAGTGTCTGAGCCTCTTTTTTGTAAACTAAAAATCATCTGTAAATAAACTGACTTACCCTGGCATTTTGAAGATCTGTTTGAGGGTGAAGAGAGTGCAGATTTCAGGCCCAGGTGTTGCTTTTTTTTTTTGGTGATAAGGAACGTGAATAAAAAAGGAAGTTTTAAATTCTGCTTTTCACAAATAAGGAAGAAAAAGTATAATTTTGAAGAAATATTGCAGGATTTGATGCAGTTTAAAAGCAAATAAATCTTATCAATATATATCTAAATAATTTTATTCCTGAGTGCAACCATCAGAACGTGTTAATTATTTTAATCCTTTTATCCTCATTATTTCATTACATTAGATAATGTGTTTGTTATGGCTAAACATCACTTTATATTTGTGACTAGAAATAGTTGTAGCTTCTCATAAATTCATGTCTTGAGGTTGCAGTGATTTACGTTACTTGGGAGTGCTGTGATTAAGAAGTAAAGCAACCATGGAGAAAATGTGTTTCTGGACTCTTTTGGAGGACTTAGTTGCATGCGATTGAAGGAGTCGTGTTAGAAACAAAAAAGGAGGGTGACTTCTGTAGGCTGTTCCTGTTTGGCTTTGCAAATTAAGTTGCAGATGCATTGCTTGATTTTATGTTAAAACATATGGTTTCAGTTCTCAAGCAGTTTCGTTTCAATCAGTTCAGTCTCTTTGATTTATTTTTTTTTTCCTCTTTAAATATTGAAAATAACAGCTGAATTTTTAATTTAAAAGCTGCATTTTAAAATAGATAGTCTGTCACCTGAAAAAAAACCTTCTCTCTTCATCAGCTGTAACTGTATGATGTGCTCCTTTGGCTGCGCACACTGTTATCCCCACTTCCCCTTCTTTCATGTTTGGGGCTCAGTGGGCAGGTCACTGGGCTGTGGATAATACCAGCTGTGGGTAGGGAGTTTAACACTGCCCCGGTATTCCCACCATAGCAAGGGTAGTGACCTGCTTTACCAAATGCTTTGAGACCACATAATAAAATTTAATAGAGAGCAATGGTTTGAGTCTTCTTGTTTTGTTTTGTTTTTTTCTGTTAAATAGCAGTAGCAATATGATAAGCATGTGGGTTTATTCTTTTTATATTTAAAAAAATAAGTTTAATTACACTGTTATTTTTATTTTAGAAACTCAAAAATAAAATAAACAGTGTGTATTTTTGTTATAGTGCTAAATGTGGTAAGCAGTTAACATTTCCTGAGCCAGTTACGGCTTTTAGCCGAATGTCTTGCAGTAAAAGCAGAATGATGAATTTAACATCACAGGTTGCAGTTTGACAGAGCAGCAGTGGGGAATGGAGTGGCTGTGGGTAAAGCCACCACCCTTCCTGTGTTTGTCTCTTGATCGTTCTGATGAATTTTCTCTCTGCCTGTGCCTTGCCTTTAAGCAGGAGAGTAAAATATTTTTTCCTCACTTGAGTTATTTTCACTAAATTTTCATTGATGGTATGTTTGTGCGGAAGGTGAAGGAGATGAACTCAGAGGAAAAAATAAGCCCAGAGTTATTGTTAAAAGCCTTTCTAGCTATGCTGTTTTGGTAGCTTTAACTAGTTTACTTAAATGCTACACTCACGTCTTCTTCTAGAAGCAATAAATTTGTTCAAATAATGAACAAAGAATAAGAAATTATTTAAGAAAATAGCGTAATGCTTAAAATACTGTAAAAATACAAGAACTCTTTTGGGATATATGTTACTGTGATATTAGGGAGGTACATAAGAAAGAAACTAATTTCAGAGCTATTTTAAATTCAAATATTAAAATCGTTTAAGGTTTGGTTGAAGAGCTGTCTGTTCCTGTGCTGTCAAGGTTTCTGCAAGGTGATACCCAACTGCATAACCTCTCTATAGGGTATGAAATGGGATGAGGGGAATGAGCAGGGGGGCTTGGTTCCCACAAGTGTGTGTGTGTACAGGCAGACACATCACACACACCAGACCACCTGTCTTCTTGTGTCTGATGATGGTGGTTGTGATCACCCAGGAGAACGGGGGTTACAGGCAAGGCAGGAGACTGATGGCGTTTGTTCTTTGACGCATGTTATGCTGGAATTTGGTTTTGCTTTCATTCCTGTCAGATTCCCGATCTGATGACTTTCAGGCTGGCTGAGGTGTGGTTCTGTTTGCTCCAAACTTTGTCAGGCTGCTGGGAGGACGTCCATTGTTTTGAACTGCATCTCAAGTGTGTCTTGATTCAGAACTCCTAGAGGGCTGAAAACTGTTTTTAGAGAACCATAAGCAGCATACTTCAGAAACTGGAATGTTGGATTGAAGTACAGGATAATAAACTATTAAACTTCTGTGTATTTTTCCTCCTAATGGTCTGTAACAACTTTTATGGAGGTCAAAATTTAGACACATTACAATTCTTATAACTTTTTTTTATATTGTTTATGTTTAAATAAATTTTCCAGTCACATATCAAAGCACTGCTCAGTTTTGCTATTGAAATGGCTGGTTTATATTCCCTTTTCATTGAAGAGCCTACTTTGTGCTCCAAGAATGATGAGAAACTTGCTTATGAAATTGGTGCATATTCAATGTTAATTAAAGGTGGCATTCAGCTTTCCAACAAGAATTTTAAAGATGGCTGAAAGCCGTATTTATACAGTGGCAACCAAGATGCATCTGTGAGATTCTGTAAGACTCGGTCACCGTCTCTGCACTATAGCCATGGATCTCGTGAATGACAAGGTGAGGGGCTTTGTAATGGCTGAAGATTAGCATCCCCTGCTGTTTTGTAATTATCAGAATCTGGACAGTCATTTATTTGAATGAAATAACACATACAGTTTGTGCCTCCAAAGAAAAGCATACATAATGTGATTGTAAGAAGAGGTTTTCAATCTCTCAGTGGGATGTCATAGGGTATGTTTATAAACTTCAGCCTAGCAGTTGCTCTGCAGTGGAATTCCACTGGTATTGAGTTAATAATTTGCACAGTCAAATTGCTTTCTTTACAAAAACCCAGGGAATTATGAGACCCTAATCCTTTATTAATGTCAACCCATAGGCAGCAAGAAAGCGTAAGATTGCCATTCGAAAAGCCCAGGGGAAAAATCTTGAGGCCATCCGAGAGCTGAATGAGTATCTGGAACAGTGAGTGTCTTACAAGAATACGGATTGTGTTTTGCTATTCTGATAAATCTTTTTAATTAAAAGGGAATTTGCATTTGATTTACGCCATGCTGGCCGTTTACAGAATCCCTTGCACATTCTTTCTTTTTTCCTTTTTTCCTCTCTTGTCTTCTCTACATAGATTTGTTGGAGACCAAGAAGCTTGGCATGAACTTGCAGAACTTTACATCAATGAACATGAGTAAGTTGTTTGCTAAGTCCACATAGAAATGGTTAAATTGAAACCTCTGTCTAAGTCAAAGACCTCGGTGGGTTTTTTTTTGAAGGACTAGTGCTGTCTCATTTCCAATATAATGAGCATCAACAGGAAATAATTACCAACCTTATTTGACTACCAAGTGCTTTAAAATGCTTTAAGAAGGCATTTTATTCTAAAGAGAAACTGTTTACTTAATTACAATGTATGTTTCAGTTATTTTTTGAATCCAGTAATATAAAAGAAGTGATTTGAGTGTAGCAGGAAACAGCACTTATTTCCCATAATTTTTCATTCGAGTGATGTCTTTTACTTGCTATAGATTTAAAATTCTTTACTTCTAAAATCAGTTGATCACGCAGCTGATATGATTTTCTTTTAGCATCTGCAAGAACTTTTGCTAACCTTTAAAAAAAAAAAACAAAACACAAAAACCCTACCCAAAATCCAAAACAAAACATGGATCTCGAGTTAGAGGCATTTGGTAGCCTGGGTACAAAACCCAATGCAATCAAGAATGCTGAATGTTGTATTAACTTGCTTATTGGATATTTAATGTTTTTGTTAGCTTTTTTTTATTGCTGTAGCGACAGGAGGAAATCCCAGTGTGAGAGGATTAGCTCAGAGCTTTAGTGCAAGTTTTCTAATATCACAGCATTAATTCTAACCTCCACCCAAAGGCATGTCTTTTTCCCCCCCTCCTTGTTCAGTTCTTTAGCCCAGCCTGAACTATATCATATTGTTTCCTTCTTTTCTAGGGAGCAGTAAAAGAGTCACTCTCAAGATAAAAATAGCCATTCTCACTGGGATGAAAAAATAGTTCTCCCATCACTACTTCTTCTACCCCATTCTCGAAGTAAATAATTATTAGTCTTTCAAACACTGACTTAAGGAATAATCTAGAATTTTGATATCCAGTTTTCTATTTGGGTTGGGAAGTTCACCAGCTGTTTTTCCAAGAAAAGAGATATTATTTTTTTTTAATAGTTAGATATATAAACTTGCCAAATCTGGTGGTACAAAACTGAGTGATTGAGTGGTGTAAACAGATGTATTGCACTACTGATTGGTGGTTTTTTTATTTTTCTATAATCTTTATTAAAAAGGTATGTAATAAAACCCAAGAAATAAATAGCATTTCCTTGTATAAGTCTTGGTTTGATATTCCAATAAAAAAAATTATGTAGAATTTTCTCCAGTTCATTGAAAAAAATTGATTGTCCTCACTGTACATCTATGAGCATTGTTGCTGTTATCATTTTGATGAAAAAAATGAAATCTTGGGGAAAAAAATGGGATCTTGGCTCAAAAGCAACTAAAAGTTTATTTTTAAAAAAGGAAAGAATTAATCAATTTTTCTTGTTTTACCAGTGTTGCAAAATTAGCCTGGCTTGGGAAATCACCACACTGTTACCATTGTTCATAAACACACTTAGATGTACAAGGTTCATGTAGTCCTTAATTCTGTCCTCTGTTCTGTTATGAGGTCTGTGCTTCTGCTTTTGGAGAATGAGGTCTTTTATCTCCAAATTATATTTGAAATGCCTATGCAATCGTCATAACATGAACAGGAAAAAACCACAATATATTCATTTTAAAAAATAATAGATTAAATGGTTTAATATTGTTTCATAATTGCTAAATTGCCTTTACTGTGATCTTAAGAATTTTCCCACACTGTCATTATAAACATTGCGTCTCTAAATTTTGGAATCCTGTCATATTCCAAAGGACCTGGGAGTGTTAGTGGACAGATGGCTTAACATGAGCCAGCAGTGTGTCCAGGTGGCCAAGAAGGCCAGTAGCATCCTGGCTTGTATCAGGAATAGCATGGCCAGCAG
>BJBW01002346.1:0-103876 GCA_004320125.1 Scolopax mira
GATGCGATTGCCCTTCTGGGCTGCAAGTGCCCACTGCCTGCTCATGGCCAGTTTCTCGTCCATCAGCACCCCCAAGTCCCTTTCCTCAGGGCTGCTTTCTAACACCTCGATGCCCAGTCTGTTCTGATGGTGAGGATTATTCCGGCCCAGGTGCAGAACCTTGCACTTGCTCCCGGACCAAGACCAAGAGGACCAAGACAGTGTCAGTGCCTTGCAAAAAGCAAAAGAAAACCCAACATATGTCCTTTCCCAGTTGCCAGTTGCTGCTGTACGTCTGTGAATGCCATCAGGTTCACACCTTTGCTAAAGCCCACCTGGTTGTCCACATAGCAGCTGTTGGCCAGAAGATAGCACCTTCTCCTCGAGCAACTGTGACGGCAAAACACCCACCTTCCAGTTACAGAGAAAGTTATCTTTTCCAGTTAGAGAATGCATCTAACAGCCAGAACGAAGGAATGAGTCAAGAGATTTTTCCAGCTTAGAAAGAAGAGTGATGAGCTGCCATGGACCATCCTGAAAAAAACCCAGAGCTGCGTGTGTCTCCTCACCTACACAACACAAATGCCTCACACTGGCCCAAAAGGATGGTCTTAACATGCTCACATCTGCTGGACAAGGATTCGCCCCAGGAATTAAGGCTATGGAAATCTCCGTGTCACAAATGGGTGAAATGCTGGTTTTTGAGGTCCCACAGCGCCTGCAGTCTCAGCTGTTGGGCACCCAGCTCTCAACAACAGGTTGCCTGACAAAGCCCAGTTCACGTGGCCACGTGTCTTGTGCTGTCACCCACCACCAGGTCTCTAATCAGGAAAAGCGTTTTGTGGAAGAATATCTTACATAGACCAAACTTGAGACTTTTCCCCCCACTTTGTTCCTCATGCAGTGAACAGAAACAATACAGCTAAAGGGTTATCCTGACGTAAGCAATCTGCACCCAAAACTGCTCCCTGCTTTTTCCACACAGCTTCCTAAGGCTACCCAGTATTTTGGGAAGGGCAGCCCCAGGCACTGGAACACCTTTTGCAGCCTGAACTCTGTAGCGAAACAATTTGAGAGGGTAAAAATCCCATCTTGAGGGACATCAAGGGGGCACATGAAGGACATGAAAGGCAGGGAAGAGCGTGTGACAATCCATGCCTCTCCTCTGAGCTATTATCCTCCCACCCAGAGAGCAGCTTCTACAAATGCCCATACTGCAATTTTTCTCTGATTGTGTGCATATTAACATCAGGAATCAATACCAAAAGCCCCTAAAAGTAACAAAGTTAACAGATTTAGCATTTCAACAATGGCATCACTTTTTAAAGCACTTGTTTGAGGGACACTAGAGGTTCAAGCGAAGCAAGCCATAACTGGAACCAGCTTTAACACAGCGACCCTCTCCCAAGTGATTTCTCTCACAAAGGTCCCATAAAATCCACCCTGATTTCAATCACAACTGTTAGTGCCATGCTAGCAGCATTCAAAAAGCACCCTGCCATCACAGAGCAACTGGGTATGTTCTCAAACGATTTTATTCCATCCAAGGCACAGAGAGGCCGAGGTACCAGCAGCCAGGCGTTTTTGAATGGGACGCAGTGAAAGGATGAAGGGCAGAGAGAGGATTGTGGCAAATGAAGGAGGCAAAAGTTCAATAATCCCGGACACTGTCCCGACACACTAATTCAAATCACTCAACGCTCCTGGGAGTTTTCCTCCTCTGTTGACACTTCCCAGCCCCAGCAAACAAGTCCTCTCTCTGACCCCTGGGGTGGTTATCACAGCAGGCTGAGCCAGGGCAATGAATTTCTGTAAACACAGAAGGTGGTATCTCTTCCCCATCGTTCTGCCACACCTTTCGCTTCTGTCCTACCCAGCTGTTCCCTGAGATCACTTATTTATTTGGGTGCAAAGGGACTGAATGCAGAGGCACCGGTACTGCAGCATACCTGGCAGGGAACACTGCACCAGGCAGGCTCTGCAGCGCTGCTCTAACACCTACAGAGGAGAGAGGGGACACCGATTGCCATTCCTGCAGCCTCATCAAACTTTGCTGCTGCCAGCACATTACTGGGTTCTAAAAAGGTACCTTCCAAAAGCAAGGCTGCTGCATGGAAAAAAAATAAGGGGGGATGGGGAGGAGGGAAGGAAAGAGAGAGATGAGAAAGAAGGTCAAACCACACAAACATAATTATGCAAAATCCAAAATGAATGAAGGAACCAGCCCCTGAAGCATCCTGAGTGAGGAGTGTAGCCAGGACTGGGTAAGACTCAGTCATCCATCTAAATGAACTCCTGGTCTCTGAGAGCGGCTATGGCCAGTCATATTGGGCAGACCATTGCCCTGAAGGCAACAGAAACCTCAGCTGTGTAGGTCCACCTCCACAAAAGCCAGACTTCTCATTTTATACAATCAGAACCTGGACTATATCCAGAGGCTAAAAAGATGGGGGAAAAAGATAAACAAAACCTTCTTAGAACCAAATGTTTATCTAACTGCGAAGTTTTCAATTAATTCCTTCATCTCTGGAAACAAGAGACCTTACTTCCAGAGCTTGATGTCAACTGGAAGTGTACGTGCCTCCCATCCCAAAAAGGTCATATTTCATACATTAAACTCACAAAACAAAGGCTCACTCTTAGTAATGTCATGTGCATCCGGGTTCAAGCTATAAGAACTAATGCTCTTTCACATTTTCTTGAGCTCTCCCCCCAAGTTTGTCAAGGAATTCTGAATCACTAGAGACAAAAGTAATTTTACATGAAAGCTGAATTTCACTGCTTGGTGTTGGTTCTTGACACCTTGAGATAAACTGAAAAGAATTCAGAGTACCACAAGAAAAGAGTGGATGATTACAGACGGGGAGGTGGGGAGAATGAACTATGGTACAAGGGATGATGCAGCATCACCAGTGATGGCACAAACGTGAAGGTGCCTCGAGGATGCCTTGAGGAAGACAAATTAGTTAGGGTTAGAGTTATACAGCACGATTAAGGAAGTGAGTATTTAAATACCAGGAAGAGCTTGGCTTTGTGAAGGAAAAGCTATCAGAGCCATTTCACGGAGCGCACAGAGAATACTAGGCAAGCCAGAGGAGGCAGTCAGCATTTTTCTATCTAGTGACGAAGCTGCCTTTAATCCCCAAGCCAAGAGCTGATACATACCACCTCTCCCAGAGTCAGCGGCAATCCTCCCTGTGGCTAGTGAGCCCAGATAAGACATGCCTTATGCTGGAGATCTAAACTGAATTGAATTACAGCAGAAAAACCAACTCAAAGTGCTGAGCTTTTCCGCACATGCCGCTGAAGGAAGGTATTCCCCAACGCCACGCTGTTTCCCTGTAGGTAAGCAACAGCTTACTCGTTCTGTAAGCCTAGTGAGAAATCAAAACCACAGATTATTTTTACAAGGCAATCTCCGAAGACTAAAGGAATTTATTTTATTAATCAGAAGGTATGCTTAAACAAAGAGCATGAATTGCAGCTCCGTTTCAGCTGGAGAGTCCCGTGGGAGACAGTTACTAAACAGCCAAGAGGTTCCTCCCCTGCTCTCTCCTCTCTCTGTCCTGCAAGAAGCATCCCCCAGTGTGAGATTGGTCCTGCCACACCACCACAGCCCAGGCCAGAAGGCTTCATGCTCAACCAGGACCACAGGCAGCAGCAGAACAGACCGATGAGCTATAGGGAAGGTATAGAGAGATGCTTTTATCACCCCAACTGCTCACTACAATAAGCAGTACTGAAAGAAGACTTATATGCCCTATATCCATGCCATAAGCCTATCCCTAGCCCCCACAACTGTTAACAAGCAATGGTAGAAAGTTTTGGCAAAGGATGAAATCTAGGAATTTTTAAAGATCAAGTTACACTCTTTGACTGTGGCCTCAGCTGAGCCCAACTTACATGCCTGAATGATTTAAGTCACCCAGATCTGGGTTTTGAGGATTAATAATTTGAAGTTTGCAGAGGCATCATATGTTTGCCCAAGTGGTAAAGTGCTAACACACTTTATATGTCAGCAATAATTCTCCTTGCAAAATTCCACATTCCTTTAAGGTTTTAACCGACTTCGTAGAGGAAGCAAAGACAAGAGCTATCCCAGGACATGCTTGCTGCAAGCACGAGATGCCAAGTGGATTTCCATAGTCTAGATCTGTGTGCATGTGTATCTGACCCAAAGTTGCCACTTTGGGTGAACTTCAATAAACTATCCCTTGAACTTCAACAGAACTATCGCATTGAGAAATCACTATCTTGTGGCCATTGCATTAGGGGAGAGAAAAAAAAAATCTAAAAATCTCAGTTCCCTAAACTCAGAGATTACAAGAGCAGCACTGGAATTTCTGCATGTCAGAATCAAAATGTAAGACCAGGATTAATAACAGAGGAAAAACCCTATATCCAGGCAGAAACCAAGTAACACTAATTTAATTTATCATAACCTATATAAAGCAAACAAGTGCATTTATTTTAAAACAAGATAACTTGTTCGAGCAGCAAGGCAAGCTAATCTGCCATTTGGTTGTTGGCAAATATGCTGTGCTTTCTGAGCTTTGCCTGCAGAAAGCCAAACTCGTTTCCTACTTCTGAAATGTTCCTGCTGTCACTAACTCTGTAATTCGCAACAGAGATCTAGCTCCCTGCCCAAGGGCTGGGGGGAAACAGGTTGATGTGGACTTGATCTCTCATGATGGCGATGACAGAAGATGTTACAAAACCAAAATTACAAGAAAAGACTCGATTACCAACAAACTCCATCAGCTCCTCTCTCACAGCAAGAAGGGAAAGCCCTTCTTTTCTACACTTTCAAGCTTCATTCTTTGGTGAATGTCTTATCTCCTCTCTGACTGCATGAAACAAGGGTGTGTTCCTCATAACGAGGAGGAAAGGGCGTAAGATACCTGCTGTGTATGTTTACATCAGCATTGTATTAGTACACAGGCACAAAAACACACAAGAGAGGACACGCATTTTCCCTGATGTGCATCATTTACACCACAGCAGTTAACCTTCAGCAACAGGAAAAGCAGAATACTGCCAGAAACAGTGTTCCAGACGACCTGTTGAACCCTCTCGTTTCCCTCAATCCCCAAAAGGAGGCTTTCCTGTCTCTCACTCCCCAGCTCCCTCCTACGATAAACGCCACATTCCAGCCCGATCCTTTTTTTTTTTTTCATCATCGCATAAATTTATAACTTAATGGCTTCAGGGCAGGAAGTCTTCATTTTAGACTTACATGTGCAAAGAGAGCACATGTAAGCCTTGTTAGCTTGCAGAACAGCAAATCTGCTGTTCTCAAACACACCCCAGACAGGCCTTCTACAGCCTAAGAAAAGGCGAGGAGTGACCTTGACCACCACACTTACTAGCAGAGTCAAGTTTCAGCAAAGAAATCAGAAAGACAATTCAATCCTCCATCACAGCTCTTCTCTCTGCTGAGAACAAAAATTCTAGTTTTCATCTGGGGCAAATCTCACACATTCAAGGAAAAAGAGGATTCCTTCAGCCTGCATTCACTTCGACTGAGGCTCACAAAAGGGCGTCCTTCTTCCTGAAGGGTCAATTTGGTTGAAAGCGCTCATCAGGGGGGCTATCCAAAAAAAAAAAGTAACTCATCTTGATGGAACTGGAATATTTCTAGTTCTTAGTGTTCATCTTACCATCAAAACGGAAGACAAGACCTGCTGATCCTACCCCAGGCACGCTGGGGCACAAAGGCTACAACACCAAACGCCAGTCAGTCGGGCTGGTTCCCACTCCCCAGGTCTCACGGCACGAAGGGTCCACATTTGCCCCACATCCAAGCAAGGCGAAGGAAAAGAAACACTTAAAAACTTTCCACCGACTGAACCGTGGACGCTTTCATTATGGGGAGAGGATTAATAACACCACCCGAGTCCTGCAATCCGAGTGGGAAAGCCAAGCATGGCTGTTCCTACCGCCACGCATTCAAGAGAGTTCACAAATAAATAAATCAGTCCACGCCTATTCACTGAGACCTGACAGTTTTTGATTCCCCTCTCAGAACACCTATTGCCTAAAGGGGAAAAGCAGCAGCAACCACCCAGCACACACCAATAAATCCAGCCTCACGCACCACTCCCCCCCCCCCCATCCCCCTGCCACATAAAATCATCACTTGCTGCTCGAGCTCCAGCTTTTTTCTTTGTTTAATTCTGATTTCCTACACTTTCCCAAGTAACCAGAGAGGAGCAGCTGTTCCAGCCTCTCTGAACAAAACCCCAGCAAGAAGGCAGCCCTCCTACACGCACCGCCGAGCAAAACTTGCACCTGGCAATGTCAAGGTCGAGGTTATTTTTCTCCCACCACGAGGTTTCCAAACTCTTTCCAACAAACCACAGAGAGGTTCGCACCGGGCAAGACCCCATCCTTGCACCCCAAATTACAAGTCAGCCCCGGCTCCCACCTGCCCGGTGGTGGACACCCCACGGGATACGGGTTGCACTAGACCCCCCCACCATCTCCCCGGTGTTCCTGACCCCACCACCTGTAACCTCAGCAGAGGAGACCCTGGCCACGCGTGGCTGCTTCCACTTTGCTATAAAAGTCAAGCATCCCAGGGCATGATAACACCCGAAAAAGTAAAATGTGGGTCTAGCGCTAGCAGGATAGTCCCTTTTTTAAAAAAAAATATTTTTTTTTTTGTCTGCATTTTCATCCAAACAAGACGACTTTTTCCTCCCAGGTCCGGGATTCCCCCGGCCCCGAAGTGACTCAGAAAAAAAAAAAAAGCCCTGAAAGTTTCACGGGGGCGTACAGAAGGGGGAAGTTCTGCCGACGGGTATGACCCAACGCACCCGAAATACCCCCTCAACCCCCAGCCCCGGGGAGGGCAAGGGACACCCCAGGCCAGCGCTGGCACCCACCAGCAGGCGAGATGAGACTCCTCCAAGCCACCGGCCGGTGACAGAGTGGCAGTGCTGCTGGAACACCGGGGTGCACGGTTGGGGCCAGGGGGCAGCGCTGACCCAGACTCAGCTAATGCATATATACACGCGTATAAATACAGATATATATATATAAGAAGGTGATGGTCCCGCTCAGGAAGCCCGCCCGGCGCAGAGGCTGAGAACTGTCAGCAACTCACCACTCAGATAGTTGGTCCACTTGTACAGCACCCCCTCCATGGCGGCCGGCCCCCGCCCCCATGCAGCGCGGCCGCCCCCCGGCGGAGTCACCACAACAACCACCACCCCGCCGCCGCCCGCCGCCGCCGCCGCCACTCCCCGCGCCCCGCCGCGCCGCCGGTATCCAGGGCCATAGCGGGGCACCGCCCGCCCGGCCCCCGCCGCCCAGCCTGCCCCCCGCCCTTCACCGCCGCCACGCCGCTAGCGTAGAACGCGCCGCAAAGAACAACCCCGCAGCGCTACGGAAGCGCAAACAGTTCTAGGAATCGCAACCCACGTGACACAAGGGAGCAAGGCGGAGGGTGGGGGGCGGGCACCGAACGCCCAAAGCAGGTGGCCTCCCGCAGCCAATCAAAACGCGCCGTCAGTGGGAGCACCGCCCAATCGGCGGCCCGTGGAAGCCGGCTCTATTGTGCGCGCGCTCCGCGGGGTTCCCCCGCTCGCTAACGTTCGCTTCCTGGAGCGTCGAGGCCCGACCGCCCCCTTCTCTTAGCGCCCCGCCCACGGAGCGCTGCTGGCGATTGGTCAAGCTGAGGGACTGACACGGGCGTATCCCAATGGGCGGCTACTTCTTCTGGGCTGCCTGTGAGGCGAGCCAATCAGAGGGTGCGTCGCCTGCCCGGGAACGTCGGGAGCCGGGAACCGCCGGCTGTGGGGGCTGCTGCCACGTCTGCGGAGCCGCTGCGGCGGGGAGGCTCGTAGGCGCGGGATGGCGGCCCAGCGGCGGTGAGGTGGGTGCCGGCGGCGGGGGGAAGGCCCTGGCTGTGAGGCTGCGATGGCGCTGGCGCTGCAGACCGCTCTGCTGGTGTCAGCGCTGGGCCTGGCGGGCGCGGCGCTGATCCCCGCGGCTGACGTGAAGGTGGAGGTGCTGCAGAAGCCCTTCATCTGCCACAGGAGGACCAAGTGGGGGGACATGCTGCTGGTTCACTACGAGGGGTACTTGGAGAGGGACGGCTCCATGTTCCACTCCACGTAAGTAGTTCGCCCCGGGCAGCTGGCTTTCGAGCGGGGTGGTGGGCGAAATTGTGCCGGGAAAATAATAATAAAATTATATGTCTTTTACCGTGGCTGATCTCTTCTGGCGGTGGTTTCCCCTCACAGTGGCCCGCAGTCCCTCTGCGAAATAGCTCTGTGAGGAGTGTTCTGTTAAGGGCGGGAGGTTTTCTGTTCAATTCGCACAATTCTCACCCAAAACGCACCGAACTGGCGTTTGTCTGTGTGCAGGGAAGCAGGAGCGATGCACGCGTGTTCATAGCATGCGTTAGGTTTTAGTTGTTATTGAATGAAAACAGCTTAAAGAGCTACATAAACTCGTCAGTGGGACCTTTTCCGATGCCCCCTATTTCCCGAGAGTTTGGTTTGCCTTTCTACTCCTGGCAGCTCGGGTAGCGCTGTCTCACGGTGCTGCTGAAGGTGAACGCCAGCAGCTGAGCTTATCGCCTTTCCCTTTGTCAGATCGAGGCTATAAAATAATTCTTATTTAGCTTTTGTTTTCTGGTTAGTCTGTAGAAAGTAGACCCGTGTGGCGATTTGTTAAAAGATGGGGATGTCAGACCCATGCGACCCAGACACAGGTTTTTGATACGTGATTTCAGCAGTTCAATAAGTCTTCTGCTGTGTACGAGTTTCTGCCTGGTTTCTAAAGAAAACTTCTAGGGGAGAAGTCTGTCTGTAATTTAAAAAAAAACAACACACTGAAGTTATATCTGTCCTTCCACTACTGGCAGCACAACGACAGCTTTTCATCACTGAAACGGCATATTCTTCACCTGCCCTGACCAGACAAATTAACATACCAGACCCACAGTTATGCGAGTAGGAGGAAGAGCCAGAAATGAGTCTGCTAACAGCCTGCAACAACGCGCTAATGTTGCCTTTCCTGTCAAACATCAACGAAGTGTTAATAGCCGGAGACAGCAGAATGCTCAAGTATCTGTCGGCTATGTCTGATGCCTACTTTTGTAGGATGCATGAAGGAAAAACCCTAATTTTTGCATGTTTATGGTCTTGCAGACAATTTAAACTAAAATCTCGTTAATTTTCTCTTTTAGTTACCCTGCCTCTCTAAAAGGAGTTCTAGTGACACTCTAAGTTTTTGCTGCTGACTAACTTCTGTAAGTCCTCTGTTTTCTTGTTAAGCACCTCTCCTGCACGACTAGTAAATCCAGCTTTTAAAATTCTGTCAGTAGAGTGAAAGTACTTCTGAAATATCACCTAGTTAAGTTGTAAAACAGTCTTGTCTGCCTGCTTTAAACTTGAATGTTTTGCATGCATTTGTTTCTGTTTTTCTAGACTGTATAGTTGGCTTTTTCCTCCTGACTTTTATGGAAGGGATGTGGCTGATTCTTGTAAGGATGTTATAAGGTATATTGCAATCATGACCAAGTTGGTTTTTGATTTGCAATTTACCAAAGAATTTGCATGGTCTTGGATATAGATTTTCAAATAGAAATGCCTTTCCAGTCTGATCAGTTTCAAAGAGCAAGGAAGTGATCAGAGAAGTGAAGTTGGGGATCCTGGTTGCTCGGTGTTGTCATAAGAACACTGTGTAGATATTTTATTTCTTTCCACTTTTTAAGGAACCTTGTTCTGCAAGGCATAAACCTTAAAGACTTTAAAAATAAAGGTCTTCATTTAAGAAATGCCAAAGTGTCAAATAGTGATGTGTTTTTAAGTATATAGCTATGCTGTGATATTCTACCTGTTTCACTCGCCTTTTGTGGAACTTACAATTTCTAAAGACTTAAGTGTTTTATTCTGTTTTTTTTTTTCCAGTCACAAGCATAACAATGGTCAACCTATGTGGTTTACACTTGGCATAAGGGAAGCTCTCAAAGGCTGGGACAAAGGTTTGAAGGACATGTGTGTGGGAGAGAAGCGGAAGCTAACTATTCCACCAGCCCTTGCTTATGGAAAAGAAGGGAAAGGTAAAACACCTGAAGTCCTTCCTTGACTTTAATTGTTTCTAATTTTTGTATTTTTCTGTTATTCTTGGCCTAAGAGGTTAGCAAGCTTTCAAGCTTTACAGACTGATTCCATTAAATAAGAAAAATGGATGGAGTCAGGTGTTCTTTCTCATAAATTTGTTTTCTGCAGAAATAACCATTAAGTGGTTACATGGTGAATGCAGAGAAAAAAATAGGAATTAATGGTACCTGCTGTGTGTTATATCCTGAGTGTCTTTTCTTTTCTGTTAGTCCTGCACTCAACAGTGCCCTGTTTTTTTACTTTTATTTTTCTTGCTTTCCTCGCCTCCTTATTTTTACAGTCAAGCTGGAAGTGGTTGCGTAGGTAACAGTTGGCTTTTTGGCTGTTGCATCTTTCTTTGTGGTAATACTTCATAAATGTGCACGTGCAAGCCTTGTTCTTGCTTGCAGTTGGTTGTTTTTTTAAGAACCCTGAGAAACTCCCTGTACTGATGCCCCCAACTAATTTTTAACTGATACAGTGAAGAGTCGCCATTTATTTCTCTATATAGGAACACTTAATTATTTTATTTATTTTCAGTTTGGACAGTAGTCCTTGTTACCCACAGGAAAATAGGCAGATACACGGGCAGTCACGTTGGCATCTACTGACAGTGTATTGAAGGCATATAGACAGACAAAGTCATTGTTTGTAGTGTGTTCTCAACCTGTCCACTGCTGAAGGTGTTTGGGGTTTTTCCTTTCAAACATTTCCAGATTCCTATTTAATGGGAGGGCCAGATTGGGAATTCAGAGTTTCAGGTGACAGCTTGAATGATGGAAGGCTACTTCTTCTGTTTTATGGGGTTTGTTTTAGTGTTTTGGAGCAATTATTAGGAGTATTTTGTCATGACAACAGGTAACACGAATGACCTAAGGTAATGCAAGGATTCAAAGCAGGAAGGCTAAATCCCTTGGAAGGTATAATCCTTCCTGCTGCTCTTCTCTCCCATTAATCTGAGACTGGTTTAGGGGTGAGGAGTGTTTTTCATGTCTGTGTCTTCTGGCAAGTAGGGCTGAACATGGGTGAAGTAGTACTCCATATTATTCCATGCCAAGTAGTATGCCATATAGCATACTCCAGACCTCCTTTTCTTGAAACTATTCTTTAAAAACATATTTTTCTAGAAGCCTTAGTTTGGGGTTCAAGTATTACATATTAGAAGTAATCATGTTTCTAGTAGAGAACAGGGAACTTGTGATAGCTGACTGTATGCAGGGCACAACTGTAAATTTTTCCACAAAAAGATATTAAATGCTGCAGAGTTCACATAGTCATCGCAGGCCTAATTAGCTTGATTAATATGTAAATCCCTACAATTGTTCTTCACAGACTTGCAAGCCTCACCTCTGTGTTTAGTGCAAGAAGGCTGAACAAGTACATGCTGCGAACTCCTTGAAGAAATTACTTGCTTTAGGGAAACTTTGAAGTATTTGAACATAATTATGTTGCTATTTTCAAATTATGTCCTTGAAGACAGAATTATTCAATTTTCTTCATGCTTTCCTCTGAATGCAATTTCACTAGCATCCCACCTTGCTTGCTGTCTGACTTGAATGATCACATGCCTTTTTCTGTAACACCCAGAAAAATTACCTGTACTCCAAATTCTAAGAAGGCCACTGTGCCCTCTATTTCCAGAAGTTTCTGCACACTTATTGTTCCCAGAAATAAGCAAACCTGTTTGTTGCTGCAGCTCAGTGTGTATATAACACCATAGCTTCAAAACAGTAGATGTAGATAATTTTTTTCCCTATCTTAAGGTGCAGGGCTATTTTTTGGGGGTTGCTGCTAATATATTTTTATATATATACATATCGCTTCAGCCATCAGCATGGAGGCACACCACATCACTGTAAAAGCCAGTGCCTGATAAACTGAAATCCTCGAGGGGCAGTGGTGTAGGGGGAATACTTTGGCACTGTTAGGAAATTATTACTCTGCTCACCTGCATCAAAAATGGCATCATCCCAACAGATGTATTTTGAGCAGGTTTATATGCTTCATTTCTGCTGCGTGTTTGGAAATAGCTGAGGGCCTTGTGCTGGAGTCCAGAGACAGCTCTGGGGTACTGAGGGATCACTGTCCTTCTCTCTTTCCCTGCAAGAGGCGTTTTTCCAGTGGCAGAACAGCAGATATGAGGTGTCGGTTGGCAGTGGAGAGAGGAGTTTGGAGACTGGAACAAAACTCTCCCTTTCTGCTGCCTTGCCCATCAGTCTTAGCTGTATGTTGTGGTAGTGGCCATCTGTCTGGCTGCACTGTTTTCCACGTTATCTAGCCTGGCCATTAAAATAAAGAAATTCAAGAATACTGTCTGATAGACTTGTGATGATGACTGCTGAGTATGAACTCGCATCCAATCATAGTAGTCTCCCACAAAATTGCATCTAAAGTTGCATATGTGCTGTAAGGGCTGTTTGGGATTCAGGCTACAGTCTGAAATAGTTATCACTGTTACAGATACTTATCCTTGTCAGTTCAAATTGACAGATGCTTTGAAAGCAGTGGGGTTACTGGAACACTGCTCTGACACATGGCTCTTGTACGGCACTCAATATGCAATTGTTTTATAACTCTTCTCCATATTTATCATTTTCGACAGGAAAAATTCCACCTGAGAGCACGTTGATTTTCAACATTGACCTTCTAGAAATTAGGAATGGACCAAGGTCTCATGAATCATTCCAAGAGATGGATCTTAATGATGACTGGAAACTGTCCAAGCAAGAGGTGAGTGGGTTACCATTCTTGTCAGCAAACCTAACGGGATGGGACAGTGGAAAGAGAAGTTAAACTTGATCATCTTGGGGAAGTATCAAAAAGAAAGTTAAATTTTAGCTACTACTGTGCACAGAGGAACTCTGCAAGGAGAGTGCACACTAGTATTAGTCATGTAGGGAAAGGCGAGTCTCTCATCTTCTTTGGAGATGACTCTGAATATTGCTGCCTTCCAATTCTCTACTTATTTTTTTGCCTTTGGATATTTATCCCTTTTTGTGTTGCTATCTTTCTTGCTGAATGCTCTTGAACTACTACTTTTGGCTTAACAATTAAGCTCCAATCTCTGTGCTTTGCCTTTCTTGCATGGCTTCAGCTCACATACTTTCTTATAGCTTAACAGTAGATTTTTTTTTTTTTTTTAATAAAACTAATCCAAGGATGCCTATCTGTGCTACTCCATGCCAAGCCTTGGATCCCAGTGGAACTGCTGACTGGGGATTTGAAAGCAGTTTCAGTAAACTGAGGCACAGGCATGTGACCAATGTGTTCCCCATGCTTATGGGAGACTTGGCTGAAATAAAACACCTTTGGAAATATAACTAGACTTCAGGGATTTTTGGAGTTTGTTGCTGATTTACTAATAAACTGGAATTAGAAATTCTGCCGCAGGTCAATCTTGTTTCATAGCATTCACTGTCTGGATGTGTATTCAGCATTATTCAACTTCTTTTTGCCTCTTGTTTTCTGATGTGCAGAAGTAATTCATAAGAACTTAGGATAAACCACTGAGTTCATTTTGGTTTGGGCCTGGGACAGTTTGCTAGACCCAAAAGACTAATCTTTCGTACTGTGCATCAGACAGTGTCAGCATGTCCAATGCCCATGTATTAGAAATTTAAGCAATGACCCTAACAAATACCAGAATGTGATATTAATAAAACAGGCCCATTTATCTTGCTGTTAACAGCCCACTGTTACAGTTCTTGTTACACAAGTGGTATCTGTTAACAGGTGGGTATGTTGATACTGATATAGAAGTATATCAGTAGATATAGAGAAGACTCTGCAATTAAGAACACTTGGGATCTCAGTAATCAAACTCAGTAAAAATAATCTGATGTTGTTTGAAACACTGTTCACTACTAGTAACTAAGAGCATAAATAGCTCTTCCACTAGTCTGTTCAAAAACTACATTGTTATCTTTGTCCTTCAAAACTTTGAGATGTTTAGAAATATATCTTTATTAATGTAGTTCCCACTAGAGTGGCAAACACTGAGATTGTGAACAGAATTCTCTCTATATATTCAAGTGACAAAAATAGTAGATGTAAATAGCCAAAGTACTAGGATGTATGTGAACAAGCTGTTTGGATCTCTGGGTAGCTAATAACTTCTGCCCAGTTTTTTATACTTTACTGTATGGATATCAGATGACAGGTTTTCCAGGCTCATATTGAGGTCAGATACCATAAAGGTATGGCAAGTGATCTGCTAGGTTTACTGTTTCTTATATTACTGAAGATTTCATCACTGAATAGGGCTGCAGAATCAATTAGGCAAGTATTATTCTGGCACTGGCATAGAAGGAGGATCTCTTTTGTCTAATACTGCCACGCTGAATAGAGTGGCCCTCTCTTGTGCTACAGTAATGAATTTTTTCATCAGTCTAAAAACATTAACTTTCAGCTTTTTGTCTTATAGGTGAAAATTTATTTGAAGAAAGAATTTGAAAAGCATGGAGCAGTGGTAAACGACACCCAGCACGATGCTTTGGTTGAAGACATATTTGATAAAGAAGATGAAGACAGTGATGGGTTTATATCTGCAAGGGAATTTACATACAAGCATGATGAGCTGTAGAAAAGGGTGGCATAATTTTTTTGATGCAAATGGCAATGACTTAGACTGTCTGGTTCTTTTGTCATCCTAATTCTGTGTTTTGGAGTTGACAGCTGCTGTTAGCAAAGAAACACTCTTTGTTTATATAAAAGAGAATTTCCGTTCATTATGTACAAATGTTTTAAACTATTTTAAAGTATGAAAATGTACGTCCTTTTATGCAGCAAAGACTTGCACATCAGTGTTTTTTTAAAATGTTTGTATTAACTTATTTTTCAGAAATGAAACAAACCTTTGAGTTATCAAACGTTGTGAAAATCAAAATCCAACTTAGTGCCTTTCTGTGATTTGTTTGTGTGTTAAGGTCACTTTCAGTGACTCCTTTATGTCTAGTCTCTAAGTCTGTAGCTTAATTACTTGACCTTCCTTGTGTATCATTGCTTGAAAAACAGAGTGCTGACCTTACTTTTTTCTTGGTGCAGATTTTTAAAAGAAGTGCCAGAAGGCATTAGCATCTCTTTATACAGCTGAGAAACCAATACAAAGCTGGATGAGAAGAATGGCTATCCTGTGCTGATTTTGCCCTTCTAAAGGGAAAGTATTACCAACTGTACCAATAATTGTCTGCATTTTTCTTTAAATT
Organism: Scolopax mira; assembly: GCA_004320125.1. NCBI lineage: Eukaryota > Metazoa > Chordata > Aves > Charadriiformes > Scolopacidae > Scolopax > Scolopax mira. The sequence goes on from BJBW01002346.1 coordinate 15,299, forward strand.
ATGTGAACAAAGTAGGAGTTAAATGTTGGGCTTTCAGTGTTAATGTCAGCAGCGTTCTAGGAAATGTCTGTAGCTTGGAAAATAGCAAGTTATGCTGTGGTGCAGAGATGGTGCCTGTTACACATGTGCACACACACACACGTTTTGAAACTCAGGACTGAAGTTTTTCCCATGTGCAGAAGGGGAAGGGCACACTGACAGGAGAATCAGCATGGCCTGAAGAGCAATTTGCATTGGCTGGCCTGCATGAGTTGCAGAACTTGTTTCATCATTGCCCATTTGCCATATTTGCACAAGTAGCACAAGTGATATGAATTTTACACAATAAAGTGATTTTTTAGAAAAATGGAGGCATGAGGTAAACGTTTCAATGGTGTGTCTTTACAGAGATGGAGACCATAAGGATTTCAGCTCCATTTTGTGTTTGAACTGTTTCTGTAGAAAAAGAAACATTTTGTGGTTTTTTTTTTTTCATTGTTTGTTAAATGAGAGGGCACATCTCAATGAAAGAATTGGCCTGTGTTCTGGCACCACTGACATATGGGTCTCTGAACACAGTATTTTATTTGAAAAATGTTGCTCAAGGCTGTGTGTAGACACAAAGCAAATGCAGTTGTTGGAAATAGAGACTGCTGCATTGCACTAATCCTTAACTGTTGCCAAAGGAGGCTCCACATTCAAGGTTCTCAATGCTGCAGATGAGCTAGATGTTTTCCCTGCCACCTAGTGTTGCAAATAAGTATTAAAAGACTACTTTATATTAAACAGGGTTCAGCTACATACGGACATTACAGGTTATTGTCAATAGTGATTGTTGGGGAGTATAAGTGAAGGTACACATTGCTGGGGTGCTTTTAGTTGTTTTGTTTTTATTCCAGCATCTGACATTTTGTGGCTGATGGTCTATGTGATATGGAATTCTGGCTGCATATTCTGTTTTCAGTAACCTTTAGGTCTTCTTCAGTGATGCTGTCTAGTTTTCTTGAACCCATTTATACTTTTGTTTCCATAATGTTCTATAGCAGTGAGTTTCACAGTAGAAAAGTGAGGAAAATATTTCCCTTTGATTTTAGGCTTGTTGCTTGTCCTGCTTCTTGAATTCTGAAGAAATAATGAATAATCATTTCTTATTTAACTTTTCTTACCAGTCATGATTTTGCATATTGTTGGGTTTATGTTTTTTTTTTTTTTTCTTTCCCCTTCAATGCTTATCAAAATTGAATTTGTCTGACTTAAGCTCTCCTGAGGTTGCTTGCATGTTTTGTGCTGTGTGTCTTGATTTCCCCTACAGTCAGCAGAGCACCAGGTATTTGGGGACAACTCATCACATGTATATTGTTCATAAGATGCCTTATCAAATAGCTTCCTGTCTTTTCCCATTGACTCCATGAAAAGCCTGGACAATTAGCACAGCCTAGACTTAGGAGGGCTAATGGGATATGAAGTTGACCCTTAAGGTGATCTTGCCTGGGATGTGGGAACTGGCAGATACTCGAGCAACCAAAGAGGAAATACTCTGTGTGTGCTGCTTGGAGGAGCAGAACTGAGACTTGTGTTCGATCTGATGGGGTTTTGGATGATTCTTTGCAGTGTTTAGCATGTTCCCTGAAAATGTGGCTCAGAAATGAAAGCATAAAAGCATGAAATGAAATTCGTCCTGGATTACTGACCAAATATATAAAAAGTTAAGCTTGAATAACGGAGTGCCAGCGTATGCCTTCAGGAAGGGGCAACTGCTGTTTCCTTTGTATTAAATAGGAGTTGGGAGTCGGTGAATGTTATGAAATGTACACAGGCATTATCTTCTGCTAAGATTTTTAAAACATTTAGTAAAAATAACTTTTCAGTCAACATGTACTGTAGTTAGTTTGTTAACACCAGTGCAGTATTAAAGCTGTGGGACCGAGATGCTTTATTTGATGGTGTGTGTAAGTTTATGCCAGATCAGTAGATGGTTTTTGTTCTGAATGCTTTTTTTGGGAGCTGCATTACATTTCTGAAAGTGAACTGAAAAAAAAATTTTCAAAAGTACAGAATCAGCAGATTTGAGAAGTCACTTCAACTTTTTTGCCATTTGCTTTCATTACAGTCCTGTGAAGATGAAGGGTTTTCTTAGGTAGAAATAGCACTACCTGTCTTAGCCTCAGTTGCTTCTGCTTGTTAATCCACAGGGTGTTCTGCTGCAGTGCCAGCAGGAGGGCAGAGCAGGCAGCCAAGGGGAGAAGGAATATTGGAATTTCAGTAGCCCTCCGCAGCGTTTGAGCTGGCTTATGAGTGAAATGCAAGGTGCCTTTCCCCTGAAGAAACAAATCCTCGCTGCTTGTCTGTAAAATGCAGCACTTAAAAAAAAATCAGAGAGGGCTCAAAACAGTGTTCTGAGCACACTGTTTTCCTTCTGTATCCTTCCTCCTGCGGCTTATAGCCTCCTTCACATGGTTCTTGTTTTGTGGTTTTATAGGAAAATATGCACTGATGGTTTTTAGAATGGTAACCTGTCATTCAGAGCCGTTACACAGCAATTGCAGTGGGAGTTAGTGCCTTCTGTAGGGACAGAAGCAGCCTTCAGAGCTGATTTTATTTGAAAATTCTTTATATGCAATGCAGTGACACAAGAAAGCTTTTGGCAAGGCTTCAGGAATGCTGCTTGTAGTCTGAAATGGCTTTTAAAGCATTCTTCTTTGAGATCGACTGATAAGGCAAACAGTGTTGAAGATGAAGGAATCACTTTATCAGGTCTTAACTCTTTGCTTCTCAGAACCTTATGTCCTTGTGCTGCCAACAACATCCCCAGTATAGAGCTGTTTTGGTGAGTGCTGTGTGTGACAGCCATAAAACTGCAGCGTTAAGTACATATTGAACAAACTGCAACCATAGTTTCGTCTTCATGACGTTTAGAATGAAAATGATCCACAGTGTCTTTCCTGAGTATTTCAGTGTAAAAATAGGTGATACAGGTCAGCCTTTAAATTACAGTTGCCTTTGTGGCACGTGCTCCCCACACCCCATCGTTTCTGCTCTATCCCTTGACCCAGAAATCCCCGTTTCAGATGGCAGGTGAGTATCAGCAGGATGGGCAGAGCTGGCTGCTTTGGGGCGTTGTGAGGAAAAAGAGCAAAGCGAGGGGAAGTGCTGTGAGAGAGAATGGAATTAGGCAGAGCGATGTGAGAAGGACAAAAGATTTTGTTTCCTACATCTTTTGGTATCTGCTTCCTTGGCAGAAAGAATGTTGGCAGCCACTGATGCAGGTACTGCAAATTATAAGGCTGGTTCCTGATCTGACTTTAACTAGAAATCACTGCTTCAGCCAGTTTCTATATAGATTTTTACTCTTATGACAAAGTTTAAATTCACACTTCCAAGATCCATTAAAGAATATTCAAAATAGGTACATTGCATTTGGCTGTTTCTTAAAAATGTATCAGCCAAATTATAGAGCTTTTGCAAAAAAATACAAGTACAAAAAACCCCAACCCCTCCACCCCAAACCCCTTCATATATCTTTAATACTGAATTGGCTTTGGTAACATGAAATAAACAAAACCTGCTTATATTTGTATAATCCTGGATAATTTTAGCCTCTCTTGAAAGTTAATCGTAATGCTTACATTCTGTGCCCTAGTTTTCTCCTGGTACATAGGAAAAACAACTGACAAAATCAGGATCTTTCTTTAGCTCCCCTGCATCTGTTTTCCTGCTCGTGCTTGTTTATGTCAACAGTTTCACACAAGAAACGTAATTGAAAAGCTCAGTAGGAAGTTCTGTATCTGGTTCCAGGGACAAGGACCTTCATTATCAGCTTTCCCAGCCTGGAGGGGATTCAGATGGAGCCTCGTCCTGCATCACATGTCTTCCTTCTCAGAGGTTCTGTTCCAAAAGCAGGCTGGTTTTGCTAGGGGTTGGGAGCCGTGTGGGACCCTTCTCCTCATGGATGATTTAGAACAAAGTAGGAGCTTGGTTTAGCTGAGAAATTTGCCACAGAAGATAGTTTGAAACATATCAGGCGAATAATTTTGTGCAAGGTTTCTGAAGACCATGTTCCTGACTGAGGGCTGGAGTTTGCCCATGGGGATAGTATTTTTACATATACTTTTATATATATATATATATACTTTAGCTCTGGATCTCCGTTAGATAAAGAAGGAGCAAAGCCACTTTTAAAATATTAGGATGTCACTGTGGAAATCACTTTTAAAATATTAGGATGTCACTGTGGAAATCTAGCGGAACCAACTCTTCAGAGTTCCCCAAATTGCAGTTGGATTTTTAGAGGAAGAACATGAGGCTGATGTTAACTACCATTAAGAGCTGCTCCTCTAATTTCTAGTTTGTGTCATGACCTGCTTAAGGAGATTAAATGACGCAGGATAATTGATTCCTCATCTGGGAGTTGGACTGAAAGCATTAAATCAATCCTGTCCTCTTACGTTTTATTGCCATTGAAATTTCTCTAAAGCAGCTGATGTTTCCTCTCCCGCCTCTTTCCCTGGGTAGAGAATTGGGTAATACCTATTTTTTTTTTTTGCGTGCAGAGTCTGCTGTCTCTCTGGGAGTAAATAGCACAGCTTAGCTCTGGTCTCTCTAATCTGCAGGTTTTCATTCCATAAATACAAAGAAAAATGTTCTCAGTGACCCCGTCTCCATCTCTGGGTATGGAATCTATATGGCTATAGCTGACAGACCTATTGTAGCTTAAAGAGAATTATGTTCTGCTGGATTATACTCTTAGCAACTCTGAGTGCTATACTTAGAGGTAAGACTGGTGATTCCTTCCTTTTAACAGAAGGTAAGAATTTGTATTTTCATCCAGTATTTGAGGCTTTATGTGCTGCCATGTCCTCACTCTATTGTCACTATTATTAGTTGGGTTAAAACCTGGGCATTACACACTGACATGGACATCACGATGTAGACTTGTGCTCTGCCTCTGCAAAACTCACTCTGAAGCAAAGATCCCAACCATACACTGCTCATCTTACAGCTGACAACGAGCACAGACTGCGGTGGGAGCACGTGTGCAGGAAACAGCAGGAGCCCTTGCACAGGGAGGAAGTAGCAGAGAAAATAGAATCATAGAATATCTTGAGTTGGAAAGGGCCCATGAGGATCATGGAGTTCAACACCCTGGTCCTTGTAGGGCTGCCTAAAATGAAGCCATGACTAAGAGCGTCAGCCAGACGCTCCTTGACCTCTGGCAGGCCTGGTGCCATGACCACTTCTCTGAGGAGCCTGTTCCATTGACCTACCCTCTCAGTGAAGAACCTTTTCCTAATGTCCAATCTGAACTTCCCCTGATGCAACTTCATTCCATTTCCTCGTGTCCTGTGACGGGTCACCAGAGAGCAGATCAGTATGTTCCCTCCCACTGCCCCTCGTGAGGAAGCTGTAGGCTATGATGAGATCAAGCCTCAGCCTTCTCTTCTCCAAGCTGAACCAAAAAATAGGCAGGGGAGCAGCTCCCCATACCATCCAGCCCTTCTTGGCTGATATCCACAGCCAATATAAGGCAGTTTAAAACTCCTGGGTAATTTATTGTTGACATTTCTTTATTAAAATATGTACATGAGGAATAACTCACAACCACCATGAAATATAAAATAATTTGAGCTTTGTTATTTGTCTATTTTTAAAGTTGTAGACAAAGCTGCTTATGTAAAGCTGAGTTTTTTATATAAGAGAGTGGTAGTTTAGCCCCAGCTGGCAACTAAGCACCACACGGCAGCTTGCTCACTTCTACCTCCATCTCACCTCCCCGCCGGTGGGATGGGGGAGAGAATCAAAAGAGTAAAAGTGAGTTGCAGATATTCTTAAAAATATCTCTTTTCCCATCATTTTGGAAGTTACAGGAGCCAAAAGGACTTCTTGGTTTTATTGAAGCTTGAAGTATTTCTGGTATTAGACGTCCCTTTTCACCTGTAGCTATCTTCCACTTCCATGAATAAGGAAAACGACTTAATCATCAAGGGGCATTTTGGAATGTTTTGGAATTTACAAAAAAAATAATAAATGAAGCCCAAGTTTTAAGTCTCACAAAAAGTGGAATAATGTGAAATGCTGCTGCAAAAACATCTACAGCCTAGGAAGGACATGCCACTGCTCACACCTTGCAGGGTATGATGTGTCTTGGAGGGGAGGGTTGCTGACACACGCAGAACTTTTCCAGCACACTCAGCAGACCTGTTGCTGTGGAAACTAGTCAGAAGACTATACCTCCCCTGAAGGAGTGCTCCTTGCACTGCACCAGATGGCTGATAAATCACGTAGTGGCATTTTCTGTCCTGTCTATTACTGTCCCATCTTTTCTCTAAGTGCTGTGATTTAATTTGTGGCAATTTACACATAGATTATTCAGCCATGACACAGTAAAATATACCATAAAGCTGCTTCAGGTACACAGTTGCTTTAATGAACTCCTGTATTGCCTGCATAACACCAGAACCGCTTTGTTTTTTCTTACTAATTTATGTGCAAGCTGTTGCAAATTTATAAATAATGCTGGAAAAAGCTCCGTGCTTGCGTTTTAATATAATTTTAGTAAGAGTAACTCCATAGCACAGAGTTACTCTAGTGCATTTCTTGCAGAGGGAAGTGAGCCCCCTTTTCCAGGTCACTGATCAGCATCACAACACTGGCAGCCGACACAAAGCTTAAACAGCATCACTGCATGAGGAAATAATGCTGTTGTCTCTCTATTTTCTGCTGCTTTGTTGTCATTACTGGCTTATCTTCTCAGGGTGACATATTTCCTTCTTCCACTCACCTTGACTATTTATTATTATGAGTCTTAAGCTATTGTCAAGCGTTTTAGCCTCATTGTTACAGGTGCTGCTCTAACACACTAAAAAAGCTCCAGGCTCATGGACTTTGTAAGCCAATAATAATAAATGTCTCTTGTGATACCTTTCAGAGCTATGAAAATAAGTATGCTTCACAAGTTGTTATAAACTAAAATAAGGAAAACTACAAACTGTATGAAAACAAAGCAGCAGACTGATGTTTTTTTGATAAATCCCACCGTTATTCCAGAAGAAGGCATCCTTTTTGAACGTGCAAGGGAGCAGCTTAGTAGCGTGGTTCTGTGCCTCACAGGTTTCTAGGTGCTGAGGGTAACTGCAGCGTGCCCAGGGTGCTCACAGCTGTCTCCTGCCCCTGTGACACTGACTAAGCAGTTGTGTTCTGTTATGTCACTTGTGCACGGAGAAATGAATCACCCACTGAGTAAGAGCTCAGGATCTGAGCCTGCCATTGTGCCTACAGTGTCATCTTACCTACAGCTGCAGCCATTTACAGGGATTCATCTTCAATGTATAACGGGATAAAGGGGCTGCAGCCAGGATTTCTCATATCTTTTTTTTGTTTTGAACATTCACTGAGATCAGCAGGTGACATCTTTAGTTCATATCAGAATATTGCACCTGCCACCCTCTTTCTCTGTTGTTGGTGAAGCCACCTTCAGCGTGGGAGAAGTACTCTCAACTCTGCTCCACTCTCCTGACTATACAAAAAACCCAAAACAACCAAGTACCATTAATAATTTTTGCTCTTTAGACTTGTTCTATGACATCAGTTGAATTTCCTGGCCTATGGTGTAGCTTTTATCTTAGAGGCTCACAGGCTTTTTCAATGTTACTAACTCTTCTGTATTTTAGAAGCTTTGTGTTCCTGTAATTTACTGTGAGAGAATCATTTAAGCTTACTTTTATGGGTATAGGCTTAGAATTCTGACTCAGCAGCAACTAGGTACACTTGTTCTGTACAACCCCAGTTAACCCCATCTTTAGGTACTCCAAATCAGTGCTCCACCAGAGAGAACAAGACTAAGATGGTGGCTTGAAATAACAAAAATGAAAATGAATATCAACCAAAAGGCTTCATTGGCTGCAGCATCATTTCATCAAAATCTATTGTAGTACATTTTTTAAATATAATTTTGACAGTTTTAGATGACCTTTTTTACTGTCTGTATTAAGCCAGCTTCTCACCTTCTAAACACTGATGAAAAAACTAATTTCATCATTTCTGTGCCTGTATAGCTGCTGTCTTGAACTTCCAGAGGAAAGTATTTTGGAAAGATGAATTAAAGATCAGTGCTGTAGTATCTTGAGGATTTTGGGTACTAGTTCTGCTGAATAAGCTTTGATCTCCAACTAAGGAGGTGTTTAAAGAAGAACAAAAATAAACTGTAACTTAAACTATATGTTGCTGTGTTTGCCTTTTGGTCTATTCCTTTCACAGATAAAACACAGAACAAAGGTTCTTTGAAATTCTCTTTTCTAGAGCTGTGTCCTTCCCATTCTCCTTTTTTTGATGTTGCCTCCCATTGGAAATTGATCTTTCACAGGAGAAAAAAAACCATTATCTAATATCCATAAATTCTGCTGTTATGTTATTAAAGACAAGGAGCAAATAATCAATAGATAAGCATTGTGGCTTTGTCCTAATGATTATAATTTTGTACTTTCTGTTTACGCAGTAATCTCCTTTCAAAGATTTCAAAGATGCAGCTGTGAGTAAATGCTCTCCCCATTTCATGTGTGAGGTAATTTAATTGCCGTGAGATTACAAGCTTATGGTGGAACAACATACACCCCAGGCTCTCTTGATTCCCAGGACCATGCTCTAACCACTCATCCTTGCTGCTATACACAGCTCGTGACAGCTTACACAGAAAAGAAGCATCAAAGATTTCTGTGTCGCCGGTATGTAATCATTCTGTAGACAGTCTAATAATTCTTAGGTAGATTATACTCAGCCATAATCATCTCCAGTGTAATTAGAGAATAGACTTAGTCATCTAAGTAAGCATAATATGGGTAATGTGAGTGGTGTGTTATAGGATATAATTTAAACCCCCTTTTAAATTGCACCTGCTCTTTTCATCGGCTATCTTTCTGATTCTAAGAAGCAAGCTGCTGTGATGCAGCTCACCCTTGATGTAACTCCAGAGGAAGGAATTCAGGTTGTTACGTTCAACTGAAGTTGTTACAATGAAATTGGCATACACTTTTATAAACATTTTTTTCAGTGATTCAAATCACCTTTCAGTTAGATATTTTAAGGAGGAGATATCCAGCCTTTTTTCTACTGCAAAACTAATTGAACTGTAATTCTGATGACAGCAAACTGATAGTAGGGGAAAACAAAGGTGTGGCTTAAAATACATAATGGAAGATCGTAGAGTAGGAAGCTAATGATCAGCCCTGCTTTTTAAGCAAAGACACAGAGGCTAAGTGCTGACTTCTAAATTAGTCCCTATTTGGGTTACTGATATACCCCCAAAAAGTGCAGATGCCACAATATTTCACATCACTGAGATTTAGACTGGGAAGAGCAAATTTACTTTCTCATTTGGATATGCAATGAAGTTGCAACTTCTTGTCTGCAATTAAGTTTGACAGTAACAGTGTCTGAAGATTATCCATAACTTCCAAACACACACAGAACCATGGATCCTTCTGCTGCTTATGTTGATGACAGCAAATTAGTTTTGCTGCACATGGTTCCAGGATTTTTTTCTTCTAATTTTTCTTTTTATGTAGGGTCCCATATGCAGATTCTGTTTAGGTTTTTGTTTTTCTTTTGCCAGGTTACTAAACTAGATCTACTGATCTGATAAGCAGTGTGATATTTAAGTGTCTTGAGTCCTACCCTGTAGACGTGCACCACGCATAGTACTAACTGAAATTTGGAGTGACTTGAAGTCCTGTGCTTCTTGTGGCAATTGATTCTGCATCATGTTAGGCTGGCATGGACCACGCTAATAAGCCAAGCTCCTGAAGAGAAATAGGAAGAAAAGCAAATATCCCAACTCCAACACCCAAGTTGAGCAGTATGATGGAGAATATGCTGACAGAGCACTGTCAGGTAATTTGTTCTGTTGGCAAAAAGCATTAAAACCTGTGAAATGAAGCAAGAGCTGAGAATAAACCTCTTGGAATATAGGCACAAGGCTCTTTTTATAGAATCCTATGTTCCTATGTTTTCTGTGCCTTCCCAGGGTTTCACACCACCGCAGCAACGTTACGTCCTTTCTCCTGCTCTTATGCTGAAATGCTCTAGTTTTTAATGTTCTTTGTTCTGCCTGCTGTCTCATTCCTGCCTTTCCAACCTCCTCCCCAGCTTCCTTTAAACCTTCCCGTCAAACATACTTGACAGTCCCTTCTCCACACAAAGTGTCTGGTCTGGGGAAGGCATTGGTAGAGCGTGTAGTGAGGTTTGTCTCCTTGAAGACAGAGACAGAAATGTAAAGGTGTTACCTCACACCAGCAAAACAAGTCTGTTTTCTTAAACCAGAGCCATTTAACCAGGTAACTGTGGACCTGCATGATTACGCCTCCATATTTTCAGCCCTGTATGGAGGCACAGGTTGTGTGCTGAGGATGGAGCACAGGAGACAGTCCCATCTGGGTGGGCTTGGCAAACAGAACTGGCCACCTGCTCCATGTGCCATGGCATGCTGTGCTCTGCATGGGTCCGTGGAGGGACAGTCACTTGCTCCGGGCCTGGCGATGCTGGTGCTCTTGTCCCCAAAGAGCTCAGAGGTCCCCAGGGGTTCAGCCACTGGAGGGACAGGAACTCGCCATGACATTCCACACACACCTGGTCGCGAGGTCATCCCCTCAGCTTTGCAAAGGTTGGTGGGATCCTTATCTGGCAGTTTGACTGGCCAATGAGGTGGAAACCACATTTTAAATGACCTGCTTTACTTTCTAGATTGATCCTGTGCATGAGATAGAGGCACACAATTCAATTATACGACCTAAACTGAACAGATGAGCCCCTTCTCTTCCGAGGCCTAACATGAAGGGGGTACGTGTCCCCTCTTGGTCACTGAGGTGGGCTGCGGAGGACGCCCCGCTCTGCACCCACACATGCCAAACGTGAAGGCTTCTTCTTGGCGCCATTTTCGCGTCCTCACGCTTCGATGGTGCCCACCCCGGTGTGGCGTTAGAGGGCACCGGCGACCACCACCTTTCGCCCTGAGGGCAGCAGGTGGCCGCCGGGACCGGCGCCATCTCTCGGGGGAGAGGGGAGCGGGAAGACCTCGGGCAAGGGCAGGAACGGCTCTGAGGGAAGGGCCGGTGCCAACCGCCCGGCTCCGCGGTGAAACGCCACGAACGGGCGGCCCTCGATGGCCGTGGGGCAACCCCAGACGCCGGAGGGTGGCGCGGTGGCTCGGCGGAACTACGCTGGACCGGGCAAGGACGGACCGCGACGCCGCCTCAGTGGCCGGGCCTCGCCGCGCGGAGCGGTCCGGCGGCGGCTGCGCGCGCAGGGGGGAGGGGGCCGCGCGCCGCGCCTGCTCCCACTGGAAGGGGTCGCCGCCGCCAGGCTGAGGGGAGCGGAGCGGAGCGTCGGGCGCACTGAGGTACGGTAACCCTGCCGGTAATGCTGCGGGGCATGGCATGGCATGGCATGGCATGGCATCTTTCCCCACCCCGACGAGCGGCGGGGCCGGGCCGCTGCCGTACCTCTCGGTGGAGGTGGGCCGGGGGCAGCGACCTGCCCGGCGGGGCTCGCCCTGTCAACGCCCGGCGGCGGTGAGGGAGGGGGATGGCGGGGGAGGATGGCGCAGAGCCGGTTTCCCGGAGTCGCTGCGGGCGCTGTCCCCCGGCGGCGATGTTCCCGGGCGCCTCCGCGCACCTGCGGGAGGCACCGCGCCGCCCTAGGCGGGGGTTGCGGGCACCGCGTAACACGGCTGCCCCGCAGGCCTCCCCCTGAGCCCCGAGGGTGCGGGTGGGGGTCCCCCGGCGAGGGGACGACTCGGTGTTGGGGGCTGTCGTCGGCAAACGCTGTCCCCGGCGGTCGCAAGGCTCCCCGGCCGCTGCCTTCCCTCTCTCGGCCAGCTGCTGCTTTCCCTTCTGCTCGGCGTGGGTTGTGTCCCCCCTTCTCTTTTTGTGAAGGTGCCTTTTCAGATAGTCACCTTGAGATCCAGCTGCCTTCAGGGGCATTTCTAAGCGTGCTTTTATGCCCTGGCCGGTATGCGATGGTTTTGTTCACTTGAGCAGGAGGATGACCAGACGCCTTCCTGCAAGAGTCTACAAAACTGAGATCTTTTTGTGCTACTAGAGGCTACAATTAATCTGCTTTTTTAAAAAAAAATAATAATTCTCCAGTACTGATAACTAGAGGGGAGGAAAGTCAAATTAAATGAGTATCTCAAGCAGAAGACAGCTTTGTTAGGGCCCTGTTCCTACGTGTGCACATACATATGAATCTATCTATCCCTGTGAAAAACATCCCTAGAACTGAGTAAAGCCACCCGTACCTGTAAGAAAGGAAACTTCAATAATCCCAGAGAAGGGGTTGTGCTGCAGTACACCATGTAAATTCTGTGATGCAAGCTATCTGTGTATGCTAAATTTACTCAGTAGTTCAGAAGATAATAAATACAGGAACTTGTGGGAAGTGGAGTGGCTGACTCATTTCATTACAGATTATTCCTGCTTCACCTATTGGTCGAAAAGCTGTTTTAGAATTAGGGATTTAAAGCATCTCTAGGCATGCTCATTTGTTCATAACATGCACCCCAAATCCTCCAGCCAAACGAAAAGAAACCTCAAAACAAACTTAAATATATATTTAGGAGGTTGGTCTCTGTGCACACCGGACTTCCCACTGATTTGAGATGAATCGACACTAAAGTCAACTTAATCATTTATAGTGTTGTGAACTCTAGCAAGCAGTTTAGATCCTATAGCTTACATAGTCTAAAACTATGATTGAGGTAAATGTGGTGAATGGAAGTCTTTTGTTGATATGAGCAGGTTTCATCCTCCCCAGAAACTATTTCTGTTGCTTAGAGCTTGAGGTTTTCTATGGTAACTTCCTCATTTTTTGGAAGACATTTGGAAAAGTAGGGCATTGCTTAAGCTTCATTTGCTTACTCTTTCTGAGTTTGGTGGCTTTGGTAAAAGGTAATGAATTTGGCTCTCCACCCTTGCCTTCAGAAGTTATCAACCATGGGATGCTTTACGCAGCTTGCAGGTGGGAAAGTGAGCTAGTTTATGCTAGAAGCTTCCAGTAAGAATTTATTTATTATGGGCTTGAAGAGTTAGGTAGCTGGACGTTATCCCTGTAGTCTGTTGGCCTCCTCTCCCTATGAATTCAGCAGATTGAGAAGTTGCACAGAATTACTGTCTAGACCTGCTTCTCTGCGAGGTACCCAAATGGCTGGTCTCTGCCACAGTGTGCTACATCCTAATGTTTACAAACTCTTTGCCGAGCATTGTAACAGTTGCAGTTGTTTCGAGTTATATTTTAAACTAAACTAGATACTTTGATGCTTTTTATCTTACCCCTCGTTAACATGATGGTGTTGCTAATTTGAAATGACTACCAGTCCGTGTGCATTAGCTGGTGGTGTGTGTGGAGGTGGACAGTCACTCCTGTGCAGTGACTGAGACCTAACAACCCAGCAAAACTGGGTTGTGCTGGCTCTACAAAGAGGGGAAGCTTCATGGCAAAGTATTAGTTGTATGTAATACAGAGATGTTTTAGATGCCAGCAGATCCTAACAAGTGTCTCTGCCCCAGTGACAGATGCGGGAAAAAACAGGTGCTTCTCTGCAAAATGGAGAGTGTTACAAGAATGACCTCAGGCTGCAGGCTGTAATAGCAGTTACAAAAGGAATAGACTTCTATGACTGCTTGGAGACTTAATTAAGTGCATTGACATCCACTCAGTGAAAAGTCTGTATAAATAATGAATTTTCCCTCTATGCACAGCCTGTGATGGAAATGAGACTGAAATCTGTTGTCTTCTGGATGACTGACCCTGATTTGTTTTTAAATAGAACTATGTTTTCATTAACATAATTCAGATTACTTGAGGCAAAAGATAAGACCCTGTCTTCTTTTGAAAGACACCTGCTTTGAAAGGTTGGACAAGAGTATATTAGATGATTAAAATAGAACTGGTTGGTCAAGTGATTGTAAACTTCTGGAACAGATGAAATCTTACCATTTGTTAGGACTTTAAATGCTGAAGAGCTTCACCATTCTCATTTGATGGCTAGTATCTAATTTGTTAGACGGTCTTAAGAAGCATGGCAGGTGTGGCCAGGAATATTCCAAATTTTCCCACATAAATCAAGAGAAATATTTTCATTTTTTTCCAGACCTATTATGCTTCTGTTCAGTTAAATGTCTGAGGGGGTTGTACTGCTTAGGAAAGCTTTAAAATGCAATTTGATTTTACGCCTGTGTAGGAAATTGCAACTTCTTGTAATTCAAAAATAAAAATGAACTTCCTGGAGAAAATGACCAGAAAATCCTAATTCTCTGACTAGAAGCTTGAAGTACTGTGTATTTTGAGCAAATTCTTAGAAAATTTCAGTATTTCAGTTCATCAAAAAAAAAAAAAAAGGAAAAAAAAAGGAAAAAAGAGAGAGGAAAAGTTGAGTGTGGCTTGCTAAGTTTCAGCTGCTGATAGCTCCTTTTAGATACGTTCTCAGACATAGCTTAGAGGGTTGTAGACAATCAAAGTTGAGTGTGACACCTTCAAGTGGTAAATTGGAATAACCCGTTGGCGGTAAGGAAAAAGTGAAACAGTCTGGCTAAGGTCTGATAATGAAATGTCAGAATGATAGGGACACAAATCTGGAATGGCTTTGTTGCTTTATATTCATGAACAGCCTTTGCTTTCTAATTTCTTAATAAATACAACCTTCCTTTCTGCTGGTAAGTCATGCATTAAAACTGTCCAAATTGTCAATGAAAAAAAATAACCTTTCAGTGTTTCCTGAGATGGGAACAATATTATTATTGTGCCTTTCAGTTTGTTGTCTTTGTTCTGTGCCTGCAGCTGAATGAATTTTGCTTTTCATTTCTGTTTCTAGAAACGTTGCTTTTCTGCAGGATGCAGAAAGATCACATGTCCCTATGTGCATAAGACACTAGGCCTGGTTTGTAAATGGAAATACAAGCTTGTCTCAGGCACAGGAAATGTCTGAATTTGAGAGTTAAAATAGAGGTTCAAAACCCACAACTAAACCCTTAACAAACTTTTAACTGTTGTAACTGACCTTTCTCCATCCTGTTAAAAATATGGAAGAGTTGAGAATAAATAATGTGTGATCTATTTGATATATCCTTCCTTTCCTAATGAGACAGCACCGACCCAAATCTGAGGACTCTTGTTCAAATGCTGCCTCTCAGTTTTTCATTGTAAATGTTTCTTGCAGGTTAAGTCACTTACCCTTTCTCTTAGCAATGAAAACATTTATTGAAATCTGTAAATATTACTGAACTACTTCAGTATCAGCACAGCTGGGTTTCTGTTTTATAAAAGCCCAAAATATAGTGAGAAACAGCCATCCTTTAATGCACAGAAACAAGTTGTAATTTTTCATAAAAGGTTTAATGTGCTCTCTGGACTTTCAAAGCAGCCCAAATCTCTTTTGCAGTATAAACTTTAAAGAAAATGCTGTCATCAGCAGAATGCACTCAGGACTTATTGTCAGGAATTTAGCGACTTCTGTATTTCTGGTACCTGAAGCACATGTTACAGACCAGATTTAATTTGAAGGAACTATAGAAGTGAAAGTGGAAAAAATTAAGCTATATGATCAGTGAAACTGGTGTTCTGAGGTCTATGGAGGTCTGAGATGAAACCCTGCATTAACCCTCCCACTCTTGTTTTTGTGGACATCCACACTGTCTCGAAAACATGATGTTGATTATCATCAACATTAACAATGGGTTATCAAGGACAACCACAGGTGTGCTTGGAAAACTGGGAGTTAGGGAAGGTTTAGACTTCACCCTGTACAACACTTCTGTTATGTCTCTGCTTCAGAAAGCTGGACAGTCACATCAATGAAACTCTTGAAGACAAACTTAAAAAATGTTTGAAAAATGAGTTTGTATGATGTATCCATGCAACCTCGCTAAGCCAAATGAAAGTGTGATGTCTGTGGTTCCATCCATGCTGGAAGACTTGTTATCATAACTATACTGAGTAATGAATACAGCAATTATACTCCCAGGTGAAGGTTTGGCTTGATAGAGCTGAAGCTTTGCCAGCTTGTGAGTCAAATCATATCAACACAAAGCAAAATTTACAGTTAAATTCTATTCATAGTGAGATGGGGTGGATGCTTTTCTGGTGTAAGTGATGACTGCTTGGTCTCACTGAACTTTTCTTCTTTATTATCTGCTTGAGAGTTGTTTGGGCTCTTGTGAAGAGGAGCTGTAATGATGGTAGCTGACTTCTCATGTAATATCTTTTACTGGTCTGGCATTGCTCTACATGACAGTGACTAGGTATCATGACATTTTTAGGCCAGAGACTATATTGGTGTAGAAATCAAAAATTTTGCATATCATATTAAGGGCAGAACTGTTGTACATCTGCACATTTTAATGTGTCCTAAATGTCAGTAAAGGAGTAGGAATAGCTACTTCAGAATTTTTTTATTTGGTGTAAATCTTTGTGGTTATTATATAATGACCTTAGAGGTATCTTTAGCTTTTCTTGATATAAAATTGCAGGGCATTAAGTTATCAGCAATTAAAGTGTGAAGAATATTGGTTCAATTCAATAAGCATGAGTTAAATTTTGAGACAGACACTTTTTTTGACCTGGTTTTCTCACACTAATCCTTTTTATTGCCTAGTGCTTCCCAGCAAGTGCTGCATTTTCATTATAAGCCTATTGTTTCATTTTCCAATTGAAAGAAAAGATAGAGAAAAGAACTTGCTGTTGGCAAAAGCAGTTTTACTGCTTTAGAAATAAGCTTTAGAATTGCTTGAACAATAAGTTATTAGGAGAGCTTCAAAACTTAATAGTTCATAATATTGAATTTTTATTTTTGGTAATTTAAAAAAAATAAATAATATGTTAGAACCATGAAAGCTACTGTTGGCAAGCCAGTTTTCACATAATTTATAACTTTGTAAAACTAGTAATTACTTTGTGCTTAATGTCTTCAGGGTATGTCAGAAGGAGAATTAGCTGGCTTTAAAAGAGTTGATATCTATTTAATATGAGAGAATAAAGTTATTTTTCTGCGAAGTAATTTTATGGTAGCAGTCTTTTAAAGTTTTTTTAACTTTATAAAAGATTATTTTGTTACCAAATTGCAGCTTTCAGAGAAGCAATGCACAGTGGTATTCTGGAGAAAAAAACCTCAAAAAAGAGACCAGTTTGGTCAATGTCTTGCTTAGCTCAGAGTGCTTTGTTGAGGATATGGAACTATTTCAGTTATCCTGGTTCAGGGAGAAGGCTCCGAAATGCACTGAATAATGTATGTCTGTCCCTGTTCCCCTGGGAGTGTGGCTTCAGTCTCTTGACAGTCACGTGTTCACGAGAGGAGGATGGGATACTGCAGCCTGTCTTCCATGTTTGTTGCTATAACAGCATTATTTGTTTCTCTTTTAATGAGTGAAAAATTACATCTAAATGAAGCATATCAGATTATGATACACCTTTATGTACAGACTTAAAGACTATAAATTTTATTTGTCATTGACCACTCTAAAAGTCTGATTGCAGACAAATTGTGACACTTACAGAGCAAGTTGTTCTAATTAGAATTTGTGACTCTTCTTTTTACATGTTAACAGTTATAAGATCCTCATACTGTGAAACAGAAAATATCCTAGAGTGAAATTTTCAAGCTCTTGATGTTCTCAATCTCAAGATTAGTATTTTATGTCTATCAAGATTTATAGGTTAGTTTTTTTGAGGTGATGGTAAGCAATAGCACTTCCATGTTACCCCTCTTTCAGGAATATAGTGGTGTTTAGATTTGTTTATGAAGCTCTGATAATTGTCATACCTGTTGTTTTACTTTGTGATGTTTGGAGCCAGACATTGCCCAGTGGATGTTGCTTGTTTCTTTCTGCATCAAAGTACTTAGGATCTCGTCTGTTTTACCATTGACAATAGTGGTGATTTATTCATAGAATTAATTTGGCTTGGCAGTCTCTAAATGAGATTTATCACAATGAAAGAAGATCTTGATAAAGGAACTTGTTAAACAGAACTGCTTCATAGTGCCAGACCACAAACTAAGCTAAGTGCCATAGTGATCAGGAGACTGGGAAAAAAATATGACCATGTGCAATATTGCATTCTTGCTGTAGTATGTTTTTGTCAAATAAAAAGATAGCAAGAATTGGTTTCCCAACATTTGTGCCCACCATGATTGCAGGTCACCCAAGTGTGATGCCTGTCAACTGCCTGACACTGAAGCAATTATTAGGTACTGGCATAGCATAACATGCAGCTCTGTCGATTTCTAGCGCTTTCATATGTGGGATGGTTTTGGGTACAGCCTGCAATACACTCTGCACTCCCTGCTTCTCTTAACTTGCAGTGGCCCATCCACAAGTGTAACGATCTGCAATGAAAATTAGAGCCTGTTGACATGCAGTGTGTGTTTACCTCTGTCTACACCAAAATCTAGGTCTGAGGTATGATCTGCTGAGAAAATCAGACTTGTATGTTAATGTGCTCTGTGATAAAGAACAGTGGTTATGAATAGGCAACAAGGTGTTCTTTGAGATCTATTTGCAGTCATTTCCAGTGTCTTCCAAGGTTTTCAGGATTGCATTTTGTTTGAGGAACAAATAATCTGTGTAACAAGTAGAGATTAACAGTAGGTGGTTTTGTAAATTAGCCTGATTTACCAAAGGTGCTGTGAAGGAGGAATATTCTGTTTCTCCAGTAGATGAAAGGTAGAATTGTAGAATAGTTTGGGTTGGAAGGGACCTCCAGAGGTCTCCTATTCCAACCCCACCTGCGATGAGCAGGGACATCTTCAACTAGATCAGGTTGCTCAGAGCCCCATCCAACCTGACCTTGAATGTTTCCAGGGATGGGGCACCTACCACCTCTCTGGTCAACCTGTGCCAGTGTTTCACCACCCTCATTGTGAAAAATGTCTTCCTTATATCTAACGTAAAGCTACTTTTTTTTAGTTTAAAACCATTACCCCTTGTCCTGTCACAACAGGTACTGATAAAAAGTCTGTCCTTGTCTTTCTTATAAGCCCATTTAAATACTGAAAGGCCTCAAGAAGCTCTCCCCAAAGCCTTCTTTTCTCCAGGCTGAATAACCCCAACTCAAGCCCTTTCTCATTGGAGAAGTGCTCCAGTTTTTGTGACTCTTTTGGACCCACTCCCACAGATCCATGTCTTATCTGTGCTGATGGTTCCAGAGCTGGGTGCAGTACTCCAGGTGGGCTCTCACCAGAGTGGAGTAGAGGGTCAGCATCACCTCCCTCAACCTGCTGGTCACACTTATTTTGATGCATCCTAGGATATGGTTGGCTTTCCAGGCTGCGAGCACACATTGATGCCGCATGTTGAGCTTCTCAGCCACCAGTACCCACAAGTCCTTTGTGGCAGGGTTGCTCAATCCCTTAATCTCCCAGCCTGTGTTGATACTGGACGCTGCCCTGATCCAGGTGCAGGACCCTGCACTTGGCCTTGTTGAACCTCATGGGGTTCATGTGGGTCCACTTCTCAGGATTGTCCAGGTCCCTCTGGATGGCATCCCATCCCTCAGGTGTGTCAATCACACCAGTCAACTTGGTGTCCTCTGCAAACTTGCTGAGGGTGCCCTCAATCCCACTGTCTATGTCATTGATGAAAGA
The DNA here is from genome assembly GCA_004320125.1 of Scolopax mira. NCBI lineage: Eukaryota > Metazoa > Chordata > Aves > Charadriiformes > Scolopacidae > Scolopax > Scolopax mira. The sequence goes on from BJBW01002346.1 coordinate 34,899, forward strand.
TACTTGTTTGATGTTGAATCAGGGTGGTATCTTGTGAGAGGACAAATGTGTGAAAAGGAGAATGAGGACAAGCTGAAGTTGAACTAAGGAAAAAGGAAAATGAAGTAGGCAAGTAAAAATGTCCTGCTTAGGTAGCTGCTAGCAGACTGCTTTAGTTACATGATGGAAGAAGGTGAAGTTCACTAGTGTTGTGAACAAACACAGGTTGTGGGTGTATCTGAGAAACTGCCATCCTTGCCGTATTTAAAATGAACCAAATGAGGTTCTAGGAAAACTGCTACCTAGCAAACTGAGGAAATTTAAGCTGTAGTATACTGCTAGTGAGCTTCCTTCTCTAGAAACCTAATTTAAGATCCCAGTGCCAACTCTTAGGACAATCATGTTTTCAGTACAAAGTTCTAAGGTTCAGCTTGGAGTGTTTTACTGCTATATACCCCCCTGTATGGAATAGAGTGTGTGTTGAAGTGAACTCTCGTTATAGAGTATCTTACCCATACTTTCATAATTCAAAAGTGGTACCAAAATGGCAATTTGGTTTTGGTTCAGTAACTGTTGGTATATTTAAAAGAAAAAAACCAAACCCCTTAAAAATACAAACAAGCCTGCGTTATTCACAGGAGGACTCCAGGAGTCTGTAGAATATTGGATAGCTACAGGTTTTTAATTCCTTTCCCTGCCTACTCAGTCTGTGGGTATGTAAGAGTCTGCCTTGAGTACCTTCCAATTTGTTGAGTGAGGTGGTGCTGGAGCATTCCTTACTGTCTTCTTATGCCTTCCTGGCAATATGGCTGCTATGTAAGAACTTCAGCTTATAGTAGCTTGTTCCTTCCCACTTGTCAAACCTCTGCTTATAAAAAGGGGTTGGTTTGTTTCATGATGTATTTTCAACTCAACTGGCTGATTATTCTTGTACATAATCTTACCTAAATTAAAACGTGTGAGCTCCCTAGACAGTTCATCACCCAACATTGTGTTGGTAGAGGACACCTCTAACATGCCTCTTCTCTTGAAGTCTTTTTGCAAGGCTGAGTGTCAGTGTGACCCATTCTTAGTCTATGGGCAAACTCTTAAGTATTTTCTTCACAAGCAATTACTGCTCTGTGGATTATTGCCTTTATCCAAAAGGCATTCTTTCTTTGGCTTAACATTGGAAGCCTGGTATTTTGTGAGAAGTGTGTGCTCAAATGGTACTGCTTTAAAACCATAAAAAGTCAAATTTGAATGGTTTGAAAGATGTCCAAGTTGCTGATCAAAACCAGCTTTGCACACACGTCCACCCCCAGAATTGTCTTTCAAATAAATTAGAACCTTTTTTGGGGGAAACTTTTGATTGCATTAGTCATTTCTAAGGAGTCCAAGTGTGTGCAGGTATTTTTCACTTGTTCAGGATATCATGGAGGAAGAAGAGGAACACATTTGTTTATTTTGGGGCTGGAATTTCTGTTGCAATACTAAAATCTATCAAGAAATCTGAGACATCTGTGTTGAGTGCTATTTTAACAAGCAATAAAACCCTCACCTTTTTCTTTTGTGCCAGAGGTTGCCCTGAATGGTGGAAAAAATGTCAGATATGACAACGTACACAAGACCAGCTACAGTAGTGTCAGTGTCCTGAAATAGTTTACATTTTTTTATTAATATATTGTCATTGCAAACACTTAAAATGTTTCTGCTATCCTATCAGCATTTTAAAGAATATTCTCCATTAGCCTGCATAAACAAATAAACTGCAATCAATTAACTGTAGGCAAGAGCAGCAACCACAGCAGACAAACCACAGAGGAAATAAAGTGCAGTGAGTGCTTCAGTCTTTCTGATCCGAGTAGTTAAATTGATGGACAGTTTTTTGATATAAGTGTGCTGTATCTTTGTTCTGTTTCTAGTTACACCATTATCCTCCCTCAGAAATCCCTCAAACATGTTTTCTCTTTCCTTTTTTTAAAATTTGAAGCTGCATGGGAGCAGAGAGACTAAATTATTTAAAACTATTCTGTGTCTGAGTCAGCAGAATACATCTAGGTCATATGTTCCCAAACAGCTCTGGTGCAGACTAGTGTTTTTCTTTCTGTGAGAACTAAGTAGACTCATTAAGGTTACAGTCAGCTTGCCTTTATTCCTCTTCTTTATGCCCTCACAAAGCTTGGGTGAAAGATGTCTGAAAATCACTATAATTCTTTTTATTAAATCCAGATAATCTTCCTCCGAGCTGACCTTTTCTTCCATTATCATTGCACAATCAATTGAGAGATAGAGGGAATGCTTTGTCTCTTAGCTACAAGAAATAGTGGTCGACTGAATGATTCTCTAATGCATGGAATTAAGAGTTGAGCAAACCCTAAATCTCTTTGTTTACTCCTTTCCTGTCTAGGATGGCTGCAGCTCCCCCAAGTTACTGTTTTGTAGCCTTTCCCCCATGTTCTAAAGATGGGCTGGTGGTGTTTGGAAAGAACTCTGCACGGCCCAGGGATGAAGTACAGGAGGTGGTCTACTTTGCTGGTGCAACTCACGATCCGGGAAGCAAAGTTGAGGTAAGTGAATTGTTACCTTCAAGCTATAAGAGATGACTATTATTGGAAGAAATGAATGTTGTCTTCTGTTTGTGACAGATTGTGAAGTCCTTGTTCTCTTCACTGAAATCTCTTGAGTAGAGAGGAGATGAGATTTTTGACAGTCCTCTAAGAGTGAAACTAAAAATGTAACTTTTTTGTTATTTGAGGAAAAATCTATGATCCCTACTTTCTCCAGCAGACAGGCTGAACTGTTCACATCTCAGATTCCTGCACTGTGTAACTTACCACTTGCTTTTTCCTCTTAGGGGAAAAAATACTCTGGCTAACTGGATCTAGAAGGAAATTTTCAAAGTTTGTCACTTGCCATATAAATTGTTCTCATTTGAGGTGGTTGGTTGACAGTTGTAATGAGGCCTCACTACCCTAACCCTAAACACATTGCAGAACTGGTAGCAGGAATCTCTGCCTCAAAGAACTTGCGCTCTAATAAGGGAATATGAGAGAAGGAAAATAAAAGCATAAATTTGTAAGACACACATAACTGATCTGCACTGTCAGGACTGCACATGTTCTTGCTCTGTCTGGCAACTGGGAAAGCATTGAGCTGTGAGGTTCCCTGCATTCAGCTTCCTGCTGTCCCTGTGGCTGTGCAGAAGGCTGAGGACACCAGGTGTTCTGCACCAGGCTGGTGTCTCTCATCTCAACAGGTCCTTTATGGATGTAATTGTTGCTTCCCCAGAAGAGATCCTAAAGCCAGTGCCAGTTTTAATTCTGTCTTTCAATGGGACAGCTTCCAAATTTCAGAGGATTTGGTGCTTTTCTTTCTAACGGTTAATGTTCTCTTGATTCTTGTTGCTACCAGCATCTAGTAAAACTTATGCATTATTAAATGGTTTAACCTTGGATGTGAAGAAATCCTCTCCACCTGTCCAAATGCACTACCTGCTGGTAATTGCAGTGCAGTATTGGTAACGCTGTTGTAGACCTGGGCTAATATACAGAACACAAGTGTGACAATAAGACAAGAGGAAAACTTCAGAAATTTTTTTTAAAGCTTTTCTTTATAGAAACTGGAAATGAAAAAAAAGTTCTCTAATTGTGAAAGAACTTCCAAAAGCTCCTCTGGAGTGTTTGTGATCTTAAATGAAAATACTTTATAAGAATATAATGTTAGAGTACTTGATTCTTTTGGTCTCTTTGTCCCATATTTTACTCTCTGATGTTATTGTCATAATTTGCTAAAAAAGGTATAATTAAGCCATATAGAATCCATTATCACTCTCCCACCCCATGATTAAACAGTTGAATGCCTTTTATAGAATTCAGTCATTAACTGGACTCTCTTGCCAGCCCTTTTAGAAGCAGGGAGTGCAATCCTTTGCCTAGCACACTGCGGTTTGAAGGTTGATTCTGCTAACCAGTATCTGCAAGCCTTCCCCTTAAATGCTGATTACTGTTATTTTTATTATTTTTTTTTTTTAAATGAAGGTAAAGTTTGTTGCAATGTGCTGAAGATGTGCTTTTAGATAAGGGACTGGAGTGGGCTAATGCCATTTTTTTTTTTTAAAGTAGGAACTTAAGCCCTAATTGGATGGGTATTTTGGCCTCTACTAGTCTATGCTACTACATAATTCTTCATTAGCTAGCCTGAGGTTTTGCAATACAGTGGTGTACAGAAACATACACTTTCCAAATATTTACTGAAATTCTCCCTGTTTCCTCCCAGCACAGAATAAAACCATCTTCAGTTGCTCTGGGAGTAGTGCAAGCAATTGCTTATCAGTGCATCTTCATCACACTTGGCACTAAACATTGTTGTCTTTTTTTCCTCATAGGTATGTTGACTAGGGTAAACTGGTTAAAACAAGATACTGATTTTAATAGGTTTTTTGGGTTTGGCAGCTTTGCACAGTCCTTTAAATGCTGTCCTTTGGACAGACCTAAGCATAGATTTGGTTGTTAGTTTTTCTTTAAAGTTCAAGGTTTTTTTCCACACTCAGAGAGACTGTTCAATTGAACAAGTCTAGCAAATATCAATGTTATAGAGTAATTCTCTTTAGAAATAACACTTTATTTTTTAATTTTCTTTTAAAACTGGCCACTTCAAAGTTGGGGTTTTTTTTAATATAATAATAATCCCCTTTGCTGTAGGAGTTGTGAAAGATTGACTGAATCAATAAAAGATCTAATCCAAGTTTTAAGCTGCTAGATTTGCTTCTCGATTTTGCTGTTTTAAGAACTTAAGGACACTAATGAATAAGAAGATTGCAATTTCAAACATGCTAACTCTTTTGTGATAGTAAAACAGGAGTAAGCTCTTCAGTTTTTGCTAATTAGGTGAAATGTATGTATTTATCCTATTGTAGGGATGTGTCTAAGACTACTCCTCTTAAAACAAATACATACTTGCCTATAGGCACAGCTTGTGCAATGTATTTTAATTCCTTGAGTTCTGTTAATGGTACCTCTAAAAGTTAAGAAAAGCTTTAGAGAAGGGCTTGAATTCAGCTGCTTCATGTAAGTAGCAGGCATGCAACACTATATCCACCTTTTAAGCGAACTTACTGAGTTGTCAAAAATAATTAGCTAATGGGGGTGTGGAGAGGAATGTTAAAGCTTCTAAGATGTAGCCTTTGACATATTCAGAATTATTACTTTGTTCTTTAAAACCCATGAAAACTGCCATTAGCTCAGTTATTGTTGGGTGGGACTTCTTTGCTACAGCTTTCCTTCTCTTGCATTTTATAAAACTAACTGAACACATATGAGAAAATTAAATGTATGATAATTTGCAAATGGAAAAATGTTGTTGACCAGTTTCCTGCTACTGTTTTTGTAAGTCAGTAATCCTTTGTGCCTCTCTTTAAATTTTCTCTCTCATTCATCCTAACATTGGGGTTTTTGGTTATGGTTTTGTTCCCCCCCCCCCCCAAGTGAACAGCTTTTCTCTCCATTCCATATTGTACATTTGCATTGGTTTCTTATGTTAGATATATGATCCCTTACCTTCACTGGGCAACGATGATGGACTTGCTATACATTATACTATTTTCTTTGCAGGTAATGTAATCCAATGTGTATAAAATTTTGATCACCTCTCTGTGACTGTCACTGACATTCTGAACTTGTGTTAAGAGGTGGTTTTCAAAACACTAACAGCACGAGTTGTTTTATAAGACTCTCTCAGGAGGACTGTATTCTATTTGTGTTCTGTGCTACTCGTGTTTGCAATTGTGGTAATGCATAATGTAACCAAAAATGGCATTGTAGCTTAGCCAGAGTATTGCCATAAAGAAATTGGGCAGGCTATGTTGTGTAGCTGTCAGCTGGTTTGTGGCAGGGCCTTGAGCAAGGGAATTCAGTGAATACTGCAGGTCATTCTAAGCTTGATCTTTGTGGCTCAATCTAGCAGACAAGTAACCCTGCAGCAAACTCATCAACATAATTCCTTCCCTCCATGTCAGCCAGTTCCCAAGGCCCTGAACAATGGGGCTTTTCATAAAGGTCTGTTCTCTGTGTGTGCGTGACAACTTTCTCAAAAGTTTGTTCTTGTCTTGCATTGTAACTTTGCAGTGGCAGATGCTGCCCAGCACTCTTCCTTATTGCAGTAGTCAGTCTAGTAAACCCGTGCTTGCAGGTGAAATATTGCTCCCCTTCAGCATATATAGGACCCTTTTTTGAATTCTCTACTAAAAGTGTATTCTTTTTTTTACCCATACGTGGATTTTAAGAATTTTTTTTGTGTTAGTGAAGTAGGAGTTTTAAGATGGAAGCCCCTCTGTCTTATTTTTAAGGCAGATTTTACAGATAGATTTTTCTTTTTTTTTTTTTTTTTCTAGTAACCTACTGCTTGTTGTGGTTTTCTTTCTTCTGAAGAAGTCTTGGGCAGATGACTTTTTGTCAGCTGAATTTTCCAGGTGGATTTTTTTTTCGTTAGGATCAATCTTCCTTTACTGCTAATTGGACCTTTTGTCCATTATTTGAAAATCATCATGGTTGCTTGCTTCAATATAGAGCTGTAGAAACTTATCTTAACAGTGTGCAATTTTTTGTGGAGGAAGGGAAAATAGAAATCAATGTCCACAACAAAGTCTATCAAATTCTAGAATATGCAAATTTTTTTCTAATATATTTCTAATATTTTCTGGGCTTAAAGCCAGCCCTTTGTGGAGTAGGAGGAATTTTGTGTTTTCTAAAACTTCATGGTGCAGCTGTGCCTTAGTTGTGTTTTTGTTTTCTCTCTTTTAAAAGAAAAAAAAATATATTTCTAAAGGATGCCATCCCACCTCCCCTTGATCTGAGTTTTCAAAGAAGCAGTAAGACTTTTCTGCTTAGGATTGGTCTGAGCTCTGAGACATAGTTCACTTGAAGCTGTGGGGTTTTTGTCTGGTGTTGCAAGATAGATATAAACCCTGGAAAGTAGACTTTGCCTGTATTAAAGTTGGCTTTGTATTAACTGGAGGTGTCTTAATTCTCAGATTTGTAACGTAATCACCAGGCGTTATGCCAGTACAGTCTTGCTGTACTTTAATTCCCTCTTATTGCAGTTGTTTGGGTTATTTGCATTATATCTGGGGGTAAGATATTCAGAATCTGGTAACAGAAACCAAGCAGCAGCTGAATCTGCTGAGAGTTTGGTCTTTGGGAACCCTGCAGAGTAGCTTGACACACTTCCAGTGGTGTTACTGCAGCTGTGAGCTTCAACCGGGGCACCCCCTCTGCGATCCCTCCATGGGTAAGTGCTGATTGGCAGGAAACTGTGATGAGACACGGCAGTGTTTGTGCCTGTGATGAAACTTTTCATTTACACTATACAGATTAAAAATGGTCAGCAGTAGTTTAGGAAGCTGCCTCTCAGCTGAGACCTGATAACTGGATATGTGAGCAGCCTGTCGCATGGCGCACAGCTTACCTCAAGCCACCTTGTTTAAGCTAACCTTTAGACGTCGCACAGAGAGGCACTGTGCAGACAGACAGCAACTAATACAAGAGAGAAGGTGGTTGCTGCCTTCAGCAGAGTCTGTTGCTTGGCTAATGTGAGCTTTTTCTCTCTTCTGCTCCATTGCAAACCAGTGGCCTTTAAACTAATGTGTTTGCTTTGTAGCACAAGCACAAGGCAGCAGCAGTGCAGAGGTAGAAGCCATAATCTCTTGTATGTTTCTACCTTCTCAAAGCCTATGTTTTAACTGTAGGAGTGTTGCTGCTTTGCTCCCTTCTGCTACCAAAGCAAAATTATTGAATTTTTTTTTTTAAATCTCTAATTTTTTTTTTTTATTGGAACAGAGAGGAAGAGAAGGGAGAGCGTTGGAATTTTATGGGGCAAAAAACTGCCAACTGTCCCATCTTGATCCAAACTGTTTACTTATGGCAAAACAGACGTGTGAGCAGGTATTTCAAAGTGGACAAGAAAAGAAATCAGTCCTAGGATATCTGTGAGTTCAGAGGATATCTCTATGATGGGGTTTTTTGTGACTTCTTTGAAATCTGTTTCTCACAGTTTAAAAAAAATAAATTGATAAGCTTCATCCATATTTCAGTTTTAGTTTTGCTCATCTCCCCGGAGACTGCTAGATTTGCAACTTAAAAAACATGAGGTGAATTCTTGACTGCTAGATCAACTCTGACATATAGTATCTCCACAGAGTGTTCTCAGCCTTGGGTGCCTTGCTGCACTTTGTGATATTTTATTTGTTTAAAGACTTTCATATTTCATCTTGGTGAGCACATCTTCATTCTGTGGCTCACATGCCTGGGGCTCCTTGGTGGCTTGATAGAGTAGGTCAGAGGGTGTGTAGTTCTGCTTTTTGACAGGGGAATTGTTCTGCTTTTTCTAGCTTCTCTAATTCTTTTTTAGAATAAGATCCATCTTCCTTTGTCTTCAAGATAAATTACACTGCTAGTAGACAGAGGCACACTGATTCAAATTTTCCAAATTTTGGTTGAAATGAATAGAAACATGCTAGGAAAAATACACAAATACAGAAGCTTATATAAAATGTACTACGGCCTTCATAAAAAGGGAAAAAAGCTGTTCTTAATATGAAGAAGGAAGAGGCACTCTACTGTGGCAGAAATTGATTCTGTTCTCTATTTGTACACTTAGGAAGTGCTGCTGGTGTTTCTATCTGGCTACAACACAAAGATACAAGCACTATCATAGCATGTGTTTTTGAAAGCCACCTGCCTGAAGATTCATCCCACCACAGTTCACCATTCTGGTTTGACTATGTGTCTGCTAGAACTACAGCTGAGTACTTGAGATGTATCTGGGCTAGATTTATCCTTGTGTATGGCTTCCCCTCTACTATGGCACAATAGTTTTGTTGCTAGTAGAAGATGTCATGGCTCTGCTTAATGGGTTTTGTAAAGTCATCCAGATGTCTTCCACTCCATGTTTAGGGCATAAGCAGGGAGTGTTAACAGCATCAGGTAGCCACATCTTCTGTATTGCATGCTACTGCTTGCATATTTCTCTTTTCAGAAGTTGGTTATTCCCACTCCTTTGAGCATTTGCTCCTGTAAATAAGCAGCAATCAATTTTTCTGCAAGACACATTCTATTAGGCACATCCATAGGAGATGGTCTGTGGGGCTTTTTTGAACAACCATGTTCTCACTTTCCAGTCCTCCACTTCACCATGATGGGAGGGCCTGGGTAGCCCATGTCACCTGTGGAATCGCCTCTCTAGACAGTTCCAACTAGGCTATCAGTCTTGATGGCCACAGAGGCAGCAGGCTGTGAGACTGCCTCACACATTTTTGCCATCCCTCTTCTAGAAGGGCTTAAAAGCAGCCAAGGGGTAACTTCTGGAGTTACTGCAATAGTACAGGTATTTTGCCTATTTTCAAATATGTGCTATGGTACAGCAGTGCTTGAAGTAATTAAGCGAAGAGTTAATGCCAAGTTAGAGCCTGTATCTGATGAGGGGGTGGTGTTGGGGAATCTCTTCTGTAATCTAGAATCTTATGGCCCTTCTTCGTAGATAATTCTCTTCTAAAGCGTTCCCTGACTATTGCCTTTGTTATCCAGGGCCAAAGCCTATGTGATTTCATTGATGTTTCATAATGACCTGACTGACAGTGCTAGGAATCAGGCTTCTGCAGCCCGAGTACAGTAGAGGCTGCACAATAGTTTCTTTTCATTAACGAAAAAATAAATCTCTTGTCCTTATGACAGTCATGTCTGTTTTTGGAATACCTCCAACATATCTGCATGCCCTAGCTAGTGTGGGAGGTACATTTGTGCCTTGTACTATACTTAGAACTGCCTTGATAAGATTCTTTTCTTGATACTGAAGTAAAAGAAAAGAAACATCATTAATTTCCAGCCTGCTTAATTCTCTTTAAAGTTGTTGGCTGTGTCTCTTGTGTTAAGTCTCTGTTCTTTACTTTTATATTTCCCAATGAGAATTTACTGTCACAGGGCATGGTGCCAGTTATGCTGCTTTCACGGCTGGATCTCTAGCAAATCAATGGAGCCTGACACCACTCACGCACAGCCTTTGCCACCAAATGTGTCAGTATTCTTCTGGTTTTAGCATTCATACTCAAAGAAGAATGTTAGTGTTAGAAAATGCTGAGGCTGGATGCTTCAGGAATTTTGAAGACAGGGTTGGTAGCAAGCAGAATCACAGTAGTACCTTCTGTCTATTTTATTTGTCATTGCCTAGTTTGGCATGGCATTCAGTAGAACAGGTTGCTTTGCTGTTGTGCTGGAGGGATTTGTCAGGTCAGTGGGGTGCTGGAGAGGGGACAGGGAGGTTATGGTTTGTGCTTGGTTTTGAAATCTCATCATCATCTGAACTCCCATTTCTAGAGATCTTGTGGCCAATGAGGTTTTTTAGTGGATAGTGTTGTCTTTCCTCCAGTATTTCCTTCTGTGTCTGGGCTGTTACAAGCATATGTTCTGATTTCTGTGGATGTTATGTTTTGGATCAGACTGGCCACAGATAGGTAGTGATAGTTTGCTGTGCTGCAAATCCAGTGACTGCCTTTAGTTGACCAAACTTTACAATTGATGTGTCAAGGCTGCAGGTGGATAGCCAACTCCTCTGTTTCCTGAATGAAGGTATTCTTTTATCTGGAAAAGATTTGTCTGATGTTGCTGTAAGGGCAGTGTGAGTTATGAAGAGTGAGAGGTTTATGTTTAAAATTAATAATCTATTGTCGCATCTGGACTCTAGGTTTTTGAGTAGCTCATACCTATTGTTAATAAATATGAACAAAATGCCTACCTTAATATATCAGTCCTATTGAGTGCCTTCTTTTCTGCTTACTGAAGTAAATAATTCTAATGGGAAGGTAAAATCTCATCAAGCCTTTTTCATCATTGTCAGTAACCATGGTAAAGGATTGCTGAACAAGAATCAAGTCGATGGTAGTTTTATAAGGCCTGTCAGCTACTGTCAGATTGGAATGGTTTTCTGTTATTTAGGTCTTCTAAGGCAATTTATATCTATAAGGCTTGAACATTGTCTATGTATGTGAATTATTGTATGGAAACTAAAAATAACATGAAAATATGGTTCATGTTCACTTGTTGGGCTGGGGAATGTGAAGCAGCAATATAGAGGGTAACAGCTGTATTGGTACTGAGGTACGTAGAGAGGCTTCTGGATGTTTTCTAGCCTCTGATTACATAGTTACAAAGCAAAAGCATTTTTTTCTGAATGCTCTGGATCCTTCAAGCAGGAGAAAACAATTTTCTCTTTCCCCTTTCTTGACTGCTACCATTGACAACAAAATCTTTATAATGAATAGCAGCTTTGGAAATGCATGGTTTTGGAATGAGGCCCCTAATAATAAGCATTTGGTAGCAATGATAGCCAGAATATGTTCTGCAGAGAAAAGGCATTCAGCAATTTTTTTTTAGCCTAACTGTCACTTTTCAGAGTGTTTTCATAATTTTTCCTTCTAGAAAATCAAAGCATCAGTGTAAGCAAGCTTGTATAATAGGGCTATTCAGCCAGAGAATGCTATGCAAGTGGGGGTTTATGGAGTACTGAAGTCTCCTCCGCACTGCATCTAGGTTTTTGCTTTCTGCTGCAGAATTGAGAAGGTTCATGTCCTGGGTGGCTTTCCAGGATGAGTCCAGCTAACTGGCCACCTGTGAGACATAGGGAGCCAAAACTTGGGCTGTGCAGGGGTTGGTGTGGGGCTGGCTGCAGACCTGTCTCCTGACAGCTGCTCTGGTCCTGTCTTCACGTGTAATGTGGGAAGGTGCTTGGTCCAACTCCTTTTCCTGCTGCTGGAGTTCCTCCTTTGCACATCCAGGAAACACAGTTATTCTCTGTTCACTTGCACACATGTATTCAGTGTTTATCCAAACAGCACTTGCCTAAAGCTCTAAAAGAAAAAATTGCACAGAATGTGAAATATGAGATTTGCTTGCTGACAGCTCAAATGGAGAAGGGGAGTCTTGATAAGAAATGTCTGCTCTGGTTAGAAAATGAAACAAAGAGTGAACCATATATTTGCTTTTATTAGTTGGATCTTATCTCCTGGTCAGTGACAGATGTTACTGCATCTCAATAGATCAGGAATCTGCCTCTATGAAATCATAGTGCATTAGTATATAAGCAATTTTGTCAGACATTTTAGTTTTTATCCAACAAATACAGCAGATGAGTCCCTATTGAGGTCTTATTGCCTAAACCAAAAATCAAAATTAAGCATGCAGCAGAAAGGAAAAAGGAAGTATGTCCCTACTATATTTTTAACTCCTTAGAATTAAAGAGTTCCCTGCCCCTCCTTTTTTTTTTTTTTTAACCCTATGACCTCTTTGAGAAATCATTCTCTTATTTCATCTATAATTTACCTGGTTTATAGAAAAATGACAGTTTCACCTGTTCAGATCCAATTCTTAATGAAGGTGACAACATCATTTCTTGTGTCCTTCTTGCATGGTCAGAGTTAAGGACTCTAAAAATGCCATTTCTGATCAAAGATTGTCTGTAATATATTTTAATTGCATGCAAGACTAACTATTACTGTCAAAATCATTGCTCAAGACTGGAAGCTAAAGATGGTCACGCTGTGTAATCCTGCCGTGGTTTATGTCGGCAAGTCCTTAAAGGGGGGGAAAGACAGGTCAGTAAAAAAATAGCTTCTCACTGCTACTGATCTTGGACTGACTCCTTTGGCTTTAAGTTGAATGTAGACATAGCATTTATTTTCACGGCAAACAATTTTCAGTCCACAAGTCCATGTTGCTCATTCTGCTCAATTTGATATGTCTGACCAAATATTCTTTGAGAAAAATGTTGTGCATTACTCCCTGCAAGGAAGATGTTAAGACAGGAATGCTGGACACTAAGAGCTGTCTCATAAATACCACAGACAGATTCAGTTTCCTCACAAGAAAATTCTGTGGAGTTTGGTCCTCAAAGAACTTATGTGACCTCAGTAGTAAAATGTAAAGCCCAGTCCTTTGGCTGTAAAAGCCAATGATCTAATGATGGATCAAGCTCTCTTCCATGCTGTCTGGGAAAACAGTGCTTGTTTTTAAGCCCTAGAACAAGGGAAGAGTAAATATATTTATCAGATAGCATATAACTTTTCTTCCTTGCATTTTTAATGACTCCTGTGCAGCCTTCCTCTGTGTATCTGACTTGTCAGAACACATCCACAGACCTCTGATTGCAGTAGATCATTTAAAACAGAGGAAATAGCAGTTTTAAGCAGAAATAATGCCTTTGTTTTATTTCGTGTGACTGTTTATCAAAGAATTCCACTGAATCTTTTTGAGTCTTGATTTCTTTCTTTCTGTTCTTTCTACCAGCAGCCTTAGTCCTGGGGGCAGCTGCAGGGGGGGCAGCAAGGAAGAGGGGGAAGACTTCTAATGTACTTCGTCCAGTTATCATTGTTACAAGAAAGTGCTGGAGCTTGTGCTTAGCTGAGATGTAGGGTGGTTTGATTTTGTTACTATGTACAAAAATGATTTGTGATTTTTACCGTAATGGTACAGCCTGTCTACTGCTGCTTCCTACTGATTCTGGCACTTGGGTTCTGCTTGACTCTTTGAAGCAATGATCAAGAGAGATGTATTTTTCCCGACTTTTGCAATATAAGGATGTAAATGTTCAAACATGACAATTAAATGTTGTTTAAAAAAAATCCCCACTTATACACGACATGGATTTGTTTTAAATAATATGTTCCATCTTGTGTTACTTCAGTCATAGTGTTAGATAAAGTGCTTGCAATTGTTTTGCTTTTTCTCTTCCTGCTTTCTCTGCAGTGCACGTACATTGAGATTGAGCAGGTGCCGAAGACTCACGCTGTTGTGCTGAGCAGGCCCTCTTGGCTTTGGGGGGCAGAAATGGGCGCTAACGAGCATGGAGTCTGCATAGCTAATGAAGCCATCGTGACCAGAGAACCAGCTTCGGAATCTGAAGCCTTGCTTGGAATGGATCTTGTCAGGTGGGTGGCTTGCTGAGCTGTAACCAGCCTTTCAAACACCAAAGGTTTAGATGATGATAATACAACTTTTGTGGTATTGGCATTAGGAGATTTAAAAGCAATATTATCAGGAGACTTGTCTAGGCAGAGATCCAGACACAGCTGAGTTAGCACTTGAAATCTGAATTTGGCTACCAAGTATATACCAGTCTGGTGTGGGTTCACTAAACCTACCTTGTCTACCTACCCTACAGCCTTGCAGTGCCTGCTGTGACAGGATGAGAAGTGATTACATTGTTAGTAAAGAACTGCTAACTAATTTGTAACATCAGATTACTGGTGCGTCCTTCCTTCTCCCCCGCTTTACAACAGCCTGCTCTGACCTAAAAAGCTTATCCTGGGCTTATAGCCAACTGTAGGCATAAACAAGCTACTATGTCTTGCTTCAGCCCATGCATACCAGTGCAAACCATTACACTTATTTAAAGTGCTGGCAAACAAACTCCTGTAAGTCTGTTCATTTAAGGCTGTCTGCCTAAAAGGTTTGTGCTGCGCTATAAGCCTCAACCTGCATGCTGATCTTGCAGTGAAGAGAATATAAAGTAGAGTTGGGTGGGGGAAGAAAGCTGAAAGTAAAAGAACATGAGAAAGTGGTGCAAACTTGTTACAAAAAGAAAGGGAGTCAATGTAGTTAAAGATGAACAGGGAACAGGACAGCAACCGCTTATTTAAGCAGATAAATGTTAGACCCAGTGAACCTGCTGGAATTTGCCCTAGGATACTTAATGGGTGAATTCAGATGAATTCTCATTCTTCTTGAGAATTAGTGAAATATGGGTGAGGTTCTGGATGATTGGAAAAGGTTAAATTTTGTGTCAATACTTAATAGAGTTAAAAAGGATTGTGGTTATAGACCACTTAACCTCAGCTCCTGAAGGAGAAAAAACCCACTTAAATATCAAGGAGTTGATAAATGTGCAATAATAACTGTTAGTCAAGAAAAATCCTTTCAAACCATTCTACTTTATGCCTGTCATGAGTTAACAAACGTTATGGATAGAGGACAGGAAATAGATGACTTTTAAGAGGGCATTAAAACCTTAGGTGTTCTCCTAAGCAGGCTGGGAAGCATGAGTTAGAAGAAATTTTTGTTAGGTGTATAGCTGCCTGAAACTGTAATTGTAAATGTTCTCTAATGATGTCTCTGCAGAAATACAGTATCTGGTTCCAGCTACCAAAAATCAAGAGGAGTATGAGCCAGTTGGAGAGAATGCAGTGGAAATGGGGACTATCATCAGAGATCTATAGAATCTGACCAAACAGAATATCAGGAAGGCATTGGGGTTACATTTTTCTTTGTTATTTCCTCTAAATTTTGTATTACTGAAGGAATCTGTGGAGAATCTGTATCTAGGAGGACTAGTGAGTTTAACTGCATCAAGTGAGACTGAATAGACTTGGGGGCTCTTTTAAGAAAACATTAAAAGCTGTGGGAAGAAGGCGGAAGCAGGGGGCATTTGGAGTTACCATTATGGGTGAAGAAGCCCTGCTTCCCTGGAGATGGCTGAACACCTACCTGGCAAAGGGAAGTAGTGAATGAATTCCTAGTTTTGCTTTGCTTGTATGCACAGCTTTTGCTTTACTTATTAAATTGTCTTTATTTCAACCCAATGAGTTTTCTCACTTTTACCCTTCTGATCTTTTCCTCCATCCCACTGGGTGGGGAGTGAGCGAGTGGCTGTGTGGTGCTTGTTTGCTGGCCGGGGTTAAACCACAGGAGTTCTTTTTGTCAAGGAAAGAGATATGTTAGATGACCTTCAAGCTGCACCTTTATTTTTTTCCCCTCTTATTGCCATCCTTTTGAAACTTCAACAAACTCTTGGTTTAGATGCAGAGCTCTGCTTATTTTGGTCACAGCTATTGCAGTGTCAAAATACTGGTGAACATTCAAAAATATATATATGTCATCCAGCAGTGATAGATTTACCCACACTAGCAAATCAGGAGGTATCAAAATGAGGGAAAGCTGGTCATAAACTAGGAGTGATCATCACCTGTAGATATTACCTGCCCTCTCTTCCTTCTTCTCTGTGAAAGAAATTGACTGCAGAGACTGCTTCAGGCAAGGAGAATTAGAGATGTGTTGCAGACTGCCATCTGCCTCTTGTTCCAGCCAAAGTGATTCCTTCTCTTACAGTGAAGACTTGGCCAGTTGCATTAAGCTTATCTGTTTTGGATCACCTTATAGAATAGAGAGCCATCAAGTACAAAACCAATCATACAGGCTGCAGTGAAGCAGCTGCCACCAGCTCTGCCTTTTTTTACC
The DNA here is from genome assembly GCA_004320125.1 of Scolopax mira. Lineage (NCBI taxonomy): Eukaryota > Metazoa > Chordata > Aves > Charadriiformes > Scolopacidae > Scolopax > Scolopax mira. Next base: position 51,134 of record BJBW01002346.1, read on the forward strand.
TGTCTACAAAACAGAGTAATTCCATTGTTCAGGATTTATTGGAATAAAAAAAAAAAAAAACACAAAACCAACGGAGGCGTTTTAAGACTGGTTAAGAAGTGCACATCTCTGCTGGCCAAATTTTTCTCACACCTATGTATATGTTGGACTTCTGCTTCTGTGTTAGATCTTAGCTGAAGGATGAAGACTGACACTATGTGTGCACGTATGACCAGCTGCTTGTAAAAAAAGGTAAAAGATTCATACTCTGAAATATGCTCTTCAGAGCAGGTATAAGAGTTATCAGCCCAGGACTGTCATCCAGGTAATAGAATCAAATTTTAGGGGAGCTTGAGCATTCAGGCAAGAGTTTGCTTCTGCATTCTCTTAAAGTGATTATTCTTTTTCCATAGGGGAGACTTCTCTCCTTGAACTCATCTGGAATTTTCACTTTTCAGTTAGGATCTAAAATCCAGCCAACATGGGCAAAGGGTGTCGTGAGAGCACATGGTGTTAAACAGGCAAGAAGCATTTTTCAGCAGGGTAGTATCATTCTGAAGTAAGCACGTTTTATTGTTGAAATAGGAAACTGAAAATTCATCCCACAACCTCATAGACAAAGCATTTTTCTCAGTAAAGTTCATGATGGACGCAAGTAAAGATGTTTTTCACAAAGGTTTTAGCTTGTTTAGTGACTGGCTGCTGGCTTAATGACTGAAAACTGTGTTACCTAGTATATTGTAAGTATGCTAGTATAGCATACTATAGTTAGTGAACTGTACTCTAGTATACTAGTATGCTGCTGTATCTGAGGATTAAGAGAGATATGTACAGATTTGTGGCTTGATCACTGCATGTCAGTACATGAATGATTCCTAAGAAATTAATAACATTCATGTGATTGATTGAGGGGTAGAAGTTGGTCCTGTTCCATGCAGGTTTGTCCCTATCCCAGTTTATCTAAATGAGGAATGTGAATCTAGTTAGAAGAGACAGAAAAACTGTGAGAAAACAGGGTTCCAGCACAAATTCCAAAGAAATGCTTCTTTTCAGATCTAGGGGTTTATTCAAAAGCTGGTCTTGGAAAGCTGCACTGGTATTGCTGCACTAGTGAGCTTATCAGGATTTTCTTCAGAGATCCTAGTGCAGTGAAGTTTTGGTTATGAGGCATGGTTGCCCCTATAAAGCACACTCTTTACTTAAGGAAGTACATTCATATGAAGACATGGTGTACCGTTTTACTTATGCTGATACAGTTAGACTAGGACAACATTACCATGGAAAAGATGCAGAATATGAAGAAACCTGTAAAATACACCCTTACTTTTGCATTGTTGTCTTAATTTTTAGTCCCTATGTGTTTGTATTATTTCTTTGTTCTTTTAATTCACTGGTGCAATCACTTCTTCAGAACCACACAGAGATGCCAGTCTTGGCAGGGAGTCAAAAATGCTCTTTAAAATGGTATTAATTTGTTTACTGATTTTTTTTTTTTTTTTTTTCCCTAGAGACATCAAAACTCAATAAAGCAGAATGTCATCATCATGTATATTAGTTACTTCATTTGGAAAACCTGTACCTGGAACTGATATGTGAAGTTGCAATATCAGTTGAAAAGCTTAAGATAATGTTGTTTTGACAAGGTTATAATAAGTTATGATAGCATGTTGGAGGTACTGAGGCACTGGATTGTACTAAATCACTGAAATTTTCTGAATAAATAATTCAAGTTCTCATCTGGGGGGGAAATGACTTAAAACTCTTCTTCCAGCTTGCCTTGAAGGATGCTCTGAAATGTGTTAGTGGGAGGGTTATTCTGCAGTTACCCAGGACACTGATGCTGAGATAACTGGGAAGACCTGCAGTTTGTGGAGATGAGCTATGTGGTGGTTTTGTGGGGTGGTTTTTTTTATTTTATTTGGTTTTTTGCTGCCCCTAGTGACTGACACATAGGAGCACTCAAACAAAAGCAGAGCTTAGGCCTTTGTTAAAGGAAAGTAAATGTAAAATTGGGGCCATTTGCAAAAAAAAAAAAAAAAAAATCTAAAAGATATTTCTTCAGCCTGAATCTTAGCTGTAGTTTTGATAGAAAAAGCTAGACTATAACCATCTCAGAAGGAAAATTATTAAAAGTTTTTATGTGACATTATGTCTCTTGGCAGGTTTTGATCTTAATTATTACTTAATACTTTTGGTCATAAACTGGGGAGAAGGGAGTAATTTATCACTGAATTTAGTGACTATATGGTCTTGAAGGTAGTTGTCAGCCTGTTCATTTTCCTGGGACAGTGGCAGCTCTTAGAGGTGTTCTTAGGGAATAAATAAAACATGCTTTTGGGCTGGCTTTTAAATGATGTCTACGGTGTGAAAAAGTCTACTCTGAAAAAGTGATGGCACCACTGATGAAAAGAATGAAGGAATAACATAAATTCATAGGGACTAAAAATGAAGACAACAATGCAAAAGAAGTTTAATAAGAGAAACAAGATGAAAGACTCTACAAATGTAAAATAAGAAGGTGATGGGGGAGAAATTGTCACTGTAAGTTAGAACCTAAAATTCCAGTTGGCTCTACTTTGTCCCTAAGTGATAAATAAATGCTTCTGAGAGAGAGGAAAACAGTGTTTCCAGTAATTCATCCTCAACCAAACCTAATAGTGGCCAGCTAATTAACAAATCAGGCCCAGTGCAGAGATCAAGTTGACAAGTATTTAGATCAATAAATTGTATTCAAGTTCTCAGGACCTGATTTTTTGTGCTGTAGTGTTTAAGAAAGTGACAGAGTAGTGTTTTCTTGTCATGTGATTTCCAGGGAAATGGAAAGGTATAATACTTAATTTTAAAAAGGTAAATTTCTTGGAACTATCTGTTAGTCAAAGTGACTTTGTCCATAGAGCTATTTGAGTAAGATACAGTAGTAAGGTGACATAACCAACAGAGAGGAATTTTGGACCAATCCAGGTAGCTCTCCCAGAGGATGGAGGCATGGATATACTGCTGTTTAAAATATTAATTTCCTCGTTACCAGTAATTGCATTTTGGAACTAGTGGAATCATTTGCAGGTATGATTTGGACTCTTCTGGTTACTGTTTTTATTGTTGATTTGATTAAAGCTGCAAATTATCTCAAGTGATTATTTCTTCCCATTTATTCAAGGCAGGATATCATCATTCCCTATAGTTTTGTAAAACTTGTTCTTGTGCCTCAGTTTACTTTTCCCTAAAATACCCTTACTTTGCTCAAACTTCTTTTAAAAATCACATTCTTTAGACATATGGGTACTCTCAGTTCAGACAAAAGCTGTATCTGGTGTTTAATTGTTAAATTTATTTTGAGGAAGCCTCTGCAGGAACACTGAAGCATGATTGTGCACAAATGCTTCTGTCTACAGCATGCAATGTTCATCAAAGGATAACATACATCTAGTTGCCATGGGCAGTTAAATATTGGAGCATTGGGAAAGAAAGGTTGTAGAGAGATTGAAATACTAAGTACTCCTTCCCTTTTTTGGTCTCTCTTAATATTAATTTGCAATTTCTCACTATTCTGTACAGAAATGTAAATTTGCCTATAACTGTTACTTTAAAAAGACCATTGCAAATTGTCCTTCAAATTCATTCTGCTTAATGGGTGGGATAAATAAAACATTGCATGTTTACGGTGCAGTTGAGGCCATTGGTTGGTAATTGGACTCTTTTTTTAAAAAAACCTAAAACTCAACTATGATAGGCATGAGAATAAAGAACCACTATAGAAAATAAAGATTTCAAACAAATAACTTAGTATCTCATCCAGTAAGTCTAGTAATTCATTAAAGCAAGAATTCTTACACAAGGCATACCTGGCACTTTGGCATTTTAAAACCAAGGTTTTAAAACAGTAAGGTATGGATACCTTATTGTTACATTTCTGTCTGAATCTCTGTTTTACCCTTTCCTTATAGGCTTGGCCTAGAAAGAGGTGCAACAGCTAAAGAGGCACTGGATGTAATAGTTGCTCTGTTGGAAGAGCATGGACAAGGTGGAAATTACTATGAAGATGGGAGTTCATGCCATACTTTCCAAAGTGCATTTTTGATTGTGGATAGAAATGAAGCCTGGATACTGGAGACTTCTGGAAAGTACTGGGCAGCAGAAAAAATCACAGGTCAGTTTATCACTCACAGCAAACCTCTCACTATGAAGCTGAAAAGAATTGTCTTGGAAGAATTGCTCTTACAGTCACTGTGTTTAAATTACTGACTAATTGATGCAAAGGTTTGATTAAGTCATTGAATTTTAACCTTCTATATTTATGCTACTTTTATATTTTTTTAAACTATTGATTTGCATTGCCTATGTAACTTCACTTTTTCTGTGAAGCTGGAGATTATTATATAACTTATGTATACAGATAACATGTCATGCTTAAATTTTTTTCTTTGGTAAACGTTGTAAGTTTCACAGATTTATTTACTATTTAGAATGTTTCAAATGTCTTTTTGATGGAGATAATGCCCAAATTATTATTATTATTATTTGTATGCCCAAATACAAATCTGAAATATTAAGATGGAAGGATAAGCATTGATAGCTTTGAGAAAAGAGCTTATGTTAAGTAGTAAATTGAATGGGCTGCTCCTGGTTGCTTTACTGCAATAGATACAGTCCCCTCATATCCCCATTTCTTATCTGACACTGCAAAACAATGCTTTTCTGCTCTTTAACCTTGTAGGTGGTTTCTTTTTCTGTATGTGTGAAGACAGAGCTGCCAAATTAAATTCTAGATTCCACTGCCTCGGTGGCTGATCTTAAAACTTTGCCAGTAGCTATGTGCTGCCTTAATAGGATTGTCTAAGGCATATACTTAATTTATTCTCAGTTTTTGTTTTTAGTTTTGTTTTTATTTTTGTTAGAGCTTTTTAAAATTTACCCACATTTGAAAGATGGAGGATTTGCATAATCCCTGCTTTGAGATATGACAGATCCATTCAGTTCTTTTTGTTTCCCCTTCACTGAAAAGGTAGTAGATAGCAGATATGGGGAGGAGGGAGGTTTAACTTTGAAAATACCAAAGCAAAGAAATGCCACCAGGCTGTGTAGTGTCGTGTCATGGCCTATTGTCAGTTCGTGTCACCAAATGTCAATCACCTGCCTCAGCAAGGATGGTGTTTTCCCAAGCAAAGCTTACATTTTAAGGATACCTACAAGATGGAGGAAGTCTTCTAGCACAACAGATACCAAACAAAGAGGAGGGAAGACTGATAATGCTGCCCCGATAAAAATCTAAATTCTAGAAAGCAGCTGGCTCCTGGGGTTCCCAGGATTATGCAGTGACAGCCTGCCTTCTCCTGTGACCTACCTGGCTGGTGTCTGAGGAACAGTGGTTTTTATTTAGCCTTTTTAGCTGCATCAGCAATACATAACCTTCACGTCCTTCTTCCCAGCAAATGAACTGTTGCCTTCATCTGCTGCTGGCAGCTTTTTGAAATGATACTGCAGCTCTCTTCTGATTTTCACTCTTCAGGAGGTCCCTGAGAGCCACAGATAGAGTAGTTTCCATCTCCTGCAGCCTGCCGAGGCTGCCGGGAGGAAAGGCTGCTGGCTATGTAAGAACTCTGTATTTCTTACTTTATTCAGGGGGTTCTTTTTTGCCACTATAAGCATGCCTCTTAAGCTTTCAAATGAATGCACAACTGCTGCTAAAACAGGGAAAAATGTGTCATTCCCCAGTGTGAAGGCATTTTTTCCTGACTCTGTCCTTAGAGTTGTTCTGTTTCTAATATTACTGCTGCAGTTCTGTAAAGGTTATAGGGAATGTCTATCAGGCAACTCTTTGACAGTAATTTAAGGATAAACACTTTAAAATCCTTCCTGAGTGGAAGAATTATTTGCTTGATAGATTTTCATTTTTTGAGAGGAATCAAAATAATGAAATACTATTTTATGCGAGTTACTAATTGTACTGTTTAATGAGCTCCTAAGGAGTGGCTCGCTTAGCTTGATACGAACATGAATATTCCTATCACTCAAGAAATCCCCTGTCAGGTACCCTGTTCAAAAGCATGACTCAGAAGAGCCTGGCAGTGACCTAGTATAAATCAGAACTGAATGACGGTGACTTCTTTGCAGACTGATGCACAGAAATTCCTACTGTTGTTACTCATTTAATTTGCATATGTGAGACATTACAAAAGCAAGTTCACTTTTGTGGAAGGCAGTATTAACTTTCACAAATACTGCTTCGGTTTCTGTTTAAGAAAAAGGTTGTGCCAAATTTCAGAATCTGGTTTGATTTTAGACTTTGATTTACAGACTTCCTTTATCAGCTCTTTCCCTGGCTTCCAACACATTTGCTTTATTCTCTCTGAGGAGTATCTGCAGCAGCCACTGTTAGTCATGCTGTAGATATATGGATATAAGCACTGCGGTATTTTTGAGAAAAGCAAATTAAAAAACCCCTTAATGTTCTTTGAAGGTTACTTACAATTTCTTCTTAATTCATGCCATTTTAAAATTTAAGATTGAAAATGAAGTTTAATATAAACCTATCTTTCTGCTTACAATAAAGTTGTTTTTCAACTGGGAAGCTTACAGCAAGTGGTAAGCTTTTAAAAACATTTTCCTAATTAAATTTTCGATTTTGAGGGGCAAAGAAGGGTCATTAAAGTCAATACAGCTTTGCTGAAATATACTTTGAAATCAAGTCAGACCTCAAGCCTTGTGACAGTGGAATACACCATTGGAGAAAAAAATCAGGCATATGCCTTTGGCATTTGGAGGCCACTCTTACTTCGTGGTCAGAATGTATGAGGTACAGATTGTGAAACTGGTATTCTGACTAAATAGCACTATTAATCAAAAATGGATTTAAGTGTAAATAAGTAGGATACAGAGAACTGAGTTCTGCAACCTGCAGTGGCTGGTAATTCTGTGTCTGTGTAGTTACGCAGTCGTGTCAAATGCACATCCTAACCAATGGTTTAATTTTTTTCCAGCTTCTCCCAGAAAAACTGTATTAATGCTTTCTCTTAATATGTGGTCCCTTCTACAGAGGGGGTGAAATGCATTTGCAATCAGCTTTCGTTAACTACAAAAATTGATGCTGAGCATCCTGAACTAAGGAATTACGTGAGAAGTCAAGGCTGGTGGAACGGAGACTCAGACTTCAATTTTTCTGAAGTGTTTTCTGTTGCTGATGACCATTTAGCCTGCTGTTCTGGCAAGGAGAGCCTAGAAAAGCAAGGTGGTAAGTGTTGAAGTGTGTGCAGCAGGATTCTTAGTCACAACTGCCTCCTTTCAGGTGTTCTATCCAGAACTATAGGTGAATACTCTACATATAACCCGTGTGGAAAGGAAGACAAGAACCAAAGACTGTCCCTAAACTTGCCAGGGTTAGGATGAAGCCCTTAATATTGTTCTCAAGTTTAAGGCTTTAAAACAGAATTGCAATCATAAAAGAACTTTCTTCATTGTTGTTCTGGTGTGCATGATGTGCCATTACATTTGTGCTTTGGTGTAATTATAGTGGGCCTACCTTCTACTAAAATGATAGTATTTAAAAAAAGAAATAAAATGGCCTCATATGAAAGTATGGATTCTACATCTTGGGAGGTTTGCTTAGGCTTTTGGGAAAGGAACTAAGATCATAGTTTAAGGAAGAGCAATACTGGTCAGTTGCAAACTGAAGTCCCATTTTCATAGTCAAGCAGAAGAAAGTTACCAGAACAGATGATGTCCCAATTGCCTCCAGTCCAAGGAAGGATTTATTTCTAGACCAAGATTTATTAATGACTTAAGTTCACTGCAGCTAGCCAGAATAACTGAAATGACCAGCCGGCGGCAGTGTACGGCAGTCATGTATCTGCTCTTTCATGTGTAAAAAATGGTATGCATTAATCTTTTTATAAAAACCTTTAGTACAGATGTGAATTTACTAGATAGCATTCTCACATGTTGGCAATTGTCAAGAAGAGTGTAGAGGTGAAATACGTATTGCAATGAAGAATTCCTGATAGGACTATAGAACGTCTGAGAGGCAGAGTAATTCTGAAGGTAGGTGAAAGGTCTTAATAAACCTGGATTATAGCATTAAAAAGCCTCAGGGCCCCTACAAGCTGCAAATCTTGCAGACTGCTGGGTCATTCCATGTCTCCTGGTGTATTGAGGCAGCCATGCAAGAAGGGCAAGTCAGTGCAGGATTTGAGAAGTTGCTGGGGAAGAAGCCCTACCTGCCAAAGGGCTAATGCAAGAAAATACAGAGGTGCCATGGGGAGAACACTGTGATAAGGCACAGGCAGGATATAGAATGAGAACAGGGAATTCTTATAGGTAGTGGTTTCCAGAAAAATTTCAGAGTCTAGGTCTGCTGCTGTAATACCTGTGAATGTGAGATGATGTTTCAAAATTTTGATTTGAGAACTAATGGAAATAGATGAGAAGTGAGGGATCAGGCTGCTCCCATTTTCCCTGGGCTTGGGTAGAGGTAGCATCCATGTAAAACGTCCATTTTCCCCTAAGTAGTCTGTTGATAATGATTGCTAAAGCAATATTACGGATAGGATGGCCTTCTTCCTGTAAAATACCTTTTTAATGACATTTCTTCCTACTTAGCAATTGTAATGCCTAATTAATTCTTCTTACAGTTCTCTCTTATTAGCTAGGCAAGTTCATTCTGGGTTTAAATAGAAGCTATTAACTGGGATTTGTGACATGCCTATGCTGAGTGCCACTGACTAAAATCCTTACCTGGCATCCAAGCCATTGAACACTCAGGAATGTTTTTTCCCCCTTCATGTAGGTGACGTTTCTGCACAAGCTATGATTGATGTCCTGCGTGACAAGGACAGCGGTGTCTGTGTAGACTCTGAATCTTTCCTTACTACATCTAGCACAGTGTCTGTCCTGCCTCAGGACCCTAGTTTTCCCTGTGTTCATTACTTCACTGGCACACCAGACCCTTCAAGGTAAGCCACAGCACTAGGGTTCCCTGAGGGCAGGGCAGGTGACAGGTGGAAAGATACTAAACAAACCCTGTTACCCAAATTGGAAAATGCTTCAAAGGCGTGTTCTAAGCAGAAATGCAATCAGTAGTTATTGGTGTGCAATCTGACAGTCCTGCATTACTGAACCGTGTCTTGCTGCAATTCTAAATGGACACCACTGGGCTGAAAGGCCCTAAATTCAGAGCTTTTAGAGTAAATGCAGTTGAGGGAGGACCCAGGAGCTACTACTCCAACATAGTTGCTTCCCAGTGAGTTCTTCCTGAGATTACGAGGTTGTGGAGCATTTCAGTCACTTCTCTTGAACAGAGGTAGTTGCAAAACTGAAACAAATATAGTGTCTAAATAGTGAGGTGGGAGTGTATAGTATAGATAGCCTTGTATGACATCAAAAAGTTAACTGAGACAATACATCTGCAATTCTCAAGTATTCCAAGTGTAGTTTTTATTGGAGGGAAGATTTCCAGTTGGTTTAAATCAGGTCTTATGGTCTTCTCTGGTCGAAAGCAGCAGAGGAGATAAGAGAAGTCATAGGCCACATCATCAAAGAACTATTGAATTATATTGTGTTTTAAACAGAATCCACCTGGGATTCACAGAAATTAAACTGTTATTTGCAGTTATTCAGGACATCTGCCATTTGCATTGAGGTACAGAGGTTATGGAGAGAAAAAAATTGGTGCCCTTGAGCAGCTGACAGTCACTCCTGTAAGAAGAGTGGTAGTAAGCACTAGGTTCTACCAAGGGCCACAGAAGTCATCCACGCCTAAGGGACTTCCCACCCACCTTGCATTATGCAACTCAAACTTTCAGGGTTAAGTACCAAGTTTGAGCTCACTTACCAAAACTTTTCATTGCCTTGATGCAAATCCTTTGAGATAAGGAGCAGGACTTCAACTTGTTTTGGTGGGATTTCTGACCTTTTTAACGGTGGAGAGTCTAGCTGTAAAAGAACTTGAGGGCCTTTCTTGCATTACTTCACACTCCAATGTTAAAAAAAGCATTAAGTGCAGCTAGTGAGTCACATAAACTCTTAGTCAGCAAGGCTTCGTGACAGTGCTGGAGAGGGTTGCAGCAATGAGCCTGCTGACTGCATGCAGGCAGTGGTTATTAATCATGTTTTGCAGAAGTCTTGCACTTCTGGCAGCTTTTTTGCAGCAGAATGCAGGTGCTGTTTTGTTGCACACCTAAAGAGGAGAAGGGCAGCTTCTCCATGCACTTGCCAATACCTACTAAATGATTCTCAGGAATGAAGATGCTGGGTTGCTGTGTTTTTTGTGGGTTTGTGGGTTTTTGTTTTTTTTTTTTCCCTGTCCCTCTCTCTCTCTCTCTCTGGAGTTTAGATCCAATCTTAATGTTGAAGTTGTTTGAGAAGTGTCACAATAGTGGTAGCTATGTCTTTATCCCCTGCCCCCCTTAACATAAGAATATAAATTGCTGCTGATTATATGCTAAATCTTCTGATATTGAGCAAGGTAAGTAATCTTCCCTGTTCTGCACAAGTGAGTATTTGTGATTTTAATGACAATTAAATCTGAGATGAGGAGGAGAGGTGGCACCATCCAGTACCAACTCTAACCTAGTCTGTGTCTAGTATAGATGAATTAATTACCTATGCTGTTCTGTACCTGTTGTTTTAAAATAGCCTAATGAACATTTCAATGACTTATATGAAAAATCACTTATTGCTACAAGCAGTAATTCTCTTTTCTTTCAGGTCCATATTTAAACCCTTTATTTTTGTTGATGATGTAAAATTAGTACCAAAAGTACAGTCTCCTTCTTTTGGCAATGATGATCCTGCTAAAAAGATACCTCGATTCCAGGAGAAACCTGATCGCAGGCACGAATTGTACAAGGCACATGAGTGGGCCCGATCTCTCCTTGAGAACGATCAGGTAAGAGCCTGGAATTAAAGAAGCAGATTCCAAACTCCATAATTTACTTCAAAGTCACTCACTGAAAAAAAATCTGTGAATACTCTTAGAATCCTTCCTGGTTTAGCTTGGATAATGACGCCCTCTGAAGGACAAACTATTCTGCATAGGGGTTTTTTTTGTTTACCCTGAGTTGCTCTCCTCCATTAATTTTTGCAAAGTGAAAAGTCAAACTGACAAGCTGGCCAGCTTGTTCAGTCCCTGTTGTGTATGTATATAATCTTTTCAAGTGATTATTGAACGCTGGATGCTAGTGCAACGTGGTATCAGAATTACATGATGGGCTGATGGCAGGAATGTTGTCATTTAATTTATATGCTGGATTAAGAAGAATGTAGTTTGAGAGGGTTTTTTTGCATGCAGTAATTTGCATGTGACAGTTTTGAAAGTCTCAATTTAATGCATTTCTGCTAATTTGTAAGAATTAACTGAAAATGTCATGCGAGACGAAAGGATACTTTCCAGTGCTGTGTAACAGGTACCCAAAGGCTGAAAACGTGCCAGTGTAAAAATCTGAAGTGTTGAAGATCTCTTACAGGAATAAATTTCTAAATAAATAAAGGCAGGAAGGGGATTGTTCTGTACAGCTTTTCCAACTGATTGAGATGTAACTTTTGCTGTCATAGTGCAAATATTTGGTAACTGTTCTTTAACATTTGCAGTTACAACCACAGCAGTAAAATGGATAACTGGTTATAAGGAAGTGAAACAGATGGAGAGATCACAGGACATGTCAGTCATGCTGGTGTTTGTATTTTGGGCAATTTGTGGAAGACCCACGTAGTTATGTTGAACTTCCACAGAGGACTTGCTTTTCTGCAGTTTTCCTCTGTGTGTATTTGGGTAGGTCAGAGTCTTGCTAAGATCATAACAGCATTCAGACTTATCCATTAGTGACTAAGGAAACCATGGCAGGCTTTCTAGTACAAACTTCATTTAAACAGAGTTTTGGCTAGATGTGGTATTTAATCCCTTGGGATGGTTTAATTTAAAATCTGTGGCTTCTGTGGTAACATTGACTCAATGTGCAGCTGTCTCCCATAGCCTTATGTGAGATGCTGATTTAGGGCAGAGGTATTTTAGCATCTTCCCTGTTAAAGTCCCATGGTAGTATGAGACCAAGAGTTGTAGTAGAAAAGGAAATAGAGCTTTTAGTCAGAGTTTGTGCTATAGAAACTGCCCACTGGAGAGCCTAGACCTTAGTTTAGGTGCCCTACTCTCTCTGCACAAATGCTGGTAAATAAACCCTGGAAAGCTGAGAACTGTCACTCATTCTAAATGTCCTTTTGTTCTCGAATTCACTTTTGAAAGTGGCAAGCAAAACAAACAGCACCTTTCCATAAAAAAAAAAAAAAAGGAGATTTTAAATAACATCTGGATAAAACAAAATGATGCCTCCATCAGGAGTGAATCTCCTGCCCAGTAACATGTAGAAGTCAGAATGACACATGCAGGATGTGGAATCTTAATGCTGTTGCATTACACATCATTTCAGATCTAATCATCGTTTTGCAGGTGATGATCTGAGCACTACAGATGTATGTACCATCATCTGTACAATCCCCAGGGCTTCTAGTCTTCTCATATAGTTCTGTTTGTGGGTTTACAGGCTTAAGGAGTTGCTTTACCTCTGTCGTGTGTACAAGCCTTACACCATTTTCCTCTATCCATCTTTCACTCCCTCTTCCTTCTCCGATTTAAACTTAGCAACTGTTTCTTGGTTATTAATGCATAAAGTGTCCAGCACTGTTCCTTTTAGCCTTTGACCATCCAAAAAAAGTATTACCAGAAATAGTTTCTGCTTAAGAAGTCTTTATCATTTTTTAAAATACTTGAAAAGATCCCCATAACAAAAGAGAACAGTAAAATGCTTTAATATGCCTGATTGATGGTTAATTGAGTTTGGTTGTTTCATGTCTTTAGGATAAAGGCCAGAAATTGATGAGGATCATGTTGGAGCTTGAAAGACAAGGTTTAGAAGCAATGGAGGATATCCTTACTCGCACAGAGGTTCTGGATCCCGCTGAAGTAGTGGATCTTTTCTATGACTGTGTTGACACAGAACTAAAGTTCTTCAAATAAAGTAAGCAAACACTTCAATTCTTTAGATACTGATTTTCTGGTACCAGGTATCGGTGAATGTGAAATGTTGGATCCGATTCTGATCCTCCTCCTTCTCTTTTGCACTAAGCTAAGGGTGTTCAGAATTGGGTCCAAAGCCACCTTTCTACCTCAATGCATCTGCTTGGATTGTCTCCAAAGTCCCTTTTCCTTATACTACGCTACAGGCAAGTTTTTTGTTTTTCAATTTCACTCTTGCTCGGAATGGATTTTAAATGAATTTTATCTCATTTCAGCTACGGTGGCTATTGTTAGCCTTTTCTCTGGAAGACTGCAAAGTTCTTCAAGCCTTGAAAGAAAGTCTTCAAACATGTGAATTTGCAGGAAAAACATTCCTAGAGGAAAAAATGTTACTTGCTAGCTGTATCCGGTTAACAAATTGCTTTCCTTTGTCCAATCTTGTGGTGTTCCTGTTTGTGTATGTATATAGTGAAAGGAGAAAGTCACTGACTGGTCCAATTACTGTGTGCATGCTGGCTAATTTAGTACAGAATGTTTAAATATGTATGTTGGGCAACCAATTAAAGCAAAGATTAACTTCATCAGGCTAACTGCCATATCGTCATTGAAAGCAATCTGTTTTTTCCTCTATTGCTCAGGACTAGGCTTGCAGCAAACTGCCTTGCATTCTTCTCTTCTTGCTAATTCATACAAAGAACAATAGAGTTGGGGGGGCAGGAAGGTAAGTCCTGGTCCTTGACCTTGCTGTACTGGCCTCATATGGGCACATCTGGATGCAGCCACTCAGCAGCTGACATTATGTCTGTACAAATGATCGGAATTGGGTCCCCCAGGTTACGTTTTGCCTTCACCTGCACCCAACTTGGGGAACTTGTGTTGGTAACACACCTGGCTTCTGCTTTTGTACTGAGAACTAAAATGCAGAGCCAGCCTGGATGCTTAAGATGTCTGTACATAACCTATTGGCTCTTAGGATGCAATTAACAACGAGTCATATTTAAACACAAGCTACACATATGGAATTTTTTTAGGGAATAAATGCTGGGCATTGATCTGACTGACTGACATTGATTGACTTGACTGTTCTCCATCTTGCTGCCTTTGTATTGCTGAACAGTTCCTAATAATCTCTGTGGTGAGCACACATGGCTGATGAGTCACTAAGGACCAGTGAGTTACTGGTGGGTGTGGCAATCCAACTGGTTAGACTTAGAAATGACCATCTTATGCTTCCTTATATGAAGTGCAGTTGTACAGCATGCTTACCTCCCGTGACAGTCTCACAGACAGACCTGCTTTTCATGTATTTTCTTCTTGTAGAAGTGACACAGGGCAAACACTTTAATAATTAAACCAGTAAACACTGCTTCCTGTGTCATGCAAAGGTGGTTGAGTTTTTTTTAACAGGAAGCGTAGACAAGAAGGCAGTGTCTTTAACTTCATATACTCACTTCCCTTATTAAAATGCTTCACTGCTCAGGGAAGGAGATGGTGAAGAACCACAGAGTTTTGCATTGGGGAAATAAAAGGCCCTTAAAAGGCAGCAACACCTCACCTTGGAACTGTGAGTTGAGCATCAGGGAAAAAGTCATTGCCATATTGGCACACTGCATTCTCAGAAATTTCTTTATGAAATCGTTCCATTCAGGCTCATTACTTTGGTGTTGCCTTGTATGCCAGCTGGCAGTTGGACAAGAAAACAAGCATGAAGATTTTTTTTTTAATGGCCTACCTAATAATATTCTGATTCCAAATACACTCCTCCCATGTTCTCTATTACAGAACTGCTCCTGTGCCTAAGTATTCTGAAAATGGAGGTAAGGGAAGGAGAAAAAAGGCAAGCCAACCCTAAAACTTTTGTCTGCCTTGCCTTTATCTGATTACAAAGAGGACACCTCATTTCAGAGGGTCTTGTGCTGGATGAAGCCAGCTGACAGAGCTGTTGTGCTGTTGCCAGCTGCCCACAACTGAAGTAAATGGATTTCCCACGAAACTACTTTTGGAATGAAAGGATACTTTGGATAAAAGTACTCTCAATTGGAGTACACTTAACAC
Source organism: Scolopax mira (assembly GCA_004320125.1). Classification (NCBI taxonomy): domain Eukaryota; kingdom Metazoa; phylum Chordata; class Aves; order Charadriiformes; family Scolopacidae; genus Scolopax; species Scolopax mira. Next base: position 66,168 of record BJBW01002346.1, read on the forward strand.
ACGCTGTGTTGAACTTCAGAGCTGCTTCTATAAGCTGCTTCTTTCTGAGCACTTTGAATTCGGACAGGAGTAGCTGGATATTTGCAAACAAGGGGAGAACAGGGATAAAATGATTGCCCCAGCCAGAGGACCACAATTAGGATATATCACTTCACACAGAAATTTTGCGCAACTCAGATCTCTAACCTTCTGAGAGTTGGGAGAGAGGCAAGATGAAAGAAGAGGGTGTTCCTGCTAAAACCAGAATATATTGTATTTGCCTATTTCTTAGGGAAGGAGACACCAACATTTGCAGTTATCTTATCTTGTGGGAATTTATGCCCTTATTTGGAACTGCTTATATGACAGAACTAATAAATTGTTTTGAGCACAGTGATCCAGGTAGTAATTTTGTAATAGTATGTTGCTTTTGATTCAGATGCTTTTTTTTAAAAAAAAAAATCATGACCAAACATAAAACTACAGCAAAATGGTGCTACAGCAATATGCTTGAGTGCAATCACTAGTCCTAGGAGTTTGAGAAACCAGAGACCCTCGTGGTCTTAAAGCTTCCAGTGGTGTTGAGTGCTGCTGTGGCTCAGTGGAAGGACACTGTTGGGACCAGATGGTGCTGGGTGACAGTGTGATTTTCTCCATCTCCAGGTAATAGCAACTTCAGAAGCTTCAATGCATCTTGAACAACAATCTGGTATAGATGGATGTAACACTTCACCTTCCCGATATTCACAGGGCTTCTAATTTAATCCCTGAAAGATGTTGTTTGCTTCTAAAGTACCCCTAATTTTAATAAAATCAGGAGTAATTTTTTTTCTCCTTTAGGTAGTATAGCATTAAGTAGCTTTAAAATCTTGTGAATGTACTTATTTCAGAGCCGTACAGAAATTCCAGAACAAATGAGAACCAACAGCAAGTCACCTTTAATAGTACTATAACAAAATATTCTTCAAAGCAGTATTAAACTTTCCCAGTTGTTTGAGAAGCAATGTATATGCTGCCCCCTGCGTAGTACCATATTCATGCATATTTATCAAGGAACTATAATAATGACAGTGACAGTAAGTCAAGAATCACTAATTTTTTTTTTTTCTTTTCACATGATGTACAGCAAGGTGGTAAAGAGGCTAGAAAAAGACTAATGATGCTTTCTGAGAGTCCTGCAGGTGAAGATCTTCTTCCCCTTACACCATCTCCACCCCATGAGCATGCTCGTGTGTGGGAGAAGGAGCTATAGCACAACTGAGCTGTTGCAAGAACTAAGAGAAAAGCAGAGACATGTAAAGATGCAGTTACCCGTCTTTTCCAAATAGTTTTGTTCAAAGGCATGGCCATGGGGAATGATCTTCACCTGGGATCTATAACGTTGCTACAGCTGAGGGGAATTTGTGGTTATATTAATTAATGTCATAACTGTAAATAGCCTGGGTGTTTACACCGGGCTCACCCTGGGACAGCAGTGCCCTTTTGGAAGCTGGTGAATTAGAGAATCAAGTGCAGCTGTAAACCTAACACTGCCAAGTCCACCACTAACCTGTGCACCCAGGCACCGTGTCTACCTGTCTCAAACACCTCCAGGGATGGTGACTCAACTGCTTCCCTGGGCAGCCTGTTCCAACGCTTGACAACCCTTTCAGTGAAGAAATTTTTCCTAATATTCAATATAAACAACTCTGGTACAACTTGAGGCCCTGTCCTCTCATCCTATCACCTATCTCACCTACTTGGGAGAAGAGACTGACCCCCACCTCTCTACACCCTCATAGAGAGCAATAAGGTCTCTCCTCATAGAACTTGTGCTCCAGATCCCTCACCAGCTTCAGTGCCCTTCTCTGGACATGATCCACCTTCTCAATGTCTTTCTTGTAGTGAGGGCCCCAAAACTGGACAACAGTATTTGAGGTACAGCCTCACCAATGCTGAATACAGGGGGATAATCACTTCCCTAGTCCTGCTGGCTGCACTATTTCTGTAGAAGCCAGGCTGCCATTGGCCTTCTTGGCCACCTGGGCATGCTGCTGGCTTGTATTCAGTCTGCTGTCAACCATCAGCCCCAGGCAGCTGTTCACCACTGTTCCCCAAGCCTGTAGCACTGCATGGAGCTGTTGTGATCCAAGTGCAGGAACCCAGGAAAACTGAAAGAAGGGGAACCAAAGAGTGGTGAAGGTGAAGAGCCTGGATCCATCTTTATACCTTCCCTTCAGATATTTGTACACAGAGATGAAATTCCCTCCAAGTCTTCTCTTCTGCAGACTGAACAGTCCCAGCTCTCTCAGCCTTTCCTCACAGGAGGGATGCTCCAGTGGATCTTTGTTTGGCTCTTACTAGTATGTCCATGTCTCCCCTGTACTGGGAGCCCAGAACTGGATGCAGTACTCCAGGAGTGGCCTCAGCAGCACAGAGCAGAGAGGAAGGATCACCTCCCTCACCCAGCCAGCAATCCTCCTCCTAGTGCAGAGAAATGCATAAGAATAAGGGAATTCTTGCCAGTAGACACATCTTATGACCTCATCTGAACATCTGTGATCCAAGGACCTTACCCCAGGCTGCATTTTAAAAACAGGAGCTCAAGTCTTGTCCAGTGCCAGGCTGTTACTTTTTTCAACAAACTGTATTCAAGGGAACAAGCACTTCAGGGGCTGCTTGTTCCATGTGGTGTATTTTGGATAACAGATCCTCACTGCTGCTATGGGTGAACAATAGTAGCTCTAGTTGCCTGTCTAGAATGTACCTGTTGGACTCATCCAAAGGCCTCCTAATTGCTGGGTGAAGACAGTCTGCCACACAAATGGCAAATACTCACTTTGCCAGCAGGAAAAGACAGGACACCTGCCCCTCACATACATATTTCATGGCATGTGTATTCACACCCGCTATTATTTGGTTTTTTCTTATAGTAGAACAACTTTCTTTTCTTCCAGTTTGGAAAAGTTCTGTCTTCTTTGTCAAGTCCATGACCACCCTTCCCAGCTGGGCTTTTTCAGACACTATCCTATAAGGATCTGTAATCAATAGGAGGTAGGCTCAACAGCAGCCACGGCTCCTTCTCATCTCTTTCCTCTCCATGCTTGATGAGAAAAGGATTGTGGGCCCATCTGTTCATGAAAATGACATTCTGCTGCAATCTGAGGACAGGCAGAATAGAAGTGAAGGAACATATGAGGACACTAGTGGTAGCACGTTAGTTTCTGATAATTCACTGAAAAATGTCTGAGTAATAACTGAAGAATTTCCAAAAAAATTTAAAATGATGATTGAAGGAGGAAAATTAACTACAGATGGGTAAAGCAAAAAGTATTCTGAGGTAACATCTGTCAGCATGATAAAAATGAGAACCATTTCAACACTACAAAGAATTTAAATTTTATGCTGCTTTGCTTAAAAAATATCCACTTATATACAATAATTTAAAAGCCTGTAATAACATTCTTGTAGTATGTAGCTCAGTTCAAAAAGTGTCATTTACATCACTTTTCCAGTTTATAGAAATGTTAACATTGCAGCAGCATTTGCAATTCAAATATAATCTCTCTCACTGTAATGGGGACCCCTTCTGTTTTATAGGCTATCTTCATATTGTTCTTTTTTAATACTAATCCAGAGAGGATCAGAAGACTCTTCTCATCTCACGTGTGTTCTTAATGGAGGATTTTTAGAGGGATCTGTAAACAGATAGGACAGGTTTAATCAGAGGAGAGACAAATATGTATTTTGGATGCAGTTCTACAGCAGCGATGCTGCATTTATCTCCTACCCTTACATATACATATCTATATTGTTCATGCTCTGTAGCCCTTCAGCAAAAATATCTTTGCTAAGATCCTGCAGAAGACAATTTAGACTGACTGAGGCCACTATGAAACGTCATGCAAAGTACCTTGGCATGGAAACAAAAAAAAACTTAATGAAAAGTTAAACAGTTGATCTAATAATACAGAAAAGACTGGGGTTTATAAAAAAGCTGAAATCTTCATGGGCATGAAATCTTCTGGTACCTTCAACTACCAGTTTTCAAAGTGGACAGATGAACTTCTGCTCCTACAACAGTGACCTGATGCCAAGTTTCTAAGTTAAATGGCTTGGAGGGAAGTAAAGTTTGTTCATTCATTGGTGCCTGAACTTTGTCGAGAAAGCAAGTTATTCAGGTGTGTAAAATGCTGTGCATAGGATTTAACTCAAAACACATGATGGAAGACATGGATCAGGTCACCTTTCTTTTGTGATTTCACAAGTTCACGAACAAAAAACCCCAACCCAGTACCTGCCTGTTTATGTGACATCACTGCTTTTAACAGGGCTCTGCAAATTCAACAAGCTAAAGAACACAGACTGTGTAACAAGTCACATCATTTTATTTTTAGCTACTAAGACTTTAAAGTATTTAATTAAGTGCTTTGGTCCCTGTTACCACTGTAACAAATCCCATTCCTCCCAGTGCCTATGCTAGCAACCCAGTTTTTCATGTTAATGCTGGTTTCTGTTCCTTATTTTAACTCTGTGTTTGCAATTCTACTGGATAATTATCAGACCTTCTCGTGTTTACACACTTACCTCTAGCTATCTTGCTGGGGTATATTTTCTGAAATGGCTTGAATTCATCAGGTGGGGGGAAATCTTCCACAGAATGGAAAGTGAATTTAGATTCGAAGTCATCTTGAGAAATTTCAAGGAAATAAACATTAGTCACTGTTAGTTACTGAAAAATAAAAAAAACCCCACACGTTGCCACAAGTAATTTAATTTAAAAATGCTGACTTGTTTTCCCCTGGAATTGATAGTGGCTCATCCCATATAAGCAATCTTGATGAGTGCTTCTGTGAGCCATCCAAGTTTCTGGCTTAATGGCAAACCTGCCTGCTACTAACTGAAGAGTGAAACTCCTGGCTGCCATTCCAGTTCTCTGCGCTGATGATGCTGTGGTAATGGAGATATTCCTAGATGGTTTTCAAGCCATTTAGCTCTAAGCAAGAGTGAATGGCCAGTTCATCAGACCACAAAAATAATTCTAAGCAGTCTTTGCTCTCTAGGATTGAAGCTACTAAATGTCCATGAGCTGATTTTAAGAATAGTAATGGAAGCACACTACAGGAACTTTTCACAACTTAAATAATGTTGCAGGTAGCACATGCTTTTCATGTCTACTAGATGGTTCAAAACCTTTGTGAAAAAGCCTTTATTTTCTCTCATTGTATGAGGTTGTACAAAAGTATTTCTAATGGGTTTAGTTAATACTACCCTGGTATTGACATGAGAAAGTCTCAAATTAACTAAAATTATTAATTAAGGCTAAGAGATGTGATTGAGATGATATTACCAATGATGTGCATATTTCCATTTTTAAGCGGTGGGTAGGGATCGTGAGCTGCAGCCCAGGCTGAGACTCCAGCCTTGCTTGTAAGTTCAGTTGTTGGTGACCTTGCTGGTGGCTGTGGAGGTGTGACGAGCTTCCCAGCACCGGCTCCTCGAAAAGAAGTAGCAGATCAGCACATAAACATCACCAGGACTTAAGAAACCCCAGAATAATCTTTGCACAAGAGTGGAGGCAGTGGAGGAGGAATGCGATGTTTGGGGCAAACCTACCCACCTTCATGGCTGCTGTTTGTCAAGCCTGACCATGGATATAAATTAAATATTAAATGTAAGTCGTTACCGGAGCTGGCTTGATAATTCTAGTTCTAGGGAGAGTCTGACATTCTGAAGTATGGTTTTGTCCCAATCTGGAGGGGAAGACTATCCTTCCAGTTTCATAAAAACAGTTTCAAAAAAGCAGTTTCTCTAAGAAAAAAAGAAACCCAAACCCAACCATCCCAGATGGTATCTCTAAAATAAAATAATTTCCTGACACTTTGGCAGCCACACAGCAGAATCACCATTATTCTTGAGCATCTCACTGAGGAGTTGCAAGAGGCCCAACGCCTCCAGGTTCACAGCCTCTCAAAACTGCTTCTCCCCCAAGAGAAAGTCAGACTAATCTTATGAAAATCTCAAAAGTTGAACTACCATGAGAGACAGGCATCTCGGCAACGTAACAGTTCCTCAGGCAGTTCCCGAGCAGCATTAATCACCATCACGAAGCACCTGATCTGTACTTGCACGGCCTTTCCCCCATGGCTGTCAAAGGGAACCAGTAATCTTTCTCTCGACAGCTGGCTGCTAAAATACAGGGTACAGAACATTCTCTTCAGATGTTCCTTATTAAGTAGCTGTCTTAATTTCTCAAGCCACATAGATATAGGGTCAATTTTTTTATTATTGTCATGATATCAGAGAGGGCTGATATATGGTTCTTTCTACCATCTGCTCAGGGGAACACTAGCTAATAGCCCTGCTTCCCAAGTAGTCAGAGAAACCTTTGGCCCTGCCACCCTGGTCATGGGAGGCTGCTCATCTTGGTTTTAAAGCAGAGGGCTCCATCTGTACTTGCCTTTGCTCATCTATGGCTGTAGCTGCCCCATCTTTGTTTTATTCTCTACTGTAACCTTTTCCAGCCATTGCCAATATTGCTCCAGATGTGGTGGCCATGGTGGTGAACACTCTGCTGTCCTACCAGAGACTGTTAGGAGACCCCTCCTGAGCTCAGCCATTGCACTGCTGGAGACACACCGACACCAACACAAGCAGCAGCCCAGTGGTCCTGAAACGTCGCTTTCACCGACCACCATGTTGCTTCCAAGAATGATCAATTGAACCACTACTGCACGCGTGGCCACCATGATATCTCTTACATGCCGTGTGACCTGTGGGTGGGTATTCCTCCCACGTGATGGCCTTCACCCCCCTGCTACATGTGCTCTTCATCATCATGCCTCCAAGCTCTCCAGCCACCAGTGCCATTTCCCCCACCAGCCAAAGGGAGGAAAAAAACCTCCTTTCTTTGGATGTGCTGCTCTCACCTGCACCTCGGCCGGGTCTCTTCTTCCTGGTCTCCACCACCGCTGGGGGCTGGGGGAGGCCGGGGGTGGGAGGAAGCGGCATGGACTGGATACTGCTTGGCTTATGGAACTGTGAGAGCAGGTGGGGGGACTTGGGGGGCAGTGGAGGGGGCAGGTCTGGAGTGCTAAAGGCTGGGGAGGGTGGGAAGGAGAGCCTGTTTGAGGTGAGGGAGGGTGTGTGGGGGGGTGGAGGAGGAGGTGGGGGGGGCGGTGTGGGGAGTGGACAATCCCTTCCTTCTGGTGGAGAGGAAACAGCAGTGGAGAAATCAGATGTCCTGCTGGAAAACCCACAGGGGGGCACAAGGGGCATGGGGGGAGGAGGAGGAGGAGGAGGAGGAGGAGGAGGAGGAGGAGGAGGAGGAGGAGGAGCGGGAGGCAAATGTATAGCGCCTGCTTGAAACTTGGTGGGTTTGTCAGCCTGAGGAGGAGGGAGGGGGGGCAGAGGAGCAGCGCTGGGAGAGACCCCCTTGGGAGGGCGCTCGGCTGGAGGGGGCAGAGGGGGAGGAGGGGGGAAAGTGAGGGAAGGTTTGCTGGAAGCGGGAGGCGGTGGAGGGGGAGCGGGAAGGCTGGGCCGCCCGGGGCTGGCTGCGGCTCGGGAGGTGCTGGGAGGTTCTGGTGGGACAGCTGCCCTTGGACTTTCAGCGGGGTGCGAGGGGACGCTGCTCCCCTTCACAGCACCGCTGCTCGGTGGGGCGGGGGTCCTGGGAGCCGCTGCTCGGATTCCAGGAAGCTGCCCAGGCCTCCCAGCTGAAAAAAAACCCAAACACGTATCACATCGATGACATCAGGATTTCATTCCCACAAAACAATGCAAAGAGCAAGCTCTTCGTCTCCTCCTCCTCCCCAGTGGTTCCCCCAAATGATTAATTCACCCAAATGATCTCATATCCAGCAGGCTGCCCCTGGCGTCACAGGGCTTAGGAGGTGATAAGTCCCAGTGGGCACCCAGGAAGAAAATCACAATTTCTGTCTTTCCTGCAAATGTCTACTATGACAACCTGATGAGAGACCCCGCTCCCCAGTTTCTGCAAAATGGAACAGTTTCAAGAGAGGGTGGTGTTCTGCAGAGGCCTGGGATCCTCCATATCAGGCTCATCCACCTCCCACAGCCTTGGATGGGATCGAGAGGCCTAGTGAAAAGGCCTCAAAACCCACAAGTAGATTGACACACATCAGCTTAAAGTACTTAAGATTTAAAAGTTCACATAAATCTTACATAAATCTCAACCCCGTGGATAAAAGCCAAGTTCTTAAAAGTAAATTGGCCCTTCCCCTATCAATTGGACCAGGACCTACCATGGCCTCAAAGGCTTTCCAGAAGGCAGAGGTTCTAATGTTTCCTTTTCAACAGCAAATGCCCAGAGACTCAGCCTTACAAAACGTGTTTTCCTGAGTAAATGTCAAGGATTTTTCACAAAGTAAGATGTCAGAGAAGGCATCTCATGCTACATTCATGCGGGCTGACAGGCATGGGCACAGTCGTAAGGACATTTCCAAGCAGCTGCTGCAGCTGAGGCTGTGCAAGGAAGCCCGGTCAGCAGCTGTGCCGCACAGCTCGGGCTTGCCTTCCAGGAAAAACCCACCCGGGTAGAGCCAAATTCTGGCTTTCCCCGCAAACGCCTGCTTTGCTCTGTGCTGCCTGAGCAGGCACCAGCTGCCCAGCAGCGCCACAGGCCATTGCCGTGACTCTAAAAGTCACCCCTCATTGATGCTGGCACTTCCCGAGGTGACAGCAGAGGAAGGGCTCCCCTCACACCTGCCTTCCTCCTGCCCTTGAGAAGTGTGAAGCGCCTTATTTTTCAGGTCAGTAAATTACCTTGCTGGATCAAAGCTATGCTTTATAAAATCCAGAGGGCAGAAATTGTAAATATCAATCCTTAAAATAACATACAAACACACGCTAATGAAGGGAAGGAAACGGGACTTCTTTGCATTTGTGCTGAAGTTGGTAAGTTCAGATTTCAATACTCAATTCAAGGCACAATTTTAAACTAATGTAAAAAAAAAAAAATCTCCATTAATACTCTACAATCTCTTCAGTCTCCTTCTGTGTAGTGTAGACATAGTTTATTATTGACATTTTAAGAAATAAGGCACCCAAGATCTAGGAAGATGATTTCAAGCACATTATTAATAGAGCCTCCCACGGTGACAAGTTGAATTAAGGGTTCATAATAAATATCCCTCACTAAAACTAACCCCAAAGTACCTTCATCCCAAATTGCAGTTCCCCCCAGCTATTCTTTCACACAAACGAAGCCCTTACCTGACATGTCCCTCTGGCCAGCTGGTCTGAGAACAGGAAAGCCACCAGCAAATAAGCCTCCCAGAGGCTGCTGAGAGCCTCCCAGAGGCTGCTGAGAGCTGCCTTTATTAATGGCTGAAGTAACTCCATCTCTATTAGCTCCTTTGGGTTCTGTTAAAACAAACAAATAAATAAATCACAAATTCCCCCAGGATATTTCAGAAAGTCACTTCACCCTTGCTTTCAGGCTGCTAAGACCAACATGCATAGCCAAGACTGGAGTTCTCCCTCTTTAGGCAGGCGCGGGGGGGAAAGGTGTTGTTCATGTGGTGAACTGGTTACTCTGACCTGTACCTTGCAGCACAGCACCCTCTGCTGCTTTTTAATTTCACGCCAATGATGACACCGGCAAGAAGTTGTGTCAGGTTACATTGAATTTATTGCCATTTTTTCCAGAAATTTTTGGCATTTGTTGTTCTTTTCATTTAGAAAAGAATGACTCTTTTGCCTGAGCCAACAATTCCCACTTAAGCGATTATTTTATTGAGAATCTCTCAAGGATTTTGTTATCATGATTTTTTTTTGGACAAGGAATGCCTGTTAAGGTGACATCCAGTTAAAGACTTGTTCTGAAGTGCTAATAGTTCCTGACTTTAGAGCAGGATGCAAATTCAGAAAGCGTCCCCTCTCTCTGCACCCTAAAGCCGTGTGAAGGTGCAGACCTTTGCTGGACTTCAAACCTGCCCTCTCAGCTTGAGAAATGTTGAGCTGATCTCCACAACCAAGGCTTCAGCAAAGCCCATCCAGGGACCTTGCCCAGGAGCTCGTACTTACTCTCAATCTGTGGTGCGCTGCGGTCATTGATTTGAGTCACTTTCCTCAAGCGAGTTCCCTGCTGGATATCAGCTAAGAGTGCATTCCGTGCTTTTTGGTCCTCCTTCCTCAATTTTGGTATCTCTGAACTTGCCTGTTGACAATAAGAGCAATAGACAGGAGGTACAGACCAAAATATAGCAAAGGTGGGATAAAAGATTTGAAATAAACCATCCTTGGCAGCTGTCATTTCACAGCCTTTTGAGCTGAATCAACAAGAGCATTCAGTTGTATAGGAAACAGGAAAGCTGAAAGTTTAAATATAACACAAATCTAATACTAGCTGTGCTAATACTGTTGAAAAGAAATTGGGAGACAGGCTGAAGTGAAATGTGACCTCTTGCTTGGCCATTTATGATCTCTGCCCCCCAGCACCATCTCTTTAGCTATTTTCATTCTATTTACAATGCTTTACAACAAAGATTTTATATGTCACCTTAGAATAAACATCCTTCTTTTACCTACTTTGCCTTAGGAAAAGAGACAGATAATTGCATACTTATATTTGAATAAGATCTGTAACTAATTTAGAATGTATTGGAGGTTTATTTACATGAAATCAGAGTAAAGGGAGGGAATTTGTCTCTCCACTGTCTGCTCCAGAGATCTCTATTTGGAAATGTGGAAGGAAAGCTCCTGAAACTCATTTTGACTCATAATGCAACAGCAGTTGTCTTCCCTGTACCCCTCCTCAGTGATGCTCTCAACAACTAGCACTGATTTATGGTTGGACTAGATGACCTTAATGGTCCCTTCCAACCTACAGGACTCTATGACATTAGGTGGACTGTCTTTAGAAGAACACTATTATCTTTTAGTAACTTTTCTAGCCTAATTAAGGTCTGTAAATGCAAAGCCAGGTTGTGGTTTAAAATTTTTTAATAAACCCTCAAAATATTTTAATTCTTTATTCTTATTCCATCAAGTTTCCTGCTATTAAAAAAAAATAATAAATCTTTAAAACGTTTGGACATTCTGCTTTCCTGAAGCAGATATAAACCAGCAAAGCTGTTACTTCTAAACCTGTCCCGTGGTTACAGAGCGCTCTAACAGAGGGGAATCCTCATGTCAGAAGAGCTGAACGTGCTGCGTGTGTCCACAGATACTGCAAATTCCTGTAGCTCAGGTAACTTCCTAAAGAGCAGGAATACCAGAAATGTTCCCATAGACCTCGATCATAGAATCATACAGGCTTGGAAGGGGCCTCTGGAGATCATCTAGGCCAACGGTCTATTTTAGCATCATAGTCCTAATAAAGCAGAACACAACTGCCACCCATTAAAATGAAACACCCAACTTGGCAATAGCATTCTGGAAGCAAAAGAGAAACTTGATAACACTTAACCAGCTGCTGAATTAATAAAATGTCTAATTTGCTACTCCTAAATGAAGAATTATACCGGTAGGATATCACTTGCAGTTATTTTTGTACTTGCTGGAAAAAAAAAAAAAAAAGAAAAAAAAAAAAAGGTCAGTCTAGATGTGCAGAGCCCCACTAGATGGCACTCCAGATTCCTGCCAACGCCGGCTGCATTCCTGACACCTGATGTAAAAACTCGGAATTGTCATCTTGTGACCCATACTGTAACCATATTGATTTAAAAATATTAGTAAAAACCTACTTTGCTACATGGTTTACTAACTTGAAACGGCTCTGCCCGTCCTCGTGCTTTCAGGACAGCGAGTTCCCCTGCCCATTAAGAAGCAGAAAAGCTGCCTGTGCAGGCACCACGTACCAGCCAGAAACCACTTTCACCCACGTTTTCTGTAAGTTGACCATACTTACTGTGAAAAATGGAAACACCATAACTGGAACAAGGGTGACTCCCCTCCTCACAACAGCGTTCTACCAGTATCTTGAACTTCACGCCTCTCTACTCCCACTAATGACTTTGTTGTAGCAGGACAACCACGATCTAGAGGGATCTGATCAAGACCTATGTTTAAAATTAGATCCAGCAGCTGTGTTTTCGTTTCCCGGTTCAAGTGTCCGTATATTGTGCCAGCTGTCCACTCCATCACCTCCATCTACGCCCCTGAGCATAAGGTCCCCATATCCAAATAGCTATTAGGCTAAAACACCCTACTCGTGGCAGCTGATGATAGCAAGGGACTTGTCTTGATACCGCTTTAACATGGCCAATTTTTGGACAATATTAATTTTTTTTTCACATTCCACAGCATAAAAAAGGAGGAGCACTATTCTGCAGGCTCATAATGCAGCGTAACAAGCTACTGTCTCTTACAGTACATCCCCTTACATCAAGCATGACTCCATCCCATCTCCCAGCTCCTTCTCCTTCCTCCTCCTGTAGGTGAGAGACACCATCTTCCATGCCCAGCCTGGTGGACCCGGGTGATTGATTCGCTGCCACGTAGCTTGATATGGATTCTCTTTTTCCATCACAAAGTCAGGGTGGTCCGGGGTGTAGTGTTGCCTGGTTGCACAGTGGTCAGAGCCCCTTCAGATTTCTGGTTTGCTGCCTGCATTCCCAAGGCTGGTGACAATTCTTGTCAAGAATCCCTTCACCAGGTAAGTTTGTCCCCCACTCGTCTACTGGTGTCCTGCATTTGCAAATTCTTGGTTTTACCATCCTGCTCTTTGCTTTGATTAAGAAATTAATCTGGGATTCACCCTCACCCTATGCCTGCAATCCATAGCACAAGAACAGATACCAAAGCTGTTAAGTTGTGTATTAAGAGAAAATAAAAAGAGGAACTCATGGGTGTCAAATCTTGAAGCCTGATTACAGGCAGTAGAAGAGTTTCAGCAGAAAGACAAACATATTTGGAATCACAGAGGAAAAACAGCTGCAAAACAAATGATGTAATTTGTAGGCTACTTTCTAGACCCCATCTGCAGGGCAGCCTCATTTATTTACAAAAAGAGAAACATCTCAATCTTTCAATGAAAATTGGAAGAGAAGCTGGAGAAGAATGTGAAGATCATTTGTTTTATCAGATGCCAGAGTTGCCTCAGGTAACACCGGGCGAAATGAAATTCCATACTTTATTTACATGAAATTGGTATGGGAACGGTGGGTTCTCATTACCTTAGTAACCATTAGGTTATTCTGCTGCTATTTCAGACATAAAGCACAGCACATTCAATGCCTACTTGGAAACAGAACGGAACAAACCGCACATGTAGATACCCCGAACATAAAAGAACTATTCCCATCTCATCTCACCAAACTCCACCACTTTTGCACCCTAAATTACACCCTCAGCTATGCCACTCACTAAAGTAAAGGATCAATGTTTGGGCTACCTGACAAGTCTCCTAACTGTAACTGTAAACAGGAAAGTACCATTAAATCACAATATTTATAATGATCTTCCAGAGAGTAAATCATCCATGATGGAAACAAACATTTTGAAACTTCCAGGTGATAACTTAGACCAGCAGAGAAATGAAGGAGGACAGGACAGTTATTCGGAGAGATCCAAATCACTGCAACTTGAGGGCATTTGAAAAGAGCAACAAATCCAAAACATGCTCCCCCACTGCTGGGGTTGGAGAAAGGGAGGAGGGAAGGAAAATAAGAAAACACACAATATACAAATGTAAAAATGACTGGAGGAAAAGTTCTGGCCATACCTCTGCGGTGACAGCCTGCATCCAGAGCACCAGAAGCCTGAACCTGGCAGTGGGCTCCAGCAGTCAGCCCGCACGAGCAAGTGTGCCTGGTCCCCTAGCACAGGGCAAGGGGGGACAGCATGCTCCTTGGATGTATTTCATCCTTTCAAAAAAAAAAAAGAGCAAAAATGGGACTACAAGTTCAATTCTGGTCTCCAGATCTTTAAAATGATGTTGAAAAACAAGAAATGCGCAGGAAAAAGCCAAGGTGGTATTCAAAAAAATCTGAGGGAACACAGTTCAGCTTTTAGCAGCTCGGTCTGGTCCAACAGCCCTGAGTCTGTCTGAGGGGTGGGCTGCCCACACCACACACAGACCTTTCCAGGGAAATGACAGTGAGGACCTGGGGTGTGCTCCACAGAGGCAGGCATTTGGTGAATTAATGCAAGACACAGCCAGACAAGCTCTGATGAGGAAGCAGCAAGCACAGGAGCAGCCAGAGGGAGCTTTCCCTGCAGGAGGCAGCAGGTTATCCATTTATTGGTTTTCAGATCAAGGCTGGATCCTCTCGGCAGAAGCCCTTTTTGAGGAGCACAAGTCATTGGGCCCCCCCAACAAAGCTACTTGCTGACCTGCAATACACCCTGCAGCAGGGAGACCTGCTGGTGGGTCCTGACAGTTCCTGTCAGTTTTAAGTTCTGTGAAAATGAATCATTTTGTTTAGCAGAACAATTCTATTTACGCTACATCTACGGACCATGCAAAATTTGGCCCTGAATAACCACAACCGTAACACCCTAAACTGGATTGTATCAGACAATTTAAGATCAGTGAGACCTTTTTTTTTTTTTTTTCAAGGCAAGGGGCTGAAATCCATGGCAATGAGCTCCATTTCTGGGTACGTTGCTGCTGCGACACTTGTATCACCTTGGGAAAATCACTTTACGACTTGGAAGATGGATGGGAACATTGACCTACCCTCTGGGCTCCTACGATACTTAAAATATTTAAGAGGTATACGTGTTCAGACACTAAAACGATGTAAATGCAGAGGTCATCAGGAATTTGAAAAAAATTCATAGTAGTTTGAATAATAGGGAAGTACTAATTACTATCTGTCAGATTTGAACAAGCACCCCTGCACACAGGAAAGGGGAAATCTTCTGGACTCTGGGCAGGGATTTGGGGTTGCTGTGGGTGCACATGCTGTTTCCATAACGGAGTTACATTTACTCTGATTTTTAAATGTACTTTTTACTGAATTTGCGAAATATTTCAGGTAGTGCAGATCTTCACAAACACCTGCAGCAAAACTGAACCTCTAGCCACCTGGACAATCCAGTAGCCAGGCAGTCACGGACCCTTGTTTCAGAACAAACCCATCAACTAATTGGGAAAAAAGAGGACCCTGTACTCCAGCCCTATAATAGGTAGGAGCTGCAAATAAGATAAAATAAAGCACAATTCCATCCAAAGGCACTGGTCACTTTTTATAGGAAATACTGGAAATACAGCTGCGTAGAAAATGTATTTATTTATCTGAACTAGATAAAAAACCTAAACTAAAAAAGAAGTCAAAATACATTTAGCTTATCCCCAACTATCTATTTGGTGGGACATATACCATTAAAATGAAAAATCAATCAATCAATTTGACACGCAGTATTTTATTATGGGTAGAAAGAGAACTCTCTCTCTTTTGCTGACAATTTCATTTATTTCTGTGAATCTGGTGTCAATCACCCTTCCTCTCTCCCCTGCCCCATTTTTCCCCCCTTGATAACAACAACAAAAAAAGGATTCAATGCAGAGATCAAGCACAGATAGCAGCAGAAGGCACACACAGTGTGTATTTTAGCAGAAGAAGAGTTTGAGGACAAACCTGTGCTTTCTTACTATTTCTCTCTGCCGTGCTCAGCCAAACCTGCACAGACAGGGCCGAGGCAGGGGATCTTCACCAATGCCTCATGCAACACCTCAGGGGTGTTCCTTTCAAGGATGGGGAGAAATGTTGCAGCAAGATAAAGGAAGATGAACAAGAAGCCCTCAGATAAGGGATGCTTGATCAGAGAGACACACATTCATGAAAATTAGAGTTCCTGGGCCAGTCCTGGCCTCCTCTGGCACCACGATTCAGAGACCAAACTTTAACAAATGCAAAAGAAAAAGTCTGCAAACGTGGCAGTGGACAACTAAAACCAGCCTGTAGGACAGCAGACAGGGCAAACCCAGCATTAGTTGTGCAGGCAACGCAGTCAGGGACACGACAGTGGGAGTGCCAAGTCTGACTGAAGAAACCGTGCACCAACAGTGAGAGACAACTGAAACATCTAAACCTCAAGGACCTGCAAAGCATCAAGGAAGAGCCTGAACAACTGGAAATAGAAATAGACAACCCCTCCAATTATTCCCGTATTAACAATAACTAGAATTCTGGTGTAGATAAATATGGATTGCTCAGGAAAGAGGACAATAAAGGTGAAGTGAGCTGTGTAACGCTCTATCTGCGTCATGTCAGAGAAGGCCAAGAATATCGAGAGGAAAATACAGCTTATTTGGGGTTGGTAAATCATCTGAAGAAGGATGATGAGTGTTCTCACGGCCCATATGGCACGGCAAGGCTCTCCAAGGAGGAGAACATGGAGTGAGAGATGATGACTGGGTCCCCATCCAGCCATACAGCTCCTGCTCCTTTGAAGAAAAGCCAGGCACAGCTTTGGTGCTCACAACAGTCTTGAAGGGCACCGACATAAGAATAAGGGGCTGTAAGGGGTAACATCCTGCTAAAATACCCTTCTGGAACAGTGATGATGAAAAAGAAGTGTACTGAGAACAGGGGAGACCTGCTTGTGAGAAACTGACTCCATAACTTCCTTCCACTTAACCACAACCTGCTGACCACACGTGTTCCATAAGGAACTGTAAGCACCAGGACTAATGCATTTAAATTAAATCAACTCTTAAAAGACTGCATCCTTTTCAAAAACACAACTGACAGAAAAAAACCCACTTGATAGTAAGATGCCAGAATATTCAAAGAAACTACAATGTTGTGATTTGTTATTAAAAGGATGAGGTTGTTTTGGAACAAGGTAGAATAGGGAAGATGAGCAGAAATCTCAGTGTAAGGCAGCCAGTATGTCTTCCTTGACATAGCACAGGACTATAAAAATCATCTATGCATTTGTAGCCCAACATGAAATCAGAAACGCCAGAGGAACTTGTTTTCCCAAAACCAATCCACCTTTACTAGATTAGAATTATGCCAAGAATTCACGATTTTGTATCAGCAGCAGAAGCAGTTTGCCCAGCAGGCAAGAGCATTACTTTTACAAAGAATTCTCAAATGGGCAGCTAAAGTCTCCCCTGGGAATGTGCCGAGGAATGCAACTGCAACAAAAACCAGGAACTTATTAAAATAATAAAATATAAACCCAGTTTCCAGCAAGTCACAAACAGAAGTACAATAGAGAAAAACATTGTCATCCTTCTTGCACTTACTTTAAATATGCTTCAGGTGTGGTTTCCCTCATGCCCAGTCTACTGCAAAATAAAAGCATGAAAACAATCCCCCCTCCCAGCTTGAAGAACAATCCGACAAGTCTCAACAACAAAGCACATGACTTTTTTTTTTTTTTAAACTTTAAATATTTTAAACTGCTCGATTATAAAGAAGCTTGTGACTCTGGTACGTGTGAGTTTTGGTTCATCTATTCACAAGAGAGCCCTGACCTCTGATTTAAAGCTTTCTAATTATGGGAAACCTCACCACAGTGCAAGACTCCACCTCGATTGCAAGATCAGAGCCACTTCTTGTGTTTCTGATGGGTAGCCTGGGATGAAACTAAGTCATTCTTGGCACTTGGTCTACCTGGGTAAACATGGTAATCTCTCAGCCTTCTAGCAAGCTGAGCTTCAAACACTTCCCATGCCAGGGGTCACTCTCCAGCAAATTTTTTTTTTTTTTGGTGGGAACTCTCATGAGGGGACCTGCCAAATAGCTTCCTGGCAGCTAACGAAGTCATTGTTTCAAGAGAATGAGAGGACCAACATTTTGCGATTCCATCTACACCCAGCTCAACAGCGATTAACCGTGGTCCCAGCCTCCTTCACACAAAAGTTCTGCCATCTGAACCTGCCGGGTTGAGAAGGTCAGGGAGCAGTGTGTGTGCTCAGATAGGCCGTGTCTACCCCAGCCCCGTTCCTCGGCTCCTAGCAAGGGAAGTACCGTGCAGAAGTTCTTCCTGACCTCTCTCTTCCCAGCACTTCAGCCACCGCCTAGTTCTGGCATTAGTCCCAAAATAATGAGGCATTTCAGCGTGAGCGGGGACGGTGCCTGCTCTGTGCTACCATCTACCCCCTTGAACCGTGCCAGCCAGGGCAGGGAACAAGAGGTAAAAGAACAGTGTAGCAGGAGCTCCTTTCTTCTACATCTATATCATAGAATCATAGAATAGTTCAGGTTGGAAGGCACCTTAAAGATAATCTAGTTCCACCCCCCCCGCCACAGGCAGGGACACCTCCCACCAAACCAGGTTGCTCAAAGCCCCATCCAACCTGGTCTTGAACCCCTCCAGGGATGGGGCATCCACAGCTTCTCTGGGCAACCTGTTCCAATGTCTCACCACCCTCACAGTAAAGAATTTCTTTCTGGTGTCTAATCTAAATCTCCCCTCTTCTAATTTAAAACCACTGCCCTTTGTCCTGTCACTACACTTCCTGACAAAGAGGCCCTCCCCACCTCTCCTGTAGCTCCCTTCAGATACTGGAAGGCTGTTGTAAGGTCTCCCTGGAGCCTTCTCTTCTCCAGACTGAACAATCCCAGCTCTCTCAGCCTGTCCTCATAGCAGAGGTGCTCCAGGCCTCTGATCATCTTCATGGCCCTCCACAGGACCCATTCCAACAGGTCCATGTCCTTTCTATGTTGAGGATTCCAGAGCTGGACACAGTGCTCCAGGTGAGGTCTCACAAGTGCATCCCACTGCTCATTTCAAAAACCACCAGTCATCAGCACCACCACCCCCAATAAAACCTCCTTCATTTTATCTTAGCACTGCTCCATCAGACAAGGTAAAATCATGTATATTAAAAGGGTCAATTGCTCCTACCACAAGTGGAGCTTATGAACAAGGGTAGACTTAAAAGTTTTCCAGTGTGGGTTGCTAAATTCCTATACCCGAATGCAAAACCACAACAGAATCAATAGGACAATGTATAGCTGCTGAGCCATTTAGCATTTCTGTGGGTATTTAACTTACTGACACCCACATTTAAAACTTAAATTCTGGCTGTTCTTTCACTGATAGAAAATATGCAGTAACAGAAGACACCAGAACGGAGGCAGTATAAAATATAAAAGTAATATATACTTATAAACAAGTATAAACTTGTTACTTCTAAAAGCAGGTAACAAGTCAGATACCAAAAATTTCCTGAGACTGGCTTAGAAAAATAATTTTGAACTTCACCTTTTGATTTCTAATTTTTTGGGATTCAAATTCGCAAGATCTCCTTCACATCAATAAAAACAGACGTGAAAATTCTTACATAAACAAGAAAAACTGAGGCCCTGGATTGCGAAGAAAACGTCAAATAACACAAGGCTGAAAATGTTGCCATGAGAGCTGGTGCCGCGACCTCTGTTTATTCTGTCTGCCATGACAGGGTCCCCACAATGACAGGGGCTATCAGGAGTAGTGACAACAAAATATTCAACATGTGACAACCTACATGTATCACGCTTTAATGTCCATCTCTTCTCAGGACTCCAGGCCACTTGTCCTACCCAGTTACCTACCTGTGCAGAAGCTCCTGATCCTTCTGAAATGACTTTTAGCATCCATGCAAAATTATGGTCAGCCCAAGACAGGAGAATAGTGAAACCCCAAAATTTCTTGCAACATCACCGACCAGCCACGCAGAGAAGTTCCACTCAAGTAACGCTATAATTCTGGGCTCCCTTCTAATTAAAAGGCTGCAAGTGTAATATTAATTGACAGATGGAATTTAATATGTTGCCACTGCATACACTACAGATGGGGCACTGATTTTTCAGGGAAATATTACCTTATAATTAGAATGGTAAATTAACCCATTAACTCTCTGCAGATAGGCTGCTTCTAATACCTGGGCTTGATCATTTACAGCTGGTACCTCTGTAAGATGCTGCCATACTTTTCCATATTTTTTTATGGAAAAAAAGCCCAAACAGTAAGAATAAGAAAAATACATTTAAATGCTTTCCATTCCATTCAGATAAATTGTATAATACATGACTTTATGAAGAAACCTGCAAAACAGAACTCATCACCTAAATAAATTAAAAGCAGTGATCTAAGAAAGCTCAAGTAAAGCATTCAAGAAGATTAACTCATATGAATATACACAGTACCTACCCATCCAAATGAACCACAGGGAGCAATGCCAACCTACTACTTATTGTTTCTTTACATCTTCCCCACCTTTCATAGCTCCCACTTACCATTTCTGTATTTGTTGACTACAAGGGCAGAAGGCTAAACAGCAGCAGCACTTTTAGATGCCATAGATATGCAATCCCACATTTTGTAGTAGTTGAAAATTAAATCAAATAAACCATATACAAAACACAGAATTTTTTCTTCATAATTGCCCCTCACTTCTTTACAAAAGCAGACTGGAGTGAGACTTGACGCATTATCAAAACACTATAAATGAGGAATTTCCTTTATTTTGGCTGGAACAAAGCATTCTCAAAAATGTCAGCTGCACTTTGCCCAGCCCTTGGCACAGCCTGTGTAATGGCCTGTCACGAGCATTACCAAGCCTGCACTCTCTCTCACGCCAGTATGTTTTACCTCACAGCAATAAATATTATGATTTAGTATCTCCTGACCTAGGGACTTTATGATGAAGTACTAAATATCATCTTACTCACAGCTCGCATAAAATCTTAATAAACACATTCCTACATATTTTGCAGTTGGCGCTAAGCAGGATTGTGTTCTTTCAGTGCTGTGCTTGCAGGTCTAGAGGTCTGAATGAAAACTTGAGAAACTACTACAATAAATAATTAGCAAGCAGGCACAAACATTTACACATACACACACTTATATGCATATATTCTCCTTCTCATAATATATTTGGTAAGACCAAATCAAAATACCATAAACCACCATTATCTTCAGCCAAGCTGTTTTACATGCATTGTTTTTTCTCTTTCCAAAGAACAGTAGAGCTAAATGTCAGAGGAGCAAACCCAACTCCCACACACCTTCAGATAAGCACTGTAGCTCTGAATTTTTTGGGAAGGTTGAAGGAAACAGCTCAACAAGGTTTGCAATCTGACAACTGCATGGAGGGAGAAAAAAACATCTCCCCAAGGACAACTATCAGCTGATGTTTTTCTTAACCTTAGAAATCCTACCTCTGTGTAAATTATGTGTTTATCATAGTGTTATACCATGAGGAATTCCTTTTCCGAGTTTTTTTATTAGAAGAGTAGAATATAAGGTCAGAATAACAAACTTAGTAAACACTGATATGTCTTTATCTACAACAGAAATTCTATTTTTTTTTTTTAAACTAAGAGTGAGGTAATCATTAAGATTAATCTACGTGCCAGTCTAGCACTCATCATGATTTTAAGTTTCACATTTCTCTCACTAAAGTAAGCATATTTCCTTTCTTCTCCTGCTCTCCTAGTTTCAGTATGTCAATAAGGCAAATAAACTCCTGGTGCTGCCTTACTGTCTGTAATCATCTGATCCATTGTGATTTCTGAGGTTAATTTCTACGCTAAGTCTTTAGTAAGAATAATTCTAAAGAGAATAGAAGTATTTTCTTAAACTGCAGAAACATATGAATCATTGAACAAACATCTTCTCTGAGTAAGGCACAACCCAGCAGGGCTGCTACACATACACTCTTCCTTCAATATTAACATTTTAATAGGTGACAATTGATCATAACGTTAGGAATTCAAACGCACAAAGGCAGCACAGCAGTAAGCAGCTTCCACAGCAGGTAAAAAGTGAACATGGTTTATCAAAGCAAAATTCTCTCTTGATCCTCTCTTGGGAGATAAAGCAGAGAAAATTTTTAATCAGTCTCAGTGTTGGCATCTACTTCTGGAAATACGACAACCAAAACTAACCAGAATGCCTCGTATGTCAAACCAAAAGGCAAAAGGGATCAAAGAAATAGAAGGGGAATAAAAATAAGTTTTTCAGGAACAGAAAGCTTTAAAGAAAAAAAAAATTATGAAAAACCCACTCTATGTGATGCACATATGCCCATAAAGTTGAAAGAGCTTTAGGACAGACATCCTAATGCCTTGTTTCTAAGTTTCCTTTATTAGGGTGGAAGGGAAAAGGGAAAGAAAAAAGATATGAATTCTGTAAGCCAGTGCCAGAAAATGTGTTTGGGCACAGTTTTATTCTGCCTACTCATCCCTCTCATCTTTATCTATGACCCCCAGAAGGCAGGCATTTGAAGACATGCTCAATTAATCCAATTAGCTATATTTACATTTTGACTCAGCCACCTACATCTGCTATTGCAGACACCCTACCATTCCCTCCTGAAAAATCCACTTTGTTTCCTTTTAAGTACACTCTAACAGCCAGTAGCTTTTCAGCTGTTGGGCACAGGTGGCTCCTGGCATGTCTTGAAATACCTTCTCCAAATCACGGTACATTTGCCTTGCAACAACTTTTGTGAGCAGAATTCAGTATGAGTCCTTACAGATTATTTCGAAGTCCAAAATCTTTGAAAACAGTAGAAAACCCCTACACTTTCTTCTGCCTTAAATTGGAATTAACAGAACAAAAAAGGCAAGTGCCAACAGCGCTTAGGATTTTAATGAAGTAAGGACTGCAAAGTCATTTGGGACCATGGCTCACAGTATTCACTAACAAAACGTGCAGAAAGAAAAGATAATGTGATGATTAAAAGTCTCTTAATAATTAAGCAAGAGGAAAGTATGGCTATTATCTCTATAGTTAGAAAAACAAGGCAAATCTATGGTACCCATACAATGGCATCATGCAAAATGGTAGGATTCTGAAACCTCAACCTACACACAGACATTTCTCTTTTAACATAAATCAAGGAGGTTAAACTAGTGGCTTGCCTGCATATCAATAGCAAAATTAAAACCTAACTTTAATTGCTAACATGTAGATGTCACGGGTTACTATGGTTTAATTGTATCAGTATAATAAAAATCACAGTGCTGTTTGCTTTGGAACAGTTCCAGGCCTTGGCCAAAGAAAACTTATTTGTTTTGAAGGTTTTCTTAAAGTTACCTGCCTGTTAGAATTTTTATTTCTTCCATTCTCCAACTGTAGATTTTGCAGCTGTAACAACAGCTGGGCAGTTTAGCAGCTGTAAAAGACAGATGCCAAGTTCTAGAAAATAGCTTCCTAGTAAAAGAAAAGAGGGTCTGTGGCAAGTTTTCATGGATCCCCCCACCAGGAAATTTTACTCTGCAACTTGGCAACAACTGTAGAGCTGACCCCTCTCATACTGTGCTTTTGCTGAACCCACCAGGGAACAACAGATCCTCTCAAAGTTTTCTCTCTCTCATTCAGTTTTGACAGAGAAAAATCCTTTTTCTGGTACAGAAAAATCAATATTCTGCTACATTATTTTACTAAATTTTTTTTTGTGTTGGTTCCTGTGTTCTTTTTAGTCAACGCTTACTAAAAGGAAGGCTTTAATATCAGGCATTAATTAGAAATATGTTTAGTTTGTATCATACCAGCAAGATAAAACTGACCCTGTATTCTATACGTCTTACCTGCAGAAGATCACATTAGTAATAGAATGATCTAACTAAAATATGGAAATACTGTATAAGCCTTCTTGTATCAACCCCCTACCATAGCAGTGGTTTTATTAATCAGAAAAGGAGGGGAAACAAAAAACTGATCTTGTATATACCGGTCCTTAGGGATCTTCTTAGCTTTCTCAAGCCTTTTACAACTGGCATATGTTAGGGGGGGCCAAAAATGTCTCTTGATACTTACTGAGCTAAATTCATTAGGATAAGAAGCAGCTTCTGTTGACTTTAATTGCAGTTGTGGGCATTAAGTTGCTCACAAAATTCATCCCACTAATTTCAGCATCTAACTATACGCTGTGTATCAACCCAGAAGCGCTGCTAATTGAAAACACTGCTGATAGTGCCCAAAGTTAAAACAGAACGATAAAAGGAATCAAGCACTCCTGATTTAATGTCTTTGTCTTCCTCCTCTTCATCTCCACAATTCATGGAGAGTTTTACAGATTAACAGATCTTTATAGGAACAAAACAGGTGGAGGTGCCACAGAAAGCAAAGGAGAAATAAAATTCTTAAAAAAAATGAATATAATTTGAAGTACACTTGAAGTAGCATGTACTGTTCTGCTACAGGGACTAACATACTCTGCAAATAATTACAGCAGTGACAGAAAAGTACGTGAAAAAAAGGTCAGGAGAGATTTCATGTCTTGAACACAACCATGCCAGGTTTCACAATTTTAAAAACGGTCTAAGAATTTCAATGCAGAAACATGCTATGAGCAAATGATTGCAGAATTCAAGGAATGACTTACATGTGTTTTACCACAGGTACAGTAATTGACTGCGAAGGTATAAAAATGTAATACCCTGAAACTCCGCTCAGGGCATCCTCCTCTTACTGCAAACGTGCTGGCAGGGCACATGCTCTACTTCATGACACACACAGTAACGATCTGTTACAAGCGGTAATTGTTCCTGCACATGTATAAAAGCATATTGTGCTGTATCCCCAGGAAGATGGCATATGCTAGAAAAAGCAACACCTACAGCAGAACACTGTGAGTCTTAACAGAAGCTGTAAGAAAGAGGATGAAGAAATTAGCACTTACCACCTGCACATTACCAACACAAAAGCGAGTTGCCTGTGGCTGGAGAACTATTCACAAATGTTGAATTCTTACCACATGCACCCTAATGCAATCACCTCCAAACTTTTTGATCCTACACCCCTAGCAGTTAAAAAAAAAATTGTGACCATGCACCCCATATACGTATAATTATTTATTTATTTATAAATTATATAGATATATACTGAAGTTCTAATATTTCCTTCCCGCACCCCAATGGACCATCTCATGCACCCTACTTTGGACACCACAGTGCCAATGAACAGAAGAACAAAAGCCAGCAAAACAAGTATCTGCCCCAGATATTTGCTATGAACGTCCACACCAAAATTCTGGAGGCTCTGGATAGCTACTATAACTAAGGTTTTGCTAAATAGAGATGAAAAAAATCAATCTTACCAGAGGTGGTGGTGGAGGGGGCCCTCCAGAAGGTGGTGGAGGTGGTGGAGGAGGAGGTGGTGGTGGCGGCGGTGGCACAGGCATCCGTTAAGATTTCTAGCTTCACGCAGTTATGAAAAGTATAGCCAACGTCTAGGTCCTTGAGGGGAAGGAAAGGAGGAGAAAGAAAAGTGTGAAAAATTAAAAAGGAAAAAAAATAAGAAGAGGAACGTGTTTATACACTGTAAGCTGAAGATCAGCCAAATTTCTAGCTCTCAGCAGACTGAAGACTTTTACACTGCTCTGCTTCCAAAACTACAGTACGAACAGCCTCATTATAGTTCTCTGATGACAACACTCATCTAAAGAGCAAGCTCACAGATCTGGAGAAGTGCCACGAATACCAAACGCATAGATGCCAGCCTGCCCAGCTTTAACGATTCCGCCTTGCCTTAATCTAGCCCATAGCCCTGAAATGCCATTCTGCAGAGAGCAAGTCACAGTCAACTGCATGTAGACACTCCTGCTGGGACAAAAACTCTGTTGACTTTAAGCCAGAGTTTTGCTGCTCTAGGGACAGAGTGAGGAACTTGGTGAGGTTCACTGGACTCGCTCCAATGTTACAAATAAAAAGAAAAAAAGAAAAGACAGGATTGAATAATAAATGAAGAAATAATTCTACAAAATAAAGTTTCATTAAATACAGTTCTGTTGCCAAATGACAGCATATGAGGACCCAGCATTTCAAATATTAAAGTCACACGTATTTTTCTGCCATTTTTAAATGCTAACTTTTCACAATTCTTTAGTAATACACTTACTAAAAATACACTAAAAGCTGTATGTTGTTGGTTTTGCTTTGGGTTTGTTTTTTTTTTAATGTTCTGCAGAATGACAGAGCATTTCTCACTGATTTTCATCTGGAACCCAGCCCCCAACATGGTTGCATCCCCTCTCAGTCTGAAGTAATCTTTACAGTCAAAACCATAAAGTTAAAAAGCAGACCCCTATATTTCATCAGTAAAATTGCAAATTGAAGTACTGGGCAGTGCCAAAGAGAGCCCTCTGCAAGCCATACTTGATAACTGCTTTCAATTTGATATTGACTCTTGGATGTACGCTCTAAACATGGGTTTACATCTAGTTTTATGTCCATCATGTCATGACTGTCTTCTGAGACTCTTCATAATGTCATGCAAACCAGAAAAATCTGACATCTGCTATTGCTTTCATTTCTGTAAGGTTTTATCTTTGCAGGAAATTACGTTGATTTAACACATTTGTTCTTTATACATCTCCATAGATCATAATTTGTTTTCCTGTCTCCCCTAAGCATTTAGAAACATTTTAATTATTTTGATGTTTTTCTAGAAATTTAAATTGAAAGGACCACAATTCCCAGGCCCTGCTCCCTTCGTCCTTCCCTTCTTTTTTAAAAGCAGGAACTCTGTTTATGCTTCTCCAGCTGCCTGAGCGAGTCATTTAAGAATCTTCTGTGTAAGCACGAGAAATGAGACAGTTCAATCTGGAGAGCTTCAGGAGAGGGGACAAGACAGAAATGAGGCAAGTTACAATCTTTAGAGGAACATTTATCTGTTTTGTTTGAGACTGATTGATCAGAAGTGGCACTGAAGTTAAAAGGTCTGTGCAGCCTTGTCCACTTCCTAGCCAGTGTATGTGAACAATATCCAGATAATATCTGAGTATTTTCCATCTACTGTATCTTGTAGAATACATTATGGGAGACTGATCAAAAATTAACCACACAGAGCCTCTGCAACATTTGTTTTCTCCCTTGAGAGATTGCTCGGTGAAGGACTGGCCTGTCAAAGCACTCTGAGTCTGCAACAGAACTGGCTACAATCACTCCAGGAACAATCACAGAATCGTCAGAGTTGGAAGGGACATCTAGAGATCATCTAGTCCAACTCCCCTGCTAAAGCAGAATTGTCCAGAGCACATTACTTGGGACTGCATCCAGGCGGGTCTTGAAAATCTCCAGAGAAGGGACTCCATGACCTCCCTGGGCAGCCTGTTCTGTCACCCTCACCATAAATAAGTTTTTCCTCATATTTGAATGGAGCTTCCTATGTTCCAGCTTGTGCCCATTGGTCCTCGTCCTATCACTGGAAACGACTGAAAAGAGTCTGGCTCCATCATCCTTCAACCCACCCTTTAGATACTTGTAAATGCAAATGAGGTCTCCCCTCAGCCTTCTCTTCTCCAGGCTAAAGAGTCCCAGCTCTTTGAGCCTTTCCTCATAATGGAGGTGCTCCAATCCCTCAATCATCTTTGTTGTCCTACACTGGACTCTCTCCAGTAGTTCTCTGTCCTTCTTGAAGTGAGGAGACCAGAACTGGATGCAGTGTTCCAGTTGTGGCCTCATCAGTGCAGAGTAGAGGGGCAGAATGACCTTCCTCGACCTACTGGCCACACTCTTCCCTATGCAGCCCAGGATCTCATTAGCCCTCTTGGCAACAAGGGCATATTGCTGGCTCATAGAAAGTTTGCTGTCCACCAGGACTCGCAGATCCTTCTCCTCAGTAGTGCTTCCCAGAAGATCCACCCCTAACCTGTATTGGTGCCTGGGGTTCTTCCTCCCCAGGTGCAGGACCCTACATTTGCCCTTGTTGAACCTCGTTAGGTTCTTCTCTGCCCAGCTCTCCAGCTATCTCCACCCTCACTGTTGCCCTGTGCACAAAGCTGTTATCAAAAAATCTCTCTTTTCCTCAATTAAGTCATTCAAAAACAAGGACATAAGGAGAATGAGTCTTCCCTGCTAATAATATGTTTCGGGTTAGTGTCTTCCTACCCTACAATACAGGCCTTTTGTCTTCATTAAGGATTTAGATTAGGAAATATGCTCTTAGTCAAATTAGAAAAAAAAACAACCCACAGCCCACGCTTCTGTGGCAGAGCATGTGCGTGGCAGCAGGAGGTAAAGCACACTGGAGGCGAGCAGCAGTGGGAGAAAGGAAATGGGAATCAGCTCTTGGTATTTAGAAGTCAGTCTTGCATCTGAAATGCCGTCAGTTGACTTTTCTGCCCGCCTCTCCCGCCAGTCCCAGTGCCAGCACCCACGCCTCCCAGTGATGCTAACCAAGTTCCCAGACCAGAAACTGTGTGGCTGTCTACAGCCCAGTGCACAGAAGTGTTTGCTTCACCATGTAGCCCACTCCCCTCTCCTGAATCCTCCTGTCCAGGGCCATGGGAGAGGAATGCATTTCAGGGGCTATAACCCACCACCCTTGAATGAAACATTGGGAGCGCTCTATAGCTTTAATCCCATACTGTTTCAGGTTCTCTAGAAAGGAACTATCTTTCAGAAAAATTCTGCTTATGTGCCTTCTTTTGTCTCTTATCACAAATTCAGAGGCTCAGTGTCCTGACCTTGGCATGCTTTTGTGCACACAGACAAATTAATATGTTTTTTATACTATTACAGTCTGAAGGTAAACATATCTAATACCTATACAATGAAGAAATATTTTCCATGGAAGGATTCAAGAGAACTTTGGAAGGAGTGCTGTCATTCACACAAGCAGACACTAATAGCAAAAAAGACTGTATGTAGATAAAAACTGTCATCTTCAAACTAAATTACAATTAAAAAAAAAGGCTCTTAATATTTAGTCATAACTGCATGATCTACACCTTTTAGTACGTAGGACTGGGTATGAGAACCTCTTGTATCACTGCACCTATCTCACTTACATGGATTGTATTTAAATAAAATTATGGAGAAGACTCCTTATTTGGAGGCCTCTATTCCTTGGTTAAAAGCTGTGTTTCATTTGCCTCTCCCCTCCTTGTCATGTTGTATTTCCGACAATAGCTTCAAAACATGCCAGGGTTATGGATTTGCACAATGTAAGCTAAATAAATTATGAATTAAGAACAAAAAAGAAGTATCACATTAATCAGTTCTTCTGTCTGTTAAGAGCCAGACAAGAGGGAAATGCCACGAAGGGTCCTTAAGGCACACGCGCCCTTTCTCCTCTCCTCCAAACATACATATTTATAATTTGAAGAGAGGGGTCTGAACTATCCCTGAAGGACAGAAATAAAAAGATAAGGTTTAAAAAGTTGGCAATAGGTGGAGGAAATAAGCCTATGTGCTTAGCCTCGGTTTTCTCAAGCAAAAAGTAATATAAATCTTCCCTTGACTTCCATGTCACAAAACAGAATCAGGCCCAACAATTGCACAATTTATTGCAAAAAAAGGAAAAATCCCAAACACTGCCTTTTCTAGTCCACCTCCTCACCAAAGCAAGGTTATACCTTTCTTTTTTAGCGCTTTCTGAAGTCTAATTTTAGGTGTCCCAAATAATATGGTTTGTATTATTTCCCTTGGGAAACTCTTTCTCAGTCAAATAACTCTCACAGTTCAGATTGCCTGACACTCAGCCTAATTTCTCCTCTTCTTAATTTGACCCCATTTGTACTCCACTGCAGATGACTCTACCCTGTACCAAAATAGTTTCTCCTACTGCTCAGCATCAGCTTTGTGAAATATAAGAATTATAATTCAGAAGTACATTTACAAGGACTAGTTATACTTTTTGAGCTGTTTTACTTCTTGCAATCATCAGTCAGTGAACATTATTACTGTTCTCCGATTCCAAAACAATTGGTCTTTTTTTGTCCTTTTGATAAGGGTAATTCTAAGACTGGTAATTTCAGGTGTCACAGACTGTTCCTTGCTTCTCACAGTGCTTGCTTGAATAGCAGCTGGGTTTAAACGAGAACAGCAAGTGCAGGCCTCGATATAGAACTCAAGATCAAAACTTACGCATGAAGCCTTCTGAAGGCTTCACCCAGACTTTCATTTTGAAGTATCAGACAAGGCAGAGTAGATGCAGATGTTTCCTCTTCACCTGTGGTAAACTCGTATGTCTGCCCAAGCTTTTATGTAGATTTTGTCTCGCCTTGCCCAGCCGTTAGATGTTCACAAGCTCTGATCTGAAACCTTCCTAGAGGTCTCCTCCTAAAGTGTCACTGCCACAGTGCTGGGTCACACTAAGCCAGAGTCCTGCTGGAAGCACAGAGCCCCACTGAGGAACAACGTGGTTTCTGAACAGTAGCTGAGATGTCTCCTGCCACACTGATGCCCAGCAGAACCACTATAGGTCTGTTTGCAAGGACTATGCAAAAGTACCTTCAGCCACCACAGAAAGGCAAGCCATGGAACAGCTGTGCCCTCTATGTGGAACTATGTCTAGAAGGGGAAAGGACAGAGTTAAAAAAATCACAGCTGTTTAAATGCACATAATATGCATTTATACACAAAATTATTTCTTAACTAGAGCATTTATTTTGTTGGGTTTTGTGTTTTTTCTTTTATATGGCTATAGTCCTTCAGTCTTTAGGTCGTATACTCATTAATATATAATAATATTGGAACGGAAAATGCAACCCCTTTAATCCAATTGGGGAAAGGCCTGTGAAATAACTGATTCATAATTACTGGATTTGCAATCATTGCAACCATGTACTCTGAGGTAGATAATTCAGCTTTGGGGAAATCTACAGATTTAGGTAGATACTTCACAGGTGTGCAGGAAGGCTTAGCTAAAATATAGGTCTTATTTTCTTGAGTAAATAACTGAGGAAAACAGTAAACTCTGGTTTTTAACTTTTAATCAGCTTTTATATAATCAAATACGATTTCCCCATTAACTATACTGTCCTGAGTCACAGCTTTTAAGTCCTTATATTTTAACAGAAAAGTAAAAGATTTTCAAAATTACACAGGACAAACAGCATCAAGAAGCATTTGCTCAACTCTCATGACGTGAAAAGTAGACAATGAGCCCAACTGTGCCCCCATTTGCTCCTGTCAAACACCACTGAAGAGCAGCTGAAATCACTGGTACAAGCACACCACAGATGTTTTTATGAAAGTACAGCACACGTAGAGGCAGAGGAGATTAAAACCAGAGTGTAGTAGACGTGTGTTATACAAACCAGTTTTTCTCCCATCACCATCACACAAATGGAAATGACTTGGAAAAAACTCCTGTTTGGAAAGAACCTGTTTAGATTTTAAGTATAACAGAATCAAACTATGTAATTTTTAGCCATCAGATGCTGCATTTCTTTCTAACATTTTCAGTGCGAATGACTGTTTGTGTTTAGAGAACAGAAGAAGGAAGAATCCAGGTACAGCCTCCAAGTATCCTCAGCCTCTCTCCCCTCTGCATAAATAACCCCATCCACAAAACACTTGACAGTCCCTGCTGTATTTGATAGATATAAGAGCAGTGCAAAAGCCTGAAACTGTTGCTTTCTTTTACAGCTCAGAAGGAATGCAAACCCTCATATATATACCTATCTTGTTAGATTTGTTTTAGGACATTCATAGATATATTCCTACACTGACTAAGAAAACTCTAGCCTTTCATTATTTCCCAACACAGAATACCTGGACTGCACACAACTTCCGAGACAAACTTGTGCTCTTGGTCTCTGTTCCCATCACTGCAACTAAAAGCAGTAACTGCCTTTTTCATTTCCATTGAAATATGCAAACCTCGGGGGCTCCTCCTCTACTTAATATCTGATGAAACACTCCAAAGCAGCATTTGTCTGCACAGGGTCTGTGGGACTGTCTCACAGCACGAAACACCATCCTGCATTTAAGCCAAGGAACATAAGTTCTCCCCAGTTTGGACTGTTTCCACCAGGCTTGATCCAGCTATGGGCTGCATCCCCTTTCTGCCTGAACAAACAGCATGACTTTTGTTCTGTCAGGAGCCTGATAACACTGCAACAAACCATCTGGGGCTGATCTAGTACAGATTACAGGAATTTGAAGACGCCTTGCTTCCATGTGTGCCTGGGCAGACCTCTCTGCTGGGTTCCCTATGGTGCTGAGGCTGGAAATTAAAGTGGTATGTCTTGACGAACCTCCCTTCAGAGGCAAAGCTGTGCAGATGACTTCATGTCCCTATACATGACTATTTCAGGGTGTAGCTTCCTCTGCTCCCTGGGGATCGGCCACAGAAGGCTAATTGCTATGAGGGAGCAGAATAAGAGAATTTATCATCCTCTTTTAAATAAGGAATAAGAGAAAAGAATGACACCTAAGAATTAAAAATATATTATACCAACAGTAGCGCTACCCTGAAGTTAAAGAGCCCAAAGACAAATGAGGTAAATTAGAAGCAATTAGGAATTGCACAAAGACATAACTTTGCAAAGGAAACAATTTATACAAAGAATTTCTATTAAATATATCATACGCTCCACACAAAGACAGACATGGCCTATTTCACTGCCAGATATATAAACGATGGTGAATTCAATATACAGCCATTAGCAAAGTTAATCATTGGCCTAAGCTAAATAAAGTGCAGCTCAGTGGAAGTTCAAGGTCACTGCCACATTCTGAAGATGACTACTTTATACTCCTCAGTTTCACTGTGAGCAGCCCTTGAGCTCTCTTAGTAGGGACAATCTGATGTTTGAAGCTAACACTTGCAAGTCTTGTGGTCTCTGCAGAGACCTAAATTGTATGTTTTATAATTATTAGTAATATATTACTTTATAGTTGTTAATATATTTATTTACTATCATTTGTATCAGACAGAGATATTTGAAAAGTATGCTTGCACACAGAATGGTTTCCACCAAAGAAATTCCTGAAGTTGTTTAATCAATTCCCCTAACAGAAGAAAGTTTGGCTTTCCAACTAAGCAGCTAGCATCAAAATAGAAAACCCAAACAGGGTAGTATTCAGCATCTTGCTTTTTATATTTGCTATAAACAGCTCAAGAAATGTCTGTTTTCAAATGCCAACCAAGTGAAAAGAATTTGCAAATGTGGGTATTAGAAGACTACAGGACTTTCAAAATCCATCTCTCAAATAACTATAAAATTTTCACTTTCAACCACATGATGCTTCATCAGAGATCCTATTTTAAACATCTGCAGCTTTCCATCTTGGAAATATAGATTTATAAAAACCTGTATGCATGCCATATCAGACTGATATCTCTCAGTTTAAGAAACAGTCTAATACTGACAACATAATGAAAATAAATCTGGCCATTTAACATAAGCCATTCTTCCCTACAACACACTATTGGTATTGCCCCCAAACAGGTTGCAGTCACTGTATGCTGTAAGGAGGATTTAAAATGTGATGGTCTGGTCACCTGCAGGAATAAGTTGCTGGGGAATTCCTCACCTCAAATAAGAAAGGAAAGCTTTGATACCGGCTTTCAGTGAAGTTATGATCACTTAATATTCCTTCCAAATCTATTTCCAACAGAAAAAATGCTAGCCTTTAATGTCCTGACAAATTAAACTACAACTTCTAAACTTGCTGATACATTAATGCTCTTACCTGTCAATCCTGTTAAAATTGTTGCTCCATTTCAATGACATAGTTGGTAACCCCATCTTAGATGTTCTTTACGTCAGACTAAGCCTTCCACACTTATAAGGTATATAAAACCTTACGTTATTAAGGAAGCCCTGCTACAGTACCATGATGCTGCTTTTTTAGTATTTTAACTGATTCAGTGTTCTGAAATAAATAAATTGCAAAATGCTTTTATTGCCCCTAAAGTGTCATAGCCAATACATTTACAAAGCTGCCTATGCCTATAAAAGTGTAGATATGCTTTCTTGTACGGAAAATTGTTTGCTGTTTCTAAAGGCAATGGACAAAATACTAACATCCGTTTACCAAGGACAATGACTTCACTTTGTACAAATAACAACAGATCTCAAAGTCTTTTAGAAGTGTTCAATTTCCTAAAAAAATCCCTGTCAAAAGACTTTTTGATTTGTAGGCCTAGGACTGAATTGCTAGTAAAACAAAGTTCTCAGACAAAACAAAATGAGTTTCATTAAATTGAAGGTTCAGCACTTTGCCTTATTAAAGGGCTTGAATTGCAATTCTCTGGGAAAGCCTTTATATTCAGAGAGTAGAATGTGATTGATACCTACCCCTACACACAGAATAAGCAAGGAACACTAGGAATCCAAAAATAGGCAACCTTGTTGCCTGCTGAAGAAGGAAAGTAATTCTAGGGATTAACTGGCAATAGAAGGGTTGTTTGAAGGTGTGTCTATCATGGACACAAAGGAGCAAAGTGGTTTTCTACAATTTTCCTTCTTCAAACAAGTAGATGAGAAGCAGTTGCCAGAATCAGCTCCCAAGAATACTTCCAGTACAGCCAGTTGTCCAAAACTATGACACCAGTATCTGCCACCATCAGACCAAGCAGGAGACAGATGAGGACTGGCTTGTTTCCACCAACTCTGGTGTCAAGCTTTATGCTGGTTTTGGACACCACCTTTCACTTTTACCAGTCCAGACTTGGCCCTTCTCCTTCTTTGCTTCCCTCTGTGAAAACTTCTCTCCTTTTCTAGTCTCTCCATTCTCCCTCTCCACTTTCTTCTTTTCTTTGCTCTTTTCACCATTTACCTCGCCTGTTGCTGCTGCAAGGCAAGACAAAGGGAGCCAGTTCATTCAAAAGGCTGAGGGGTCTGTCCTGGAGAAAGAAACACTGCACAGGGTGCAAAAGTTAAAAAACTCTGCATGATGATACTAGAGGTTCAGTATAGGTTACTAGTATCGAGGAGGAAAAAAAAAAAAAAAGAAAAGAAAAGAAAAACAACAAAAGAAATGCAAACTGGGCTGTTTTGGCTCTGAAAAAAAAGAAAATGTGATTCTAGGAGGTACCCGGAGATACAAGCTGACTAGAGCCGGTAAGTATCAGTGCCAACATACAAATCCTCACATGAGGGATTGAAATTTCGGAGAAAAACAACCAGGTAAAACAGTCTGGGCAGAAGAAAGCATCAAAGCAAACACGGTAAACACATTCTGCAGCCCTACTGGCCTTTGCAGCTCCTGGTGCAGCTTGTTCAGAGCAAGCTCAGGTATCCCCACACAGCACTGCAGCATTTATCCTACTGCTTAAGTCAATGTAAACTCATGATCACTTGATCCAAGAATGTTTTGTGCAATCCGCTTTTGCATAATTTGCCTGGTACTTAGTCATTTCAAGGCTAAAAAAGGCTTTCTTTCTGCATAAAATGCCCTGTTGGGCCCCACATCTGTCACTCACACAGAACACTACAGAGATAGTCTCCACCCCCTCTGTCAATTTACATCCCTTATTATTTTTTATGCTAAATTTTCCTTTGTTTACAGTAGAAGTGAGGTCAGTTCTTTAGGGTTTATTTCTGAAAATACTCAAGCAAAACCAAGCTGCAGTAACACAAGTAACATCACTAACATGTGAAGCTGTTTGCACTCACATAACCGACCAATTGAAGCAACTTTCTGTCCAAATCCTAGGTAGAATTTGACATATTTTTGCAGTGATTCACATATCCCCAAGAGGAGCAAACATCTCCTCTGAAAATAAGTTGCTAAAATACCAGTCTGTTTTCCTGAGGTGTAAGCCTCAGGCTTGCTTTTTCTGTGCTTCACGATTTTCTTCATGCATCTACTCAACTAACAGAGCAGATCTATAGATTTCGTAGATATAGTGTTATTTCTTTTCTTCTTTAGCATACAACAAAAGCTAAAGTGGCTTGGACAAAACCCCAAAGCCTGACAGGACTATTTTATATGCAGTCAGTAGCTCTGGTGCATGTACATTTTTCACTGCACAAAACTATGCCAGTTAGGAAAGCAATAACATAATACCTTTCCAACAAGAGGATACGAAGGAGGAACAAAAGATCCCAAGACCTCTCTTGTGATCCAATACCATATTCTGCTCTCTCCTCTTTTTCCCTTTTTTGTTACTTATAATGAAGAGAGTAAAACACGATACAGTAACTCGAAAAAGTTAAATGGTACAGCACTCATTTACAGATTGGCATATAGTCCCTGAAAGGGTCTGACACAAAGGGGTTACTATCTCTGAACCCATTCATTCACTTTGTTCATCTGGAAGGCAGCATTTTGCCCCTATCTTATGAATCAAGCAGAAGCACTGTAATTCCTAGCCAATGCTTTAATTTACCAAGGCAGACATTGTGGTTGCCAACAGCGTAAATGAAGGCTATACATATCCATTACATAGAAGCTGCAGAGCACACACGGGAGGTAGATTTGTAAGAGCAGTGTCAAGATCGAGCAAGTGCTTTCATGCTGAATTTTCTTTCTTATGTTCAGTGAACTTCATCTTGTAGGGACCTTTCATCCAGTTTTCCTCTGCTTTTCAGTTGGTATTATCACTTACATGGTAGCTATAGTATAACTGGTCTGTTGCTCTCCCCTGCCTGGGCTGGCTACAAAACGATGCCATTCTCACCGCAGATCTATCTATTGGTAGCAGTGGTGAAAGATGACACAGGGTCAAGAAGAGTCATTCTCCCCAGACATGATCTTATTTGAGAGAGAGTTATTTCTGGTAGCCTCCAGGAAATCCATTTCAGCTGTTGTTTGAATTACCAAGGCATGAAAATACGCTTTTCACACCTTATGAAAATTCTTCAGCTGTTTCATATAACTTTCAAAGCAATCCAAAGGCAGCTTTACAACTGTCATGCATGTAATACTGAATGAGTTTACTTGATGACACTCAGAAGTCAAATTATGGTAGCGATATTAAAAAAAAAAATTTTTTTTGCTAGAAGGACACTCCTTTTCTCCCTGATTTGGAAGTCCCAATAGCATTTTTTCTGTTTGTAAATAAAGCACTGCTCACATCACTGTTCATCCCGGCCAAAGCCACTGGACAGCCCTGATACAGAATGATCGCAGATGAACAAGGAACTATGAAGTCCCATGAAGGTTTTGCTTACATAAGCCACTTTTGAGAAACCTTCAGTCTTTCAAAGAGAGTAATTACTTTGTGCAAGTGCACAGACTAACTGAGGAAGATCTCTAAGAACAGTAGCAAAGGCATTACAGAAAGCTATACCTCAAAACTGCAGAGCAGCCACTAGTACCTTAGTGTGCGTACTGAAGACTTTTAGATGAAATAATTTACTGGATTTTATAGTTTTTTGTAATGTTTATTTAGATACTAATTTTACATATCCTCTGAAGAGGTTAGGAATCTTTATTTTAACACAACATAGCCTAGTATCATTTCCCCAAAGCAAGCATCCGCTTCAACTTTGCATCTGTGAACTCATTTATTAGACCTTAAAATGAATAGCATGAAGAACTCACAGATTCTCATACACATCCAGGATCAATACTTTAGAGAAGTCAAGGGTAAGAGAGCTGAACTGAGCTAGTCCAGTCTCACCTACTTTTGAGAACTAAACAGATCTTTCCCGGTCACTGAGCATGGGGAAGAAAAGCTTCCACAGAAGCAGATGCTTCTAAAAAAGTCATGTAATTCTTGTAGGTGAGCTATGACTAACAAACATACAAAGAAATTTAATGCCAATTCTCTCACTGCTCTGCTTCTTTAAAATATTAATATTAAATTATCTAATAATTAAAACAGTCAATATTTATTTTAGATATAATATAAAATAATGTTATTCAACTTTGAAGCTTTTATCATCTACCTCTTAAAACGTGCAAAAAGTTTTCTATTTGTTATGATTAAGATACTGCTTTCAGTTCAAGGTCTTATTTTCAGAGGACAATGAATTTCTCAAAATACTGACCTCATCAACCAAAACCATTATTCTTTTTCAGTATAAAGAGCAACTATTAGCATCCATGCTACATCCTATTAAGACATTCAACAAAATGCCAATGGCATCCTGGCTTGTATTAGAAATAGTGTGGCCAGCAGAAGTAGGGAGGTTATTGTCCCCCTGTACTCAGCACTGGTGAGGCCACACCTCGAGTATTGTGTCCAGTTTTGGGCACCTCAAT
>BJBW01002346.1:103907-134746 GCA_004320125.1 Scolopax mira
TCTTATGAAGAGCAGTTGAAGGAGCTGGGACTGTTTAGTGTGAGGAAGAGGAGGCTGAGGGAAGATCTCATCACTCTCTATAACTGCTTGAAAGGACACTGTAGAGAGGTTGGTGCTGGTCTCTTCTTGCAGGTAATTAGTGTCAGAATGAGAGGAAATGGCTTCAAGCTCCAGCAGGGTAGGTTTAAACTGAACATTAGGAAAGAATTTTTCACAAAGAGTGGTCGGGCATTGGAATAGGCTGCCCAGGGAGGGGGTTGAGTCACCATCCCTGGATGTGTTTAAGAGTTGTTTAGATGTGGTGTTGGGGATATGGTGTAGGGGAGAACTTCATAGATGGTCCCAAGGGTCTTTTCCAACCTAAATGATTCTATGATTCTAAACACTGCTAACTTTTATGGTACAACTACTGAGATACAACACTGCTATGTTTTTATTTACTGCTAAAAAAAAATTAATCTAAATACTTTCTGCAAATTCAAATCTAGTAGTCATTATGTACACAGTCCTAGCATGGCCCTTCCAGATGTATTTTAGTAACAGAAATTGAGATGCTACAAGATCTTTATTTATACTTTCTTGGAAGGGGGTGGGGTGGTGGTTGCTTTGTATTATATTATATTTTTAAATATAGTCCTATATTGTTCTTTCCAGTGCAGTACAATCACAGAAACAGAATCTCAAGTGCATCTCAGTCATATTCAGGAATAGATTCAAACTAGCAATGACTCGAACATTGCACCTAAAGAATTAAGCTCTGCATCTGCCCCTAAGCAACCAAAGTCTGTATGCAAAGCTGATCAAACTATTCATACACCCCTGTCTTCACAGACTGTTTCATACTTATATTGCAAGCTGGTACAGGCACCTGCACTTCTGTGCAATTTCATACACCACTACTGGAGCTTCAATCTTAATAAGATGTTGTAGATAACACTTAAAATGTTTAATAGCAAGGGCACTGTAACATCAAGAGGGATCTTACAAGAGAGGAATAAACTCCCACGGAATTTCTTTCTGGTTGTGAGCCTAACCCACATTTTGTCACCATCACCTACGGCAAGACATCCAAAGCATTCTATCAGTGAAACAACACACACTTATGCAGTCCTCTTTAAGGGTCTCACACTCAGCCTCTTGTATGTAACCTTGTACATGGAAGCTGGTAAGTGAGAGCAAAGCAGACTCAATCTTTCCCCCTCAGGTCGGGGCAATGTCCCGTAGGAGCCGTGGGCGGCAGCAGTGTCTGCACCGCCTGCGCATTCCAGCCAGGACACTGTTTTGGGTCACGGGTCCAGGCAGTGAATGGGAACCATCGTCACCCACAGATGCCTAACAGGTGTCCCAGCTCAGACTGCCTCCACGGAACGAAGCTGTATTCATCTCCTTCATCATCTTCCCTGTGGCTTGCCTTTCAGTGCCAAGGATGTGAACTGACGACTTTTGTACAAACACACGTTGTCAAATAAACAGGAGTTTGTGCTGGATACATGGATAAACTGAAAACACTAATTGTTACCGGGAAGCAGTTCAACAATTCTATCCCCACAGCACGCACGATAACAGTGTCACCGTTAGCACAATTTTAGCAATATTTCATTGTCTGAATCAGCAGAAGCACTTGCAAAGTTTAGCCCATAAATCCAGACTGTCCCAAGACCGATCTGCGTTGGAACCATCAACCTTTATCTTGTATCTCAGTGCCTTCTCCCCCAGATCAGGTTTATTTTGCTACCTTTCAGAAATCTCACCTAGTAACTGCAAGATAAAATAAACTTTCAGCAACAAACAAACAAACAAGGAGAGTGTGCTGGCTTTACCGTGCCCTTCCTAGAACTAGAGCTGCCTGTTCCTAGAACTCCTGAACTTTTGGAAGCCGGTGAACACACCTTCCCTCCGTCCCCCCCCTGCCCGGCGGGTGGGGGGCTCTGGCAGCACCCACGGCCGCGGTGGCTCGGCCAGCCCCAACCGCATCCCAAAAGTAAGAACCCCCCCCCCCCCCCCCCCCCCCCCCCCCACCCCAAAAATAAAACCCCCCCCCCCCCCCCCCCAGCTCTGCATTACCACAAACAGGCTGATGCAGAACTGACATTAATCACGCTTTCACCCACGTTAATTAGTATTAAATAATACACCTTTAAAGCCTCTAACACCTCTCCAGCACTCCCCCTGCCACAGATACAGGAGCATTTAACACACGGTACCTTCGGCTGTTGCTCCGCGCTCCCCCCCTCCTTTTTCCCAGCTGACCTATTCCAGCACATCTATTTTAAGGGCAAAAACTAGGGGGAAAAAAAAAAAAGTTCTTCCCGTCTATCGCCGCATGAAAACAGCCCGGTTTCCTTCACCGGGCACACCAGAGGAGCAGCAAAACCCCCTACCCAACACGCAGCCGCGCTTGCAAGCAACGGCGGACCGGAGGGCTTGGCTACCCCCGCCACCCCCGGGCTCGCCGGCGGCTGATCGGGGCCGGGCCCTGCTCCGGAGCCCCCCACCGTGGAGCGGCGGCGGTGACCGGCCGCCACCGGCCGCAAGTTTCCCCGCGAGTTCTCTCGGTCCCACCGCGGTGCCTCCGGGACGCCTCGCCCCCCGCCCCGGCCTCGCCTCTCCCGGAGCCGCCTCACCTCCCCACGCCGGCTGACCGGGGCGGCGAGACGGGACGGAGGCACCGGGCACACACCCCCTTCTCCAACTCCTCCGCGCCCACCTGCTCGGCGGCCGGTGCAGGTACCGGCGTCGGTACCGTGGGGGCCAGGGCAGCGCGGCTCACTCGTCCCCGGGCAGAGGGCGCCAGGTAGGGCGGGCGGGCGGCCGCCTCCCCTCAGGGGAGGTGGGAGTTGGCTGGGAGGCGGGGGGAAGGAGCGGGGCGGGGGATCTTAAGATCCTGAGGGGAAAAAGTCTGTCCTGGTCCTCAGGGAGGAATTTTTTTTTAATTTTGTTTTTTTTTTTTTTAAAGTAGTAATTTAACACACGCCGCCCCGAGCGGGAGAGGGACTGGAGGCGGAGCGCAGGTGAGGGCCGGCCGGTTCTGGTGCCCACAGCGCTGGGTGCCGCCGCCACCACCGGGCCCGGCGCCGGTCTCCGCAGGGCTGTACCTCAGGGAGGAGGGAAGTCCCGGGCGACCAGACCATCCACCCGCGGGCCCGGCTCTTCCTCCACACCCGCGGGACCGGTTTCCCCTCTTTACCCGGCCCCGGTTTTCCCTCCCCACCCATGAAGGGTGTGAGGGTGATGTCCGGCTGCCGCCCGGCGCAACACCGCAGCCAGCGGATGCCTCGGCAGAGATTGGTTATTTTCCAAAAGCCCTCGTGGGGCCAAAAAATGCCGTCCCGTGGCACGGAGAGAAGATGCCACGGCCCTGTCCCTCTGCCAAAAGGTGGCCACTGCTTCTGCCCAGCAGCCTCCTGAGGGCCTGCACTTGAAGCCGGCGGGGGCACCCTCGTTTCTTATGCCCCCTCATCATACACTGGAAGCATCTGTAATAAAAGCCCATAAAACTTGTTTTCTGCTGGATTTTTTTTTTCTCTTTTTCAAGGCAGTTTGCAGTTGGAAACATCACCGCCTCTCCCTGCTTTCTGTCAGGACGAGGGAGTTGCTGCTGAGCAGAGGAATGAGGCGCCCCCAATTCATCCTCCAGCAAACACCACGGGAATGAGGACGCCGCTGGATAACTTACTGTGTGGATTCCTCTCTGCCCGGTGGTGGGCTTCAGATGGTGCTTTCAGGTGGCTGAGGGGCCGGCCCATCTTCTCTGGGTTTCTCTTGGCAAACCTGTTTTGCTGTAGAAAAGTCAAATTGGTGGTTTTATTGCCCTGCTTGATTGTAAAGTGGTCCAGGGAAATCAGTGTCCCTTGGATCTGGACGATGGTGATATCAGCCTCTGAGACTGGTGGAAAGTCACCAGGTGTAGCACCTCTGCTTGTCAGGGCAGGGGCATGAAAATCCGTGCTCTGTCCTGATTGTCTCAGGGTGTGAGTTTGAGTTATTATTCTGAAAATATCCTCCTGATTGCTTGTCAGACTGAATAATTGTCAGTCCTAAGTATCTGCCCCGGTGCTTCCATGGCAGTCAGGGAGCTGTAAACCCAATTCCAGCTGGTCACTAGTTTAACTCCAAAGCATAAAATAAAGCCAAGAGTGCTATAGGTACTGCCCCAGAAAAACAAAAATGTAAGCATTTACTTTAAAAAGTATGTACAATGCTACACTTGCAAATAGCTTTCATTATTCATGCAAAGTAATCTCAGCCGAGATTTGGTTTTAGCTTGCTAATGCTGAAAAGAACTTTGTCCACACTTCAGTTTAGATCAAAAAGGAACTTCAGCAGAACAAGCTGCAAGAATGCAGGAAAAAACTGGTTTTGTCCTGTTCCCGTGACTTTTCTTTCACTTTCCAATAATGACAGCAGAACTTGTACAGTGCAACAGTGACCATTTCCACCTGTGCAGCCGGACTGACCTGCTAAGGAGTTTATGCACTGGTCTAACCTGAAACAATCAACTTTACCCACAGTACATAGTTCACATACATTTAGTACGCTGAAGTACGTAATACTTGCCTCTTGGCTAGTGGTAGCTGGTTACAGAAACCTGTTGCTTGTTAGATTTTATTAAATGAGTCCTACAGGTCTGCATGCCTAAGAATTACAGAAGCCTCCTACTTCCGTTTTGTCTTTGAGAGGCATAGGTGAAAAGGAAAGAAGGGCTCCCTTCCCAGTGCTGAATCGGGACAAAGGCTCTTTTGGAGCACTTGGTGTTAGTGGAAGAGGCCAAAGACTTTTGTACAAACTGCAAGGAGCTTTTGTGCACTGAATCCCCATTTTTTCTGGTTCCCCACAAATCCTCTTCCTCACAGCTGCATCCATGATGACAGAAAGGACACTGCAGCAGGGATAAAACTGACCCCAATTATTATATAGGATGCGCCTTTCCTGGGTTTTATTATCTACAAATTTAAGATTATCTGACGTGTTTCAAATACAGGGAACTTGTAGCTAACCTGACACCTTTCATAAAACATAGCCATAGATTTTCCATACATGCCATC
This sequence comes from Scolopax mira, assembly GCA_004320125.1. Taxonomy (NCBI): domain Eukaryota; kingdom Metazoa; phylum Chordata; class Aves; order Charadriiformes; family Scolopacidae; genus Scolopax; species Scolopax mira. Next base: position 108,953 of record BJBW01002346.1, read on the forward strand.
TGCATAACTATTAAAAAACTCTGTTGTATACTGAAATTCTATTTCTATTATTTACATATACATTTTAACCTGGATCAAATAATATATCCATTTCTCCAGAAAAGGAGAACCTCTGCATCTGTCCTAGACTCAGGCTACTCGTGTGACGTTCTCTGTGGTTCCTTGGTACCGTGTTGCAAGCAACTGTAAGGCTTATTTTGGGTCTCATCACAGGTTGGGAACATGTTTTTCAGGTTGCTCTGGGATACTTTCTGAGTGTCTGTGCTGAGCAACACGACAACCCCAGTCTGTTGTCTCTCTATTCCAGCACAGACACCTGCCATACCTGATATCTTCTCTTACATTTCCTTCCCTTGCACAGCTGAACCGCAGCTCACACCTTCACCCTGGACAGTCTAAGTGACAAATTTTGTACCCTTCCATTTCTGGTCCTAGCTTTTCTGTAGAAAGCCAAATTCATTATTAGCCTATAATTTCTAAGAGATTACAAATGTGTAGTTTAACAAGAGTACAAATGCATGGCAGGATAAACCTAATCTAAATGGGGAGGATGCAGAATCTCTGTCCCTTATCCCAAGAAGCCATAACCATTAAAGACTAGATGATGTGAATGTGAATGGCCTTTGGTGACCTGACATAGAATCTGGTGGGTGAGTGAAATCTTGCAGTGAGAAAAATTTCATTTTGATACAGCTGTTTTTAATACAAACAAAAGAAAAAAAATTAATTTTAAACCCCACATATTACTTAATAGGAGATTCTTCCCATTCATAACTTGTTCAATAACAGGTGATAATTATTCTTTACACATATATCATTGATCATTTCTTCTTTAAATATATCTTTCTACACTAAGAGTATGTTTATCACACTGTCATCTTCAAGACTTAAATTCCCACACAAGAAAATTAAAAATACCTGAAATAAATGAAATAATTTAAAAGGAGATAAAGAGTGTTCCAATCAGAGGAAGAAGAACCCAATCTTCTATTTTGCATGTTGTTACTGATTTTGAGTAGAACAATCAGGGGGATGCTTCACTGGCACATGTCAATGTAAGTCTTGCCAAAGAAAGTACTTATACTTACCGTAAGTACTTTTACTTTTTCCCCTCCAGACAATATAAGGAAAAGCTGAAAGTCTTCAATCCCTTAGAGCATTTGTATTTTGAATAAGATGCACACGTAAATATTTCCAGGTACCATTGAACATAATCAAAACATAATTTAACTTTCAAGTAAAAACAATTACTTTAAACTTCAGTGAAGCCTAAATACATCTGTCAGAAAACATGAATTGGTTTGCATTTGTCATTATTTATGCATGCATTTTTAAGACATAACAAAAATACCTATAGTTCAAATTTTACATTACATAATGTAAAAAATAGTTTACACGTAAAAACACATGAAACTTAAAAGTTTAAGAGCAGAAATAAAAAAAAAAAAAGTTTCTTGCTTTTAGCATGCTGTTTGATTACACCTCTTAATAGTTTTCCACACTTGAAAATTCAGTTACAATAATAGTCTCAGCCACTGAGTTTGATGACTTCTTTAGCTCTGAATTCCACAATTAACAGAGACATTCCCATGTATGAACAGAGATATTCCCATATATTTGGCTCCAAATATTGATCTTTTCTGTATTATCTGTACAAATTCTGTCCTTTGTGTAGAGAGTTAATAATAATGCAAAACTTTAATTTTGCTCTAATATGTTTTAGTAAGACTAAAAGCAACTGAGTTGCTTGTTCTAGAACAATAGAGTGATGTTTACAAATGCAGTTTAGGCTGCAATACTGAGGAAAGCTGTAGACAGATAATTAGTAGAAATTATTTTCCTAGAGGGGAATATTAGTGTTTATTTTTTTTTTCAGTGTTTTTAATCCAAATCCTAAACCCTTAGTCCTGATCTGCTTGAGCAAGCTGTTTGCTGAGTTATTAGAAATGATGTCTAATTGCATTCAGGCCCATAGTAAATAATTAGTACCTAATGTCAGTTTCTTCCACTGATTGTATTTCTTCTGCTTATTTCTGTTTGTGCTGTTGGATGTCTTAAAAAGTATCTCTTAGTAAAAAAGCTTTGGATTTTCTTCAGTGCTTGGTTCTGCCATTCATTTTCTGCATGACCTCTGTGAAAATACTTAATCGCTCTTAATAGCGTGAGTGGAACAAGAATGCATTCATTAATATTTGTGAGGCTGCCAGATACTATGCTGCTGCAAGCATTTACAGTACCTTAAAAAAAATCATAATTGCACTATCCAGCTGGTTAATGTTTATCCAGTTACTGAACAGCTAAACAAGAAGCAGAGAGGCAGACCTACTGTTTGCTCTCCGTCGGTATTGAATTGGAAAGGCATTTTTCCATGCTAAAGCTGCAGAATTAGGCAGTAGATGAAACACCATTAGCAGGCCTCTGTAGAGCATAATGAGCTGAAAGCCTGCCCGTTGCTAGTCTGCAATTAGGGTGAAAAGTGAAATACGGCAAGAATCAGAATACCATTTGCAAATCTCACTTTTCAGAGTATAACCTTTTCATCCCCACCAGGGGGAGTGTACTTGAGGATAATAATTAGTGGGCACAAATAGTGCATTTGAAGGCGATGGTTTCCTTTGCCACTTTCTCGAAATAGAAAGGGACTTTGTGATCTTTGAGAGCTATTTTTTCCCCCCTGAAATTCCTTTTGCTTCAGCTATCGCGTTATGGCAAAGCTGCAGCAAGAGTGTTTTTCTACATCCTGGAATTTGAACATATTTTGAACACTTCTTTTTTTAAGCACTGATGTCAACCACAAGATTTAGATTTAGCTCGGAGTTTACCTAGAAAAGGTCACTAAATAGCAACTGGAAGTCTCCTACATTATGGCATATACATTTATTAACGTTGCAGGTGCAGCTTCGGCATCAGTGTAGTCAGAGAGGTGCGAGTCTCTGTTCACCTTGGGTGCAAGTGCCCAGGTGGTCCCTGCTGCTCCCGGTGGTAATTCAGGCATAACTGACCATTCTCAGCAAATTATTGAGCTCTGCCTCTCGACTGAGCCTCTTCCCCTCTTCTCTGCCTGGTTCACCACCAATCAAACCCAAAATACTCTTCAATTCTGCAGTCCTTAAAATCAAGCTGGTATAGAGGGATCAGTCTACACTGTTGGATAGTAGGAGGTGGGCCAGCAGCAGGTCTGATGATGTGTTTGCATAAGCAAACTTGCAGCTTTAGCGTGTGGATATGTTACTGTAAATCCTTCAGATTTTTCTTTGAAATAATAACTTGGCCCTTTGTGACTAAAGAAAGATATAGCCTCATTTGGAAACCAAGATTTAAACATACTCCTAGTAAATGCCTATTCAGCTTTTCAGCACTTGACAAAAAAAAACCTGAAATATTTTATGGTCTGCTGCATATGAAAAATATTCATGTAATTCTTGTTGGAACAAATGGACTCATGCATAGTCTGTAAAGTAGTGGCATCAACATTTGTACAGATGTTTAAAGGCATTTTCCTCTTTGAAATATAGTTGATATCTCTCCCAGCCCAGGCGAGCGCTTAATGTACTTTAGACTCGTTGTAGGAATCTGCAGAAGGGAGTGCCCTCACCTGCACTATATGCAGATAGGAGTTTCAATCACGTTATAAAAGGGGAAAGATTACCCTTGAAGGACTATCATCAAATTCACTGTCAATATTCTCAGCAGCAGTTACTGATACTATCACTGTCTGGTTTTGCTCAAAGTGCCATTATTATTTTCAGCCATTCAGAGAGATAAAATTCAATAATAATTGATTATCATGGACTACTTCTAAGTGGATAATTTCTTCTGAGTACACGTGAAGCAAACGATACAGGTGATGGTGTGATGTTCAGGTACTATTACTAGCCACAGTAGGGCAGGGATGAAAAAGATTACACTGGATAATTTCAGGAAGAATGGCTGGCAAGGGGGAAATAAATGAGAATCATTGGGAGTAGAACACACATCTTGTAAGTGGAAAAATAGTAGTCATAAACCAAGAGCAAGAGAGAATTTTGCAGCTGGGAATAGAGTGCTGGGAAGCTACTGCTGCTGGCCCGGGCAGCTCATCGGAAAGGCACTGCCTCCACGGAAGGGAGTGTGTGGCAGCGGTGAGGAGAGCAGGAGGAACAAGCCTGCTGAGTGTCAGAGTGCAGAAATGCTGTCAGACTGGAGTCTGGAAGGGATAGGACATCTCCAGGTAGCCTCGGGAGGCTCTCCGGTGGTTTCCCTGTGTTTACATGGGAAGGCTGCAGCAGGCTGCAGGCAGCTATTGGGAAGAAGATTATTGGGAAAGGGAGGCAATCAGATAAGTAGATGGAGGGAAGTAATGCCTCCTGTTTGTGATATTCATTGCTTACCTCCCTTGCTCTGTAGTTGTATCGCTTTCAGACCGGACTTTCAAAGTATAGAGCTAGCAGGAAACTGGACATGAGGAAATATAGCAAATATCTACGAGCAAAAGTATTTCTCTCTTCCAATCTTCAGCTCACTAGTGCTGTAGAAAGCGCAGGAAGCAGGGGCATCGCTATAGAATAGTGTACTGCATGGGTTTTTTTCCCCAAAAAACTCTTTAGAAGTCTTCAGAAAATGTATTCAAGGCCTCAAATGTGTGGCAGAGGAAGTGTAAATTTTACTGAAATTGTTATCTCACTACGTTTTTTTTTCAGAATAAAACTTGTAAACATATTGACATCAAAAGGAGAGGACTGGATTCTCCTCTTCATTCTCTTTCTTCTGTAATTTTTTTTTCTTTCCTTTCTCTTTTTTCTCTCTTTTTTTTTCTATTTATGGCAAACTGACACGATAATTTCTGGGAGTTGGTGGTGTTCCCATAGAAACAGCCTTGATTTGATGATATCACTGCAGGTTGCTGCTGTTATTCTGCTATGTTCTAATTAAAATAAAATCATCCTAGATAAATTGCATTTAAATCTTCAGACATTTTTCTAGGTAATTGGACTGGTATAATCTCCATTTTTCTTTTGACCATGTCTGTGTGGGGGCTAAAAGACTTATGATGATCAAGACACCATTCTTTTCAAAGCAATCTTTTTGTCTTAGTTCTCCAGCGTTCATAAAACCCAAGTGGGCTTTTATAGCTAATAATAGTAGTTATAAGTGGCTTTAAGTGATTTGTAGAGTAAGAGCTGTAACTATTACATGCCACTGAGGAGCTGCTTCTTTTACTCAACGTTTAATACTTTGCAATAACAACTGTTTTTGTTTCAGGATCTCAATGCACTTTGCGCTATTATGACTTAAAGTGCTAATGAATTCTGCATCAAAAGCCAGATTTTTAAGTATTTGGGATGAAACTCTCCAGAGAAGGAGTTCAGTTGCCTTGCAGTACCTGTCCTGGAAGGGTTGCAAAAGGCATGGTGTGTCAAAAACATGGTTTTTTGTCTTCTTGTTTGTATCCACCTTCCCTGCAGGACATAGAAAAGGCTTAATTGCTGACTCATCTTTTCTGGATACTGAGATGAAAATAACATTGTGGGGTTTTTTTCAGTTGTAAAGTGAATGATGTTAGAGAATGGAAGGGCAAGAAGAATGTGGCTACTGAAGCAGCAGGATTGAGTTTGTGTGAGTTTGAGAGACCCAGTGCAATTATTGATGCGGACAAAGATGCCTCACCTTTGGCAAGCAAAATCTGCTGCTGTGAGATTTGCTGCCATCCTGTTTGAGGAGACAAAACACAGAGAAAATAACCCAGCCCTTATTTGGGATTTCTTCACCTGTGGCAATCGAACCCCATAATCACAAGCATTAGTACTTCTTAGTAAAAGGCAACATGATTAACACCGCAGTAGTCATCTCTCCCTAGGAAAAATAAGATTAACAAATCTTAGCAGAGGAGAGGGTAATTTATAAAAATGTAGATGTCTCACTAGTGGAAAATCTAAGAACAGAATTTGGGGCAAGATCTTTTTTTCCACTTTGTCTGTTATAAACTTGCCATCAAATTTTCTTTCATTTAGTGATATTATTGTGCTCATTCATTTGCTTTTGATCATATATTTATCAAGTCACTATGTTCATCCTCAGATAGATAAACTCTCATAAATAAAGAAGATTTACCTGAACAACAGGTAAAATGGGCCAAAGCTGATCAGGTTCTTAGAAACCTTCATACTGGGAGATGAAATGCATCAAGGCAGAGATCACATTTTTTTTGGTCTAAGGCTGAAGTGTGCTGTTTATGGTAGGGTCAGAGAAGGCTGCGACAGTGACAAAAAAAAAAAAAAAAAAAGAAGATTTGCTTCCTTAGAAAGTATTGCAGTATCTAGACCTACCCAGTCAGCTCATTTCATAAGCATGGTATGCACTCCAGCTCAAAAGCTAAATAAATAAACAGAACAAGCTGAGAAGAAATAATTTCTAATTGACTTTCCAAGGTTAGCAAAGCCACGCTGTGCAGAGGAGCAGCCCAGCCACTCATCGGGCTGATTATTCTGGCTTTTAGCACCAAAGGGCTGCAGAACAGGAAAATCTTCCCCTGAAGCTGCCCAGGTCACCCGTGGCTCCCTTTCCCTCTGGAAAACCCTGCGGTGGGGTGGGTGCCAAGCTCCACAGGTGCTCTGCAGCACGTTTCCACCTCTGTACAAAGGGCAGAATGACCCGGTGGAAAACGAGCCACCAGCAGGTCGCTAGCAATCAGCCAGCACCTCTGGGTTGTACCGGGCTGCCAAGTCTACCCCCGCCCACTGGAAAGTCACTAACAAAACACACTTCAAATGTTTCCAGGCAACAAGGTCACCATGTCTTCCCCAGTTATACCATTTGCTTTTTCACCCAGCAGGCAGCTACTTTGTCTGAACAGCTAATTTCTGCCTTTTCTTTGCCTTCTAGTAGTCCCTAGCGTATTGAATACCACCCTCTCCTCCAGTCGGGGGCACTTCTTTCCAAGATTTCCAATTTTTTATTTTGTTATTTGAAGCAAAGACAGAAAAAAATCCTTTCAGTTTGACTAGAAAACTTTACTTTTTTAAATTTACAGCTCATAACAAAACAAAACTTCCTTTTTTGAAGGATAGTACATTTCTTTATGAGTTTTGATAAAAGTATATAAAGTTCATGATGAAATCAGATTTATTAGGGAAAAGAATTGTGCTTACAGCAGAGTCAGCTTAAGGCATCTTAATCATCAGCAGCAAAAATGAATTTTTTCTCTTCCTCCTGGAGAAGAGGTCTAGGTTCTTCATACCACAGGGAAGGAGGAAGGGAGGGAGAGGAAGGACAAAGCTGTGATGAAGAGCAGCAAGGAGGGTTCAGTAGATTGACAGTGCTGCCGGTGTATCTCTGCATTGTCTCTGCTGCTTATAGTTGACCTGTGTAGCTATCCAGCTTTCACTTAGGGTATAGGAAGATGGTGATTAGATTCTTTCTTGCCTGTTCTGGAGCAAGGAATTATATTTTGGTCTGATATTTTAGGAGAGTACCTTGGTCATTGACTCAGGGAGTATTTGAAGCATCTACTCTTGAAACCATCCACTTTGTTTAACTCCAAATCAGAGCAGGCCCTGGAAGTCACAGATGAGTGCCTGGAGAGCACCATTTCTTCTTCTCTGGCCCAGAGAACATTTGAAATGTATGAACAACTCCTGTGCTAAAGACTGTGAGAAAAATGTCCTGTTGCCATGTCTCTGGCACAAACTGTGTGTGGTTCCTGGTTCTTAAGGCATGGAATTATTCTTGATTCTCACCAAATTTCCCATTTTCCCATTCTGTTTTTCACCCCATTCAGCACACAACTGAAATATATATTTCATTTTACATTATTGTAACTACAATATACTTTCAAATCACCGAATCACACCCTTACTGTAGCAGTTTCCTTCTTACACATGACAGCACTGCAAGGTTCAAGTCTTGTAGAAATTTGAACTGAACTATGAAAGAGAGAAGAAAGCAATTTCCTTTCCGTTTCTGAATCAAATTCTTTTTTTCCTAGTTTTTAAAGTTCTGCGTGTTTTTATGGAACTCTGCCAATCTGGTCCAGTGTGTTCCTGCAGCCCTAGGGTTCACACACATGATTGAGGTATGAGGGCTTAGAAGTTATTGCACATCGGCTAAGCCATGGCAACTGTCCTGTGCCCGGGCTTAGCCCACAGCTAATGCGATGTAATGTCAATTATCTTAAGCCTCTTTCATGATGGCCTTATCTCTCCTCTGTACTTTCCTGGGAGGCTGCTGGGTGGCGTTATTCCGGTTGCACTGATTTGTCTATTTGGCTCTCTATCCCCCTATTCTGTAAGTAATTAAATCACCTCCTGAGATACATTTAACCTTTACAATATTTTCTTTTTTAGTTCCCTTTAATTGGCTGCTGCTGCAGATACACCTTATCATGCTTTGCCCTTACGTGGAAGCCTCTACTAAACATTACAGGCTGGTTAGAGGAGGTTTTCAGCACAGAAGAAGGAAAGAATGAGAGCGAATGCAAACAAGCCTGTACACAAAGGCAACAAATCCCTCTCTGAAGAAGCACCTGCTGTATAACAAGCCTCTCATCTTACCTGACTGCTGATGCACGAGACTCCAAAGGTCTGATCGAAAATGATGGACCAAGAGGGAGATATAACGGGTGCACCCAACAGCATGAGGCTGCCCAACAGATGCGAGAGCGGGGAGTGAGGCTACTGCTCAGGGGTGACCTTGGTGCAGTCCTTTGGTGGTGGGGAAGCTCTCAGAAGCACTGTCAGGGCTGCAGGCCACGAGTCAGGTGCATTTGTATTGCAAATGCTGGAGATGCAGACTCTGCAGCCAGGCATAGGTTAATGCAATGCAAAAAGGGCCTGGAAAACAGCAAGTCTAATTATGACAGTCGTGCAACTGAAGTAAAGAGGAGAATGTGACTGCTAAGGGCCCAGATACCAGACAAATGAGCAGAATGTCTGTAGTCCATCCAGGGAATAAGAATGGTCTACAAATATACCAGCTGCAGACCAGGATAAGGCCAGCTACAGCATTAGAAGAAGCAGTCTGACCTGAGTACCCATCATTGCCGAGGCCTGGAGCTTGTGTGCCTCCTAAGGGTTTGGGTTAAGTATGTAACCATTTAGAAAGGGCATGATAAAAGATAATATGCAACAATATAGAATCATAGAATGGTTTGGAAGGGACCTTAAAGACCATCCAGTTCCAACCCCCCTGCTGTGGGCAGGGACACTTCACACCAGACCAGGTTGCTCAAAGCCCCATCCAGCCTGGCCTTGGACACCTCCAGGGATGGGGTATCTGCAGCTTCTCTGGGCAACCTGTTCCAGTGCCTCACCACCCTCACAGTAAAGAATTTCTTCCCGGTATCTACTCTAAATCTACCCTCTTCTAGTTTGAAGCCAGATGCTACAAGATATAAGGAACTAAATGAAAGGACACAAAAGAGTCTTGCAGCTTGAGGGTTATGGGATTCAGGTAGTTGGACAATGACCACTGCTTGATTGACAGTAAAGCATTGCTGTTTGTTATCCTGTCTTAATACAGTAAGGCTAGTAATAAATCTGGTGTCAAGTTGAGCTCTGTGGCTGAGCAAGGCTCTGAGTGAATTTGGTTCCCGGAAAAAAAAATTTGAAATCAATTTGGGAGCAGCCAATTTTGGCTTAGCAGCTGCATCCTGTAGAGCCAGGAGCAGGAGTGAGGCATACCTTGGGGGAGCAGACAGTGCAGGGGGTCCTGGGGGAGGAATTCAGCTGAGAGCACTTTGTTCTCATAGCATGAAATGCAACATGTCTGAAACAAATGAACAGAACAGTTTTAGAACAAATACCTTCTTATCCATGTTTTTAGCCTTTGGGGCCTGGGCTTACCCTCCTAACACACAGAGGTGGAACTAACACAATCCCGACATCCAAACCTCACTAGAGTCCAAATTCAACCTTCATTCCAAAAAGGAGCTAAATATGAATCGAATGTGGATTGGATTTTTGCATCTCAGGGTCTTCCCTTCAGTTAGTAACTCCAGGAATACTCTTTCCTCATCGTTTGTATAATGAAATGCAGCAGTTATTTAGTAGTCTACTGTGAAATGAAGAATGAGACCACCTGTCAACGGCTGGTGGAGCTGGGTGCAGAAAAATCATCCTGCCAAGGCACCAGGAGGCTGCCACACGTTCAGAAGAGATTAGTGCAGTCATGGGACACCTACAAAATCTGCCCCAAATATCTGCAGTCAGGTGATTGCTTTCTATACGAGTTTTTATCTCTTTGACAGATTGTTCATTGCAGCATTGGGTCTGCGAAGAGAAGACAGTTGGCCTACTCCACTATTTCATTACTTCAACATTAATGAAATTATATAAACACATTATAATGAAAGGAGTTTCACAGATTAAATGGAAACAGCCAAACATCGCAGTAAACCCATGAGCAGATCTTTATATTCTAAGAAAAGTGCCAAAATTGTGACTATTTTCATCATTCTCTCCTACACAGAGAAATCAAATCTGTGCTAAACACGTTAATTTTCTATTACTGTGTATGAACATGTTAAAGGAAAAAGAGTTTGGCTTGACATAAATGTGATTGCCATTACTGTAGCAAAGTGTACACACACCCAAACACAAGAGGATGCTGGTAGAGAAAGCTGATCCTCGTTTTCTGCTTCAGTCTCTCAACATGGCTTAAGCTGACAAAAGGATTAACGACCTTGTCACATCACAGAGGTTAGAAGTCACAAGCTGACACTGTTCCTATTGCAATAACTGTAGAAATAACAATAAAGGCAAAGAGACTAAGAGACCATTTTGATAGTGGTGCTCATAGCTATTCTTTCATTAAAGCAGTAAAAGTTTAAACACATCAGTTCGTTGTTCATCCCCTTGGCCAAATTTCATCTGCTTGAGGTAACTGGACTTGGCTGAACTGAAGTGCAAACCCCTCGTGGGATGTGACACAGATCCCATCTGGGCTGATTCACAGAGGCGTTTCACAGCTCACAGCCACGATGCCGTAACTCTTCATCTCAGGCTGCAGCAGCACATAGATCCTTGAGGTTTGTTTCCCCCAAGGTCCCTGGTTCATTCCTCAATGTATCAGTCAAGGTGGCAGCCTGCACGCGAGCTTCCACTGCAGAAAAGAAATTGCTGATGAGCCCCTGATGCCATTGAGAAGATAGTCTAGTAAATACGATTAGACCTCACTGCATCCTCGGCAGCCAGCATCAGCAACTGGGACATTAACTTTGAAAAGTACTTTCACCAAGTGAAGCTCTATGCTAATCAAGGAGTTGAAATTATGTGATCAATTTGGAGGCATAATTATTACAAATCAGGCAGTTAGTCCACCAAGAGGTACGCGAGTAGAGGGCAGATAATACATCGATATCAAGGGGCTTTGCATCTTTATTCCCTGCTGTTGCCAGGTTTACCTCCAGGTTTTGTACTATTTAAGCTATATCAGCTTGAAACCAAATACCATCATCCTGCTGAAATAAGGCTGATCTAGTCCTTTGAATTTAGAATTTATTCCCAATCATTTGCACCAAGGCCACCAATACAATCCTCACGGGTTTGTATGCACCTGTGAACAGTATGGCCTTTCATCTCCCACACTCTTTAGGTCCTCGCACTGCACAACAGATTTCAACTTCACCCAGTTCCTTTAAGCAATAGGAGTCAGGAAAACACAGGTCTGGCATTCCTCCCAGGTCTTAAACAAACACATACCTAGCTACATGGTTTTACGAACGTATTTCAACTATGAGTAATGTTTGTGTAACTGCATGCATGGTAAAGCATCAGGTATTTGGTCACAGTATCTTCAGGACATGGATTTTACGTTCCGTAACAGCGTGACTGTGACACCAGCAGTGGCCACGTCCTGAGCACAGTTTGCTCTGATACCCACGGAGTGACTGGAGCTGGAGCGTGCTGTCAGCTCTGGCTTCCAGTGCAATTGCTAGAAGTGGGTCTTAAGCGTGCAATCTGTCTTGAAAGATAAAGCTATTTGCTAAAGCAGCAATGTCTATGTGAAATTTCCTTTGGGTTGGCTTCTGAGAGGCACTTGGTCCTTGCTGCTCACCAGGAAGCCTGTTGGTATCAACAGTTTGGAGAATGGGCTCTTCTGAAACAAAAGCCAAGGTTCCCAAGCCAAGGTTGTCTGTGTTGGATCACTGGCTCAAAGCAGGGTACAGTATAGTTGTGTACATGTGTTTTACCATCTTTGGAGCTGATTGCATTAGGTGATATATGTGCTTGGTCACATCACAATGAATTACCAACAAGAACATTTCATGATGATAAGGTTCATGGATCCCTGGGGACAGACTTTCTTTGTTTTAGTGCCCCAAAAGAAGTTGCTCTTTGGTGTTTTTATTTTTGATTGAATAAACCATGTGAAACTAGAGACTTGTTCCCCACCTTGTGAGTGACATTTAAAAAAAACCTGGGATAAACAGGAGAGGATTAATAATTATGTAAGCACTGCATTTCAGAAAGGATAGGATCCCAAATGCCCTCGCTTTTGTTAACTGGCAGGTTGCAGCCTGCAGAAGTTCTGGATGGAATTACTTCTCATGAAGTCCAGGAACATGAGAGGAACACACCACAGGCCAGGAGCTGGCCACTGCTGATGTTGGATTCTGTAGCTACACCTAAACACAAATCTCCCGAACATGATGCTTTCCTTCTGCATAGCTGGCTTTTAGGAGCAGTAAATAATGTGAGACCAGAGGACACCTGGTTGCAGAGCCTTCCAATGATATGGTGGAACACAGAGTCAAACTGGTCTGTAAATACTATTTAAATACTACTTTGCTTTAAAGAAATTGCTAATTGCAATACCAAGTATTAAAATAATCTGAAAGTGATGTGAAAGTACATCAGTTTTGCAGACAAATCAATGATGCTGTGAATTCTGTCATACAATATTGAAAATATTTTTTAAATGCCAAGAAAATAAGAATGGATAAAGAAATTACAGAGTCATAAACAGTGGATTAAACACACTGACCACTACGTAGATGTTACAAATGAAGTTCTTCTTCTTCAAGCACTTTCAAGTAGACAGTTTTCTTTTGTGGATCAAGAAATTTTAAGCAATAGCTTTTGGTAAGTTTGGTGTGGTAAATGGAAACAAACCAGATGATTACCACAGAATCACAAAATGGCTGGGGTTGGAAGGCACTTCTGGAAGTCATCTGGTCCAACCTGGCCTGCTCAAGCAGGGTGACCTATGGCCAGTTGCCAAGGATCACGTTCAGGCAGCTTTTGAATGTCTCCAAGGAGGGAGACTCCACAACCTCCCTGGGCAACCTGTGCTGATGCTCAGTCACCCTCACAGTGAAGGTTGTACTAATTGATTTTAAAGGTCCCTTCCAATCCAAACCATTCTTTGATTCTTGGAAGTGTTCAAAGGCAGGTTCAACAGGGTTTTGAGCAACCTGATCAAGTGAAAGGTTTCCCTGACCATGGCAAGTTGGACTACATGATTTTTAAAGGTCTCTTCCCACCCTTTATGATACTATGAATTGTTTTCTGCTGTTCAGATGGAGCCTTCTGTGTTTCAGTTTGTGCCCATTGTCTCTGCCAGTGGGTACTACTGAAAAGAGCTCCATCTTCTTTATATCCTCTATTCAAATATTTGTATATATTGATGAGAAATTCCCCTGAGCCTTCTCTTCTCCAGGCTGAACGGTCCCAGCTCTCTCAGCCTTTCCTCAGAGAGGAGATGTTCCAGCCCAGGATACTGTTGGACCCTTTTGTCCCAGGGGCACACTGCTGGCTCCTGTCCAACTTGTTGTCCAGGACCCCCTATGAGTAATTCCGTTTCCATTGCAATCACACAGCTTACAAACAACATTTATTAGTCCAGAAAATATGTGACTAAAGAATAGCATGTGAATTTTTAAGAGACTTAGCTGCATGAAACCCAGACAGCTGAAGAAGTGGAGGTGTTAATGCAATCATTTCTATCGAGTTTTCTGAATGGTGATAAGTCAGAATTGTACAGCCCAGGAGGTTCTTGTCTTCATAATAACCAATGTCTATAGTTCAAATAATAAGTTACCTATTTAGGGATGTTTCTTTTACAGCAGAGCATGGTAGGGAAAGCTATATCATCTACATTTCAAATGCTTTACCTCCTTGATTAATGCCCCCTAAAATAAAAAATTAATTTGATTGCATGTTCCTTAATATTTGCTTTGCATGTGTTATTATGGCGGTATTTTGATCTGCAGCATCATTTCTAATCATTGCCACACACACCGCTTCTGCCTACAGGAGCTGAAAAATGGTATTAATCTTCTTTTACCACTGGGTGGCGATCTATTAAAAATTATGAACGCAAAAAGCCTCCTGCCCGATCTTTTAATTTCGGTATAACTCAAGGAAAACTCAGATATAAGACTTTAATACTTCTGAATAGCAGTGGTAAAGTCAGTCTAAAGGAAAAAAAAATCCAAAATTCTGCTTTCTAAGCATAACACGTCCCAACAGATCTGGCTACATTAAAAACAATACCATCATTTTTAAATGTCACCTGTGCCAAAGTATTCAAATGCTGCAGTTTTTTATGTCTTCTCAGAAGCAGCAAAGGGTTTTCTTCAAAGACAGATGTAACACAGCTTTTGAGAAACGTTTTAGGTGTAAGTCCTCTCTGACTGACACACACTTTGAAGTGAATCATGCTTTCATTCACTGACAGGGATTTTGTTGATCTGGACACATTTACTCACAAGTAAAATTTTTCTGCTTGCACCCTGAAGGGACATCATCATGTAAGCAAGTCCCAAATGCATACCTGTTTAGTATAACAATTAGTACAGATTTAGACCACCTAAATGAAATCAAGCTCTCTAGGAGTGAAACGCCACATTAGTTAATCTGTCTTTGAATTTGCCTCTTCTTTTATAGTGTTTTGCAACTTTTATAATACTGAGAGTGAACTGTGACCATCGTCTCACAAGAGTGCTGCTTCCTAAAGCCAAAGCCTTCTGATTATTTACCATATTTCCAGTCCATGTAGTACAGCTGGCCTTACTATTTCCCATCCTCCTCTACATTGAACAGTCACAGTGCAGCAGCTGATTAAAATTCATGTTTCCTCTCATTCTTTGATTATTGTCCACATTAGGAAGCCACCTGGAAGACTTTACGTCTAACAACGGCATATCAAGTGCAGTTCTGCAGATACTCTCATTTCTTTGTCATGCTCTCAGATATGAAAGTGGAGGAGGCAATATGAGCAAAATGAGACAGACAAAAATTGAGAAACTTTTTTGAGAAACCTAGCAATCAGGGTTTTCAATATATTGAATGCATATACTGTCCACAGACGGAATTTCTATGGGGGTTTATCAAGTAGCCTTAAAATGCCACTGTCTGTATAGAAGCACTGCTGAATACTCCATGTTCTCTTAACTACTTGAACTACCAATTTTTTCCCATAAGAGAGAGGTACAGGTTAGATACAAAACTAGCAGCCAGTCCTGCAGCCCTAGAGAAGAAATCTCCCAAGTTTCAGAATCTGCAAAAGTGATAGATCATAGATGCTTGCATTATTGTGCTGCATCTATTTGAAAAGGTACTTGTTCTTTAACGATAATTAATTCTGCTTAATGTTGAAATATGCTTGAAAATGGCTTTTCTATATAACTATAATCCTGTTAAAGTTTTAAACAACTGTTTAAAAGCTACAGTGATAACGAGCTCCACATTTGGCCTCTATGGCAATGCAGTTCTGCAGCAAAAGAAATTATGTTTAATATAAGGTGATCACTACCTTTTCCAAATCCGATCAGGAACCACAAACCTGCCTGTTTCCTTTTGATGACAATTAAATAGAGAGATCTGGTTTTCAGTGAATAAGATAAATAGGTTGAGCCTGGACTCTGGCAACGGCAAACAAAAGCACATGAGCAAAGGTTGGCACCACACCCGGCTACCCTTAGCTCTTTTATTTTCATTTAGTCAGCTTGGTTACAGCTGAAGAGCTCCTGATACGCCTTCTCAGAGTCACAGTTCGTGCTGGGGAGGTTAACAGGACCAAAGGGTTTTTGGATCTCCCCAGTCTTTCATCTGTTGCTTATCCTAATGAGATAAGAAAATAAGTGCCATTTTGGGGGGTTCATAAGGCAGTGATCAAAGTATGAAACAATAAAAAAGCAATATCATGGAAAGGAAGAAAAAGTTCTTAGCTGAGCTACAAGTCTTGAGGAGAGTGGCCTCTCTGCCAGAGCACTGTTCCCCAAATGTCCATAATCAACTTGTTACTACAATAGCAGTCTCTCCTGCATCTCTCCTCTCCCTGCATCTCACCGACTCACCTTTTCCTTGCTGGCTTTTGGATTTCAGCAGGAAACTTAACCCTCTAGATGCTGTGGAAATGCATAATCACCCTTCTGAGCAATCACTTGGCTTGCAGCCAAGACGTTCTTGCCTTCCCAGAGTAAAATGGAAAGGAATTATGACCGCAATAAAGCATCCAGCTTACTAATTGCTATTTAATTGCTGTTCAGCATTTCCAATGCATTAACTAGCAATGACAGTGTTACACAAACACTTGAAAGCACCTTCAACTCTTTAGGATGAAGGGAAAAGCATAGTGTCTTGTGTGTGTGTGTGTGTTCATGTGCGTGTTTGGAGGCACTGGACATGAAAGCATATGGATGTCCCCACCAAAGGAATAGCCACTGAGTCTGGGTGATTCTTTCCTACAGACTTAATGTCCCCAGAGGTTGTATATACTTTCCAATCCCAGAGTTCTCTGACAATTGGCCTCCGTTTTTCAAGTGAAAGTCCGAAACTCCCAGTTCTTTTCTTCCTTCCCCACCCAGAAAGACCCCTCTCAAAATGTTGTGCTTCATTAGAAATGCAGTCTGAAAATGCAGGATGAAAAAAGAAAATTAAAACAAAACCAGAGAAGAATCATTTCCTCTTCTGTAAACAGGGAGAAGAAGGAAGACAGGGAATAAATTCAAATCTAAAGACATTATTTTTTTTTAGGAATAGCTGTCTTCCCTTCAGCTCTTGAAGAAAAATCCTTCCCATCACTGTATCACTGCCTGCCTGCCTTGTTCAGGGCTGCTATGTGTCAGGCTGTCCACCCGCACAGGACAGACATGGAGCAGTTATAATCTCAGGGTGTATTAAAGACACTTGTAAAGGCCATGCCCTAGGAATGCGTGGGATGTGCTGGGCTCTGGGCAATCTCTGTGCCCCCAGCTCCTCTGCCCCCATCCCCTTCCACCCGTACCAGCACACAGAGAGGGCTGGGGGAGGTGATGGGTCTGGGACCACAGGATACCCTGCAGCCTTCATCCAAGGCCTGGATACAGTCAGCCTGATGCAATGAGCAATATTATTGTGGTTATACTGAACTGAGATGTAGTTGATGTGTTGCATTTTAAACGCTTTCAGAGCAGTACAGATCCTGAAAGCATTCCATGCTTTGTGGACATCAGGAGCATGGACCTGCATTTCCCATGTACCGCACTCCATATCTCTATATAATATCTATATTAACCTGCATTGGCACATTAATGGCTGATTCACATTATGTGAAGCTTATTTTATTGTTCTCTGCAGGCTCTAATTGAATGAAGGAACACTGATCCAGAAATCCCATCAGTGTTGTCCCACCAGCAATTGTCGAGATGCCTTCCCTGAGCACATGCCAATGCTTCTCATCTCTTTCCTTCTGCCCTCCTTCATCACCATCTCACGGCACAAGGGATGAGTCACCAGCACTTCAGAGATCTTAAGAAGTGCACTCCCTCTCTAAGCACATGGCTCGGTGAGGTGTGGATGACATTTTGGTTAAGAGAGCACTAAGGATTATGTACATTCAAATCCATTTTCTGCCACAAGCTTTCTGTCTGATTCTGGTCAGATTACCTAATCTGTAAAAACAAGGCATAAAATAATTGATTTTAGAACCCCTTTGGGACAGAGAATTTCTCTGAGACATAGCTGTGTAGTATTGACTACAAGGAATCGTGGATTTTATTGAGAGTGTCTTGACTTTCTTGTAGCTTAGAATGAAATAATAATAGAGCAGTCATGGGGAGTTTTCTTAGTTACCCATAGATTATCTGGTTTGAGGAATTATTTTGATTATTGAATCTGACTTCAAATATACCACACATTAGGAGGTTTTAGTGAACGATTTCTTGCTTGAACTAGATCCTCTTTTCTATAAATTTCTATAATTTTTTTTATTACCAGTTTAAAATTGCAACAATTTTATAAAAAACGACATCTTCTATATAATCTGAGTTTGCTGCCATCCCGTCCCAGATCTTGCTATATCTTCATCTGCTAGATCAAGGAGCTGGAGATCAAAGTTTTGTCATGCTGTGGCTCCTTTGTTAAGCTAAATAGATTGAACTCCTCTTGTCTTACACTGTGAGGTATATTTTCCAGTGCTTTAATCATTCTTGTATGATCTTGTATGATCAGTCTTCTCTCTAATCATTCCCAGATAAATGAACTAGATGTTCTTTTAGAAGTGGCTACACCAGTGGAGTGATGGAGGCAATATGCCTTCCCCACTCATTCTCACCAGTCTCCTGCTCACACATCAAGGTCTATAGTAGATGTTTTGCCTGCTAGAAGCCTGCAAAGAGAGCTTGCCCTTCATGCTCTGGTTGTCCTATGATCTCTCTAAGAATTAATTTTTGTTTGTACACATTGTTTGATGTGAACTAGAAGACCTAGATTGGTGTCTATCCAGGACCTGTCTTCATTTTTTACCACTAACTCAAATCTTTACATCAGCTCAAGCTTTCAGTAATGACTAAGACTGGCAATTATTTTCTTCTTCATGTCACTGATAAAAAAATGTTAAATGACATGAAAATAAGAGCCAATTCATGTGAGATTTCACTGGCAACACAACCATGCTAATTTCCCACTGACAGTGAGACTTTGGACCTGTCAAATTGTAACTATTGAAAGTATGTACAATATTATTTTGTATTTTTTTGACTCAATGAAAAACAAGTGTCTTTCCATGATTATTTATACACACAAGAGCTTCTGTACCTTATAGGCTGTACTTTAGTGTCAAGGAATTTAAGTAGAAAAGATTTTTTTTTTTCTCTGCAATTCTTCCACACAGTGTTCAAAACTGGAAGCCATCTCCACATCAGCACAGTGAGGGCAGCTGGGAGTGGGCTCTTCTTGCAGAGGCTGTGCTCCCGAAAGACACACATCTGCACCCAGATGCCCCTGCTCCAGGGACAGGCTCTTCTGCAGTCATTCTCCCAGTTGACAGCTTTGGCTTGCTCTTGGACTGTCACTAGTACTGCAGCCAAATCCTTCACTTTTTGCAGTCTTACTTGAAGACACTGGTATTTTGGTGTATTGGACAGCACGTGGGTTTACCCAGACAGTTTTTAACCTGCTCTCTTTTTCCCCCCCCAAAAAGAGTCTGTGAAACCTGTTTACAAGTAAGCAGTGAGAGCCTCTCCTCATCTCACTGCCAGGAGACCCAGCCACATTAGGTGAACAGATGAACCTCCCACTGAACCATGTAAGTGGCCAGAAAATGCCAGTTCTTCCTCCATGCTCTAAAACTTCTCAGACAAAGCCTTTTGCTGCTATTTAATCATTGAATTTTTATTACTAAGCCCTAATCTGAGTTGGCAGATTTACTGCTCCAAGGCTGTGGTTGCTGCTGACAGATGTGAACGTGGATATCTACTGTCTCCTCAGATCTGTGCAGCTCCAGGGTGGGCACTGTGTTGCTCACTGTGTGAAGGTAACGTCCAGGGACTGCTGCAAGGGGCTGAGCTGAGGCACTCTCTTATGTTGATTCATGCCTGTTTCAGAGTTCTCTAGCTGCAGACCAAGCTATCTGAACAGCATTTTTGCTTGGTTAAGAAATGATTGGCTTCATCTTAGGCTGGAAAAGGTAAATGTTTGTGAGCACACTGTGAGAAGTGCTGCGAGAGTAAAGCATCCACTCTGGTGTGAAATTTAGAGTCCTTCCATGCCGGTTTGCTCTGTACCCTGGAAACACCTGCACTTGCTGGTTCTTTTGGAGCTTTAACTACTGCTTCTTTATCAGATCTAGTCACTCCTTTTAACATGCACTTTACAAAAGTCATTTATGGCCACAAGCTCCCCCAAGGCCAGGCGGCTGCAATCCTCAGAGTCATTCTGGAAAGGGCTGAGTTTTGGCATCTACACCCCCTTACAAATCTTACTGCTGAGAAAGATCCTAGATAATTCCCAGTAAGAGGCTGTTCTTTATATTACTCCACCTTCCTGTAGTTCGTGCCAGGTATTGTGAAGACAGTTACTGGCTTTGCTGGTGTCAAAATTATCCTGGGTCCATACAGGAATTGCAATCACTCAGCGTGTTTCCCAGGACCAAACAAATGTTTTCAGCAAGATCAGCTCAGCATAAATTTCTTTCCTCGGTGGAACTGCTCCTCCCGCGTCCATAAAACAGCCAAGAGAGACAGCCAGCCATTATTTCTCCCTTTACAACCAACTGCTTGGAAGGCTGGAAGGAACCAAAGAGCTCCCTGGCTCCAGCCTCCTGCCCCACGGCAGTGTCAGCTATATTTCAGAGAGGACCTTATCTTAAAGTTGTGTGTGGCACAGACAAGCCTTCCAAGCTTTGCTTTTTCAAATGTCAAATCTAAGCTCCCTTTTTGTAGTCAAGACCTATTACTCCTTGTGTTAGCTACCAAGGACACAGCGAGCAGATTATTCTTTCTTGCAGCAATTTTATAGGTGTTTTGAGACCATTATGTTTCCTGCTCATTCTTTTTCTTTCTAGATTAAAAAACTCTAATTTCTTCAGTCTATCCTCATATATCATGCTTTCTAGGCTTCTGATCATGCATATTAAGTATCTCCTATAGACTCTCTTTACTTACTCTGTCTCTTAATGTTTGAAGGAATCAAACCCGGGCTCATGAGGCAATTGCAATCTCATCAATGCAGAACAGACTTGAAGTATTGCTTCCCAGGCCACCCTACTCTTGATTCAATGCCTTTTCTGCAACAGTTTAATGGCATTGTTGGTGGGTAAAAAATGAGACACAGCGTCTAAAGGACTCAGAGTATCAACATGGCATTCCTGGTGACAGGGGTCAGAATGCAACTTCAGGAAGAAAAGGACTCAGAGGCCTGGACATATAAGACATAGTCATCAATTTTCTACAGGGTTTTGTTGTTGTTTTGCTTCCAAAGAGACTTCCTGCTGCTTCTGCAGTATACTGCAGAACAGTACATCAAAAGCATTGTCAGTAAAATTATAGGGATCTTACACTCATTAAGGATATAGACTCTTTGGTAAATTACTGTCATTCTTCACTTTCATTGAGTTACTTCTGTGATGTAGTTCACCCAGACTGCAGCAATTCTCGCTGCCCTTGTTGTTCTGCTACGGCAGCCTGTCATTTGTATGCAGTCCTTGCACTACTTTCCTGGTAGGTTCCATACTAAAGCAAAGTTCTTCCAAACAGCCATATTCCCATGGTTCTGAACGGTGATCTACCACAGAATATTCTCATTCTTGTATTCTGTCAGTTCCTTAAAATCAGCAGGATGCTTTGTCTGAGGTCAGCTGGAGGGGTTAGGAACACAGAAAGGAAATTTCAGAAAGACCAAGGGAATTTCATGCACCTTTTCTCACAGAAGGCAGCAGAAATTATGTGCCTAAAGCCTACTGAAAATTTCAAAAAATTCTGTAAAGTTCAGTTGCGAAACACCCTTTGGCTTCTGGATTATGTGAAAAGTTTTAAGCTAAATGGTCATTTGTTATTTACAAAAGATTTTTAATGCTAAAGGGTGCTGTTTGTAACTCCTTGAAAATATTGTAATTAGTTTCTGAACGTTTTGCCTACTTGCATGAATAATTCCATGTTTCGTTCTGCAGAGAGTATAAAGCAGCCATACCATGAAAGGAGAAGGATTTTAAAGAGGGATATATTCACACTTTTTCCCATCTCGCTTGGAGAGAGCCTTTTTGCTGTTGCTTTTTTTCATTAAAATGTTCTTTGTTTAAAATAGAACACATTAAAACATATCTCGGTACTTTGTGGTAAAATATACCACAGAAAACACCAAGGCATTTAAACAGATATATGAACACGAGTTGATCACTAGCTGATGCAAGAAGCAGTGATTCATGATTTGGGTACTCAGCTTGAAAAGTAATTTAAAGGAACTAAATTTTCAAGGAGGAGCTCAGCTTTCCCTGAAAACTAGAACTGCCAAAAGAGAGGCAGAACTTATCATTTTAACCAGCCTGCCAGCTCTGTGCCTGGCAATGTTAAGTTCCAGGATTGGTTTCATCTGCCTTTTAATTTCCCTTGGAAATACCCCATCCATCTACTAGGAAGCCATGTTTCCCACTCACTTCCCAAAATCTGGTAGCTAGCAAGTGAAATTATCTGGCTGATCAGGAGCAACTTTACCTCCGTGTTCTCCTCCAGCTTTCCCTCCTCCACTGTTTACATTCACAAGTCATCTCAACAGGGCACAGGCTGCTTCCACTGAAAGCTTGGTCATGGGTTCTTTGGCTTTGTGTTTGGTTTTTTTTTTTTTTTTAAAGTGGAGTGATTCATTGTGTCCAACCTCACAGCCTGTTTGCTAAAACATCTCCAGTTACCGATCCTCTAGGTGAACCCAAACACCTTTTTCAGTAGCTCATGCCAAAGGGCAGCAGCAGCAGCCACCAGCTTTGCTCCTGATTGGCACTTTCCAGCTTCTCCCAGATGCCAAACTCTCTCTCCCCTTTCAAAAACGGAATATGAGATGATTAGTGAATAATGGCTTTGCTATTGCAAGTATGTGAACTTAACCTACAGTGAATATTGTGGAGAAAGGAGTGATTTCTGAACTAGCACTTGTGATCTCAGAAGATGGCACTCCTGTGAGTCATGAGTTCATGGGAAATTCAATGGCAGAAGTGGAGTTTGACAACAGGAATAGGATTGTAAAGAGAGAAGTTCGTTGAACTCAACCACAGCTACAAAGAGGTGTCCTTTCCAAGAAAATCTACTGGAACATCAGATATCCTATTAGTAAATATTTGAAGCGCAACATATTAAAATAGTGTGAAAATGTAACACAGCAGAGACATGGATATAAGAAAAAGTTGTCTTCACAAAATTCACTTTTTTTTGGTGCCTTTTTCCAGGGGAAATTTCTTTAACCATGTGAATTTTCTGCAGTGTAGTCTTCTTATTGTAAAAAAGAGGTTACTCGAGTTCCTGAAGTATCATAGCCCTTAGCTAATTTATGTTTGCAAAGCACTTTGAGCTCCTCAGATAATGAATGGTACTAAATAAATGAGAAAATGTAGTTGATCTCTATTAAAGATAAACTACTGTTTAGTCTGGATCTCTCTATAATCACGGGGAAAAAATCCTTTTCTCAGCCCTCTCTAACATGCAGGTTCAGAATATTAATTCATGCAGATTTGCAGTATTTTGTAAAACCTTGGTTCTTTGAAGTTATATTTTATTTTCAGAGATTCATCTAAAACTGTGAACTCTAATACATATCAGGCCTGCAGTTTAGGCATACCCTAATTTTTAAGATGGTATATATTAATTTATTGTTAAACCAGACTGATTGGTGGCAAGACCTTCATCTCAATGCAATCATTTGACTTTAACAGAGAAATACTATCAGAAGTTCTGGCGCCAAGATTCTGCCATGACCTATGTTATGAAAATAATATAATCTGTGGCAATATAACAGCCCTGAGGTACTACTGATAGTCCCATAGAGCGTAGATAACGAGCACATCATGCCATTTTATAATAGTTCCCTGCAATATATTTGCAAGAGAATGATAGATTGTTTGTATACTTTTTATGGGACTCTCATAAGATAGCGCGTATCTTCCAGCACTATCTGATGCATAAACTTCATTTTAGTATATTTGCCTGTCAAACAATCAGGTTTATGGTGCCCGAGTGCAGTCACACTGGATCCAAGCAAAGGTCCGTCCAGGCCAGTACCTGGGCTCTGCCAGCAGTCAGTAGCAGAAGTTTAGGGAGAGAGTATTAGAATAAAGCAAGTTTAGAATTGTGCTTAGAAGAAAGCACAATTATCCTTCCTGCAGTATATTCTCCCAGACCCTGACAGTCTCACTGGGGAATACCTACCCTTGTATTTAATAGGTTTTGATGGATTTTTTTTCATTTGCAAATTTATTCATTTTGCTTCTTTCAACCAACTTTTTGTCTCCTCAAAATGCCCTGGCAAGGAGTTCCACAGCTTAACTCATTGGCTGTGAAGAATACTTCCCAATTCCTTTAAACCAGCTTTCTTGAGCTTTTGCATAGACAGGGAAAATTATGGTGTCCTGCCCACCTTTCTGTGCTGTTTGTTATTTTTTTTAGCTGTGTTATGTCTTTTCTCTACTTTGCTTTTTCCAAGCAAATCTATCTTGCTTGATTATCCGAGCAAAACTTATCTTGAACACAAACCTTCCTGAAACTACCATCATCTTTTTACTTTTCTCTATATCTTTTCTAGCCCTACCATATTCTCACTGAAATCAAGACCAGAACTGCCTTCAGCAGTCAAACTGGTCAAATCATGAGCATGCAGTTTTCATTTTCGCTCTGTTCTTTTACTGATAAACCTTAACATTTTACTTAACTTTCTGGACTACCATGGAGTACTGAGCTGGCATTTTCTCTGAAATAGCCAACACAAGTTTCATGTTCTCTTTACCAAATAGTAATACCTTCTGGAGAGTTTACCGTTGTAAGTGTGTAATAAGAATTGTTTTCCCTGGATCCATTACTGTACTGACTTTGACTTTCATCTGTTTTATTTGCCAAGTCTTGAGATAGTAGTTTAAACTCTGACTTTTCTGAATAATCAATAGTCTCATCACCTTGCCCTCTGCTGCCTTTTCACCTCAAGCCACTTTCTGCACTCTGAAAATTGACTGTTTGTTACCCTTCAGATGTTTTTTTTTCTTTTAAACTATTATTGATTCATGAGAGGACTATTTCTCTTATCCAATTTAATAATTTATTTCCCAAGTAACAAGGGAATCATTCCATTCAGAACTGGTTGCTGTGGAAGAGAAAACTTTTTTAATCCCATGACCTTTATACTTCCACAGCCTCAGTCTTCACACTCAGAATTAAACAGAAATGTCTTTCTTTAAACAAAACAGCTCTGGATCCTACAACCAAATTTATGTATCATTTTAAAATGTATACAGTGGTTGCTGCATGCTCAAAGCATTGGTTTGACTATATAGTCTTATGGTCCAGTGATGCCATAGTCTGAAAAACACAATCAAGCTCACAGCATATATGCGAAAAAACATCTGTTTTCCAGAAGTAGCAGGAAATCCAGATTTTTCTGCATATAAAAACTGGCGAATAAAAGCAGCAGATCCCCAGAGTTGTTCCACTATGGTTGAGGCCAGCAGGAACTGTTGATATACTCCACTAAATATCAGATATCAACAGTACAATAAGAAAGCTTTTCTTTCTTTAGCAGCTTTTTGCAATTGGGAAATTAAATGTCTTTTCATCTGCCAGCCATGGATTGGGATCAACTTTAGTACATTACTACTTAAAATGCCAATATAGGATTTGTTGTTAGGCATTGAGTCATGCTCATAAAACAAATAACAATAAAACACAGAATGAGTGTCCACCCTGCCCCCAGTTTGCTATTGGGCTGTCTTCTCTGATCATAGCAAATTAGACTGCTTGCCTATCAAAGAACACACAACATGAAACAGAATTTACATACAAACCTCTTTTATAGTGGATGTCACTTCTGAAAACTCTCCATTGTGTCTTAGAATCATGGAATTGTTTGAGTTGGAAGGGACCTTAAA
>BJBW01002346.1:134769-148412 GCA_004320125.1 Scolopax mira
GGGACACCTCCCACCAGACCAGATTGCTCAAAGCCCCATCCAGCCTGGCCTTGAACCCCTCCAGGGATGGGGCATCCCTGGGCAACCTGTTCCAGTGCCTCACCACCCTCACTGTAAAGAATTTCTGGTGTCTAATCTAAATCTCCCCTCTTCCAATTTAAAACCGTTGCCCCTTGTCCTGTTGCTACGCTTCTTGTAAACTTCCTCTCCAACTCTTCTGTAGGCTCCCTTCATATATTGATAGATTTGTTCCTTTCTGTCAGGTTACCCTGCTGCATCTGTAAGCAGCACAGAGGACATCCTGTCCTGCCCCTCAGCTGCTGCTCTTCCTACTCCTTCAACCTTCCTAGCTCTGGCACAATTTAGAAGTTCAAACCTGACAGCATTTCCAGCACTCATGGCAAATACATGAAGAATGAACCATATTCCTCATGCTCTGGTGGGTGAGTGAGGGAGTTTTCTCTGCAGATTTCTGATTCCCCCTTTCAGGTGCCCTCTGGGACGTTGTCAGAAGCAGACCTTCCATCGGGTACTGGTTGTGTGCAGTACACCATCAATTTCTGTGGAGCTGGCAGCCTGGGGGACATCTGTTTCTGGGGTTTTCTGAGACAGCAATAAACAGAGCTACTTGGCACATGAGAGAATCAACTCCTCTCACGTATGAAGATGGAAAATTAAAAAATCTTACATCGAAAACTCAGAATTTGGAGAGCATGAGAGTGAAGGACCTTTTACCCGGGCCTTAGCAGCTCCACACAGCTGGGCAGAGGACAGCAGCAACCAGACGAGGTGAATGAAGTTATTAGGGAAGGAGACAGAGCAGAGATTAAAAACTATTTTGGTGCCCACTGAGATTGCTTGGGGCCCAAGACAAAACAAGGCTGATATATTGAACTGGAGCCTCCAGAACGTGCTACTTCTTGAAGCTCTCCCTTCACCACTTTGGGCAGGGTGAACCATGTGTCCCCTGCAATGCCTTGAGCACCCAGACATGCTTTTGAACAAGTGTTAAGAACATCAGATTAACTCTCCCCCTCACCCAAGAAATTTAATAAACTCATAGGCCCAGCTTACTCCTGAATTAGTTCTACACAGCACTCTTAAATCTAAGCTAAATTAAGCTGTTCCCACAGTGAATTATTAGTTGTGGATAGGAAACAGCTTTAGAAAACCTGTGAAAGCTGCGTCCTTAGCCAGGTAATCAGTGTCAAGAGGAAGGCCTGCAAACACAAAAATTAACATTTATATGCCTGTTCCTAATGAGTAAAGCTTTAGGATATTTATGTTTAATGTAATTAAAAGCCTAATTAAAACCTCTTGGAATCCCATGGTTGCATTTTCCCTTGAAGTACCAATCTGCAATTTCAGCATGTCTCTCGGGATCGCGGAGGGCAAAGTGAGTGTTAAGACTGAGGCATCAAAGAGCAAAAGCTGGAAGTGTTGTGGAGAGCTTAAATCCTCCAAACAGGATCACTCCTGACACAGAATCAGAATCAATAACAGCAACTATTGTCAGCACCCAACAAATAAAGCTTGTCAACTGTGTATTTTCAAACTGGTGAGAGGGTGAGAAAAAGCTTGAGTAATAGACTGAGCCTGGGATTCACAATTCATCCAGGTTAAAATCTCAGTAGTTACGAAAAGCCAATTATTTCCTGACCTCCTTGCCTTGATTTGGTCGTGCAACTTGCAATAGTTTCTGCTCCACAGGAACTTGTAGGTCCCTTTAAACAACGAAAAAGAATCCAAGTTGTGTTTTTTTTAAACAGATCCTGAAGTACCTATGACAAAAGAAGTATTTTTAGTGAATTTTTTTTTCCTGGGGCTCATTACAGTGGTGTAAGAAGACAGCCAGTCTCTATGAGACTGAGGTTGTTGCTGGAGAAAATAAATTATAAGGACCTAATATGTACCAGCTCAAGAAATGGTCAATGCTAAGCAATTTTATGTGTACACAAAAGGGACTATGCAATGCTCAGCCTTATGGAGCTGGAGTTGCACAGGTAAAATTCTCACTCTTCTCACAGATTAAACTTTTACCAGGGCACTCTACATCACATTAAGGTTACACCATAACATATAAAAAATACCTCCCCTGGAGGTAAGTTTAAAACCTGGAGAGCCACTAGAAGGAGTACGGGAGTGTCAAAGCTGTCATCTACTGCCAAAGGAAAGCTCCTGGACCTGACAGACTTTGGTGTCTCTGTTGGGAAGGAGACTGAGGATGCAAGTTTGTCCCAAAGGATATGTGGGAAAAGCTTTTCAACATCAGCCCTCCCTCCAGCAGGAAGGACGTTGCCTATTGCTGTGTAGTTGTGAATATTTTATTGTTTGAACATTGGACGGTTTAACTGCTATAAAAAGCAGTGTGTCATGTCACCCTGCATGAGCCTGGAGTTGTCTTTTGTGGTTTGTTTTTTTAAAATGTTAAATGTGACAAGGCATTTTAAAGATACATCATGTTCTAGTGCAGGCACAGGAACTCCTGCCAAGTACTCGTTCACCCCTAGGAGCAGAAAGCCGTCCCTTCTGCTCATGCAGCTCCCCTGCAGAGGAATTCAAAATCATTTAGCAAATATTATCTGCCTGGAAATTAGTACATGGTGTTCAAAAGTACAGCCACATTTAGGTAAAATACAGCAAAGACATATAGCAAAGCTCATTGTAGCAGTTGCAAAAGGTGCCTGCTGTGTCCTGTAAGAAATGAGCATGGAAAGCTTACCATACTTTTGTGTAAAGGGTCCTTGCTCTGGTGCTAATAAAATGCATGACTTTTGGCCTCCTAGCACATCCAAGGTTTACTGAGGAGCTTTGGTTTTTGGACTCTGTTCCAAATTGGGAGTCCTCAGAAGCTGGGCTCAGGTGAAACTCCTGGAGCCAGGCATTAGATTATTTGTGTTTTCTCTTTTTTTGCGGGGACATGCTTTCATCAAGGCACACTCCAGAGCCCAAGATCCCTTCTTGAGCTCAAGTGCCAGCACCATTTCTTCCACAAGAAGTACATAGGATTTGCTTTTATTTTTTCATAACAAGAGAGGCAGATTTTTACCAGGTCAAACCAAACATCCATCTAGTCCAGTACCCTCTGGCAGTAACTGATACCAAATCATTCCTCATCTTCTGAACAGGGTGGACATGGGATAATTCCTCTGCTGTGCTCTCCCAGTTCTGACAAGAGATCAAGGCTTTCTCTTTGAGAAATTTCCATCGGGGGATTATAACCCCATCTTTGTGTTAATAGGTCTCCATGGACTTTTCTCACTGGAATTTGCCTAATGGTTTTTGAGTCCCGTCAACTGCACTGAGATATCTAGTCTGACATTTAAAGCTCTTACCAAGGAAGGTGGCCACTTCAATTGTGTTTCCTTCATGCCTGAGGGGACTCAAACCTACCTTTGTCAGGAGAGTCACCTGAGACTGCAAATCTTCCCAGTCTGTTGAATGGGCAGGTTTCTCTAACTACTTGATAGAGCTAGGCATCTTCATCCTCAGGCATATTTTTAATAGCCTCTGGGCAGATTCAGAGTGAAGATTAACAGCACAGAGTAACAGAGCAGCTGCCCAAACCAGAGAGCAATTAGCTGGCCTAATGAGAGAGCAAACCCCATAAGCAAGACTGATCAAAATGGCACAGTGATGATAGATCGCCATCAGCATAAAGAAGACCTGTCAATGTGCCTTCCTTAAACCAATTATTTGTGTGAAAAGCGTGCATGCTTCCTACTCCTTGGGATCTGATCCATTAGCAAGGATAACGAGTCTCAGGCTCGAGGTCCTTCAGAGCATGCACTTTTTCCTACTGGAGTGGGAGGGCACCAAGGTCAGTCCCCCGTAGCCAGCTGTATCTTCAGATGAGATCCTGCAACTCTTGATTCCCAAGAATTTAATGGGTGTGTTTGTGAACATATATGGGCCTTAGACAGAAAGGAATCCTCCCCATAAATTCATCTGTGTTTTATCATGTAAAAATGGCTTCTTTCCAAGTTGATTAGTCAAACCTTCAGTGAACCGCACCCCTTCTCAGACCTGTCAAACATCCCCAAATGATCTCACTGCACCCCTTAAAGGCAGATGAAAGCAAGTGGGGGAGCTCTCACAGCAACAGGCAGCAGCAACACAGCTCCCACTAACCAAAGCAGCTTTGATTTGGCAAAGAAGAGTAATTAAGACGTGCTCCTCCAGTATCCCTGTGGCACTAACTCCTCTACAAGTAGCTTTTACTTTCCATTACGCTGGTTGAGCCAGCCCTCTTTTCTCTGGAGGGACTACCACGGTGCTCTAGGAGAGACTCAGAGCCTTCCAGGTACAGTGCCACCGAGAGCGTGGAGGGATGCTAAGGCCAATGCTGCAATCCCCAAGCAAGACAGGAAGGACGACATTTTCAAAACTCTTCCTGTGCGTAATAGCCCATGTTGATTTGCACGGGTCCACACCTAAATGCAAATCCTTCACACATACTGGCAGGTGGCACCTTACGTGCAGATACCAAAAGCCGGGTGTCACACAGGTCCTGAAAATGCCCCATTCGTTAGTGCACATTGGGCATTCGCATGCATAAGCACCCAATCTCAAGAAGCCTGATCTGTATGGCCGTTTTTCCCTCTCCCCAGATAGCAGACACTCCTTGGTATCACTTCTAGAAGCTATTACAGAGCATGTACATGCCAGAAAGGACCAGCAAAGCTTTGGCAACTGGCCTTTCCCCAGCCTTGGGAACAAGCTGCGGATCTTTGCGGTGACAGTCAAGACCCAAAAGCGAGTTAAAATGGTACTGCTGGTTACTGCTCTGGGTTGCAGTGTTTGGAAATGTGTCCTATGATTGCAGCTTGACACGGGCATTTGTTGAAGCAAACATTTAAAAAAAAAAAAAAAAAAAAAAAAGAGCCTGAAAAGCTCTTAATTAAATGGGTTTGTATTGTGCTGGGTGAGGGTGTGCCCCATCCTGGCTGGCAGAGCCAAACAGGTAAAGGCCAAAGCAGTAACTAATACCGAAACGCGGGGGGGGGGGGGGGGGGGGGGGCCCCACCCCCCCGGGGANNCGGGGAAGGGGCTCCACACACCTCGGGATTTAAAACTATCTCCAACCTTTGGTCTCGTTCTCAACACAGACAAAAAGTGCGAGAGAAGATTTCATTGGGGTTTATAAAGAAGCTGTTTAGCTGCAAAAGCTGATCTAGAGGCAGGGGACAAAAGAACAATGGCTCTGCCGAAATGCTACACGGGGCCGAGCTGAAACCGTCTCACTGAGAGGTTCTGTAAGGAATAATTTCGAGTTAAGGCTGGAAAAGATCAAATAGCAGCTGGAAAGCAAGAATATACAGGGGAGGGGGGGAGAAAGGAGCTATACTGCTTCAGCACAAAGAGCTGAAAATACAGGATAAAAAAATACAGGCGTTATTAGGCAGTTCTTTTGCATTATGAACTCTATTTGCCTTGGCAAATAAACCAGAATTTTACTTTTTTAACTTCCTCATCTTAGCACAACTTTGATAGTTTCTAAGAGGTTACACCGAAGCTTAGATCCACAAAGGTACTGACACCAATTGAAGCAAGTGGAATCAGACACCTCAATGCTTTCGTCAATGGGACCATTTGACCACACTGGGAATCTGCAGCTGCACCAGGGGAGGCACATAATCAACCACACCAATTTAAATACACATCTTTGGTTATAACTGAATTGTTTTTCCTATGTGTACAAGTGGGATGCCAATGCTACAAATACAACTACAAGTCTCCTTCTGCCTGTCTCTGTGGTTCTCGTTAAAGTCCTGGCTATAGTTTTCAGTGCTCAGCATCAGTAACTGTCCTGGAGGCAGCAGTGCAATGACATGTAGGTGTAAGTGATGTTAAAACTCCCACATATCCAAAGGTTCCTCTCAGAGACCGAGAACTTCAGAAAGCCCATTTGAATCTCTTGCTACCACTTATTACAGCTCGGTTTTGTTGGGCATTTTCTGCAGAGCCTGATTCCTGGTCTCAGCCCAGATGCGTCGTTCCGTTCAGGTACTTAACTATGAGCTTTACTGTAGCCCTTTATCTTGAATTTCCTTTCTTTAAAGTAGGGAGGATGCATGGGTTTTTTTCAGGCAGGTGAAAGGATGAGTCTTCAGTGGAGAGCTCACTCCTCCAGAGCTCTCCACAACTGCAAGGTATTGCTATTAATTTGAGTTTGGGTTTAGGTCATAAGAATACCTTCAGACTTTGTGAATATATTTTGCAGAAGACAAGCCCAGCCAAATTTCTGTTCCAGTATAAAAAAGAGAAAACCAGTAGGTAAAACTAGAGAGGTAATATGTGGTAAGTAAGATTACTCATTAAAAAGATAACTGTGGTAAATTATTATAGCAGAAAAATAAAAACATACAAATTAAGGAAGAATAGCTGTCTATAATAATAACAGAAAATACTTTAAGTGCTTCAGATGATCATTTCAAATGGGGCCTCAGCTTTCCAAAGCTGCTTTCCATCATGGTCAGCAACATTTGCTGTTCTGTGATTCCTCAGTTTCTCAGTGTTTTCCGTTTCATGTGCAATTTAGCAGATGTTAATTAACACCTGCAATAGCTGATATATTACTTAGAGGCATTTTCATATTACTGTTAGCCAGTTGAGAACTGAGCCAGGAACAAACCACAGCTTCCCAGCCTTGCAGAAAGAATGAAACTACCTTTAAATGCCACTGTAATGTGCAATCATTGGTTTGTCTCTTCCCCAAGAGAATGTCAGTGCAAAATGTTGTCCGTGTATGTTCTGTACCTCTGCCTATTTCCTAAATTCTACTTCTCTAGCTGGTTTAGGGTCCAGCAAGGAGGTTGCTATAGCACTGATATGCCAAGAAAAGAACCCCAAAACAGAGAAGCCAGAAAATATGGGGTTTTTTTCTCCTCTTCCTGTTCCTCAAAGGGGTCTGAGCTACAGCATTTCTAGGAAGTACTGCTGGCAGGATTTCTCTTTTAAGTTTACACCATGTTCCTTGTCCTGAACCCAATGATGTTAAACAGGAGAGGTAAACCAACTCTGATTTTTTTGAAACTTCTGTCACTGAAAGCGCATGCCAAGATAAACACAACCAAGGATGTGCAGACTATGAGGCTCCTTCTGTTTCTCAGGTAGTTGAATTTCCAGAATCAAGACTAAGGCTCAGTTCTGCTCCTGTCCATAAAACAGAAAGGGAATGTGCCCAGAAGCACATGCAGAAATGTATCTATTAGAACTTTTCCCTTGGCCACCATAGTGCTGCCCACTGTCCAGTTCTAGTGAGATCACTGGACAGCTCAAACGTTTACAGGCTGAGGATAAAACAAAGATCTGGAAAGCAAAATGGACTGAAGTCTGCAGAGAAAAGGAAAAAAGAAGTGAGACACCAAAGTTCAAGGATGCATGGTACCTCTGATTTTTCATTTCAACAGACGTACATAGGTATGGTTCTTATTTTCAGGAATGCAAAGGGTCATGCTTTGTATCTCCTAAGTGCAAAAGGAACTGCCACAATAAATGATAACTTTGGATCAGGGAAAGACCTGAGGTATTCCAAACAAGCAGCAGCAGATTCATGGCACATAATGGCTTGCATCTGAGAATCAAGCCTTCTTCACACATCCCAAAACAACTGACAGTCTGGTAACTAATAATACCCTGAAAAAAACACTCTAACTCATCTTTACTCACATGAAACATGGCATCTCGATCTGATGAGGATTACTCACCAGAGTAAATTTTTCATTTAAAATCATGCCTTACAGCTATCATGGAAAGCTGTTTTCTATCCCCCAAACATGTATTACCTGATGTTATATTGCTTTATCTAGATAAAATGGCCAGTAAATCAAATTCATAAGCTGCAGTTGCTAATCAACATGCTTTAGCTGAAAACTACATCAAAATATTGTTTCTTAGAGCTACTTGTGAATTTCAGACGTGTCATTAAGGATGGAACAGTTAAAAAGAAACTAGTTCACTACTCCTGGTGTCTATAAAATTGAGCAACCTTATCCCTTTTGTTTTATTCTGAAATGAAAAATCACAGCCAGCAAGTCTCCCATCTTATTTACAATAAATTAGTGATGAAGGGGAAAGGTTTGTTTTTCGAAATGGTATAATTATATGGTCTCAAATATCATTCTATAACCAAACCTCTCTCACCTCAGCTTTTAAAAGGCATCTTAGAAAATACTGGGTTTGGGTTTCTTTATTTTGCCCTACCAGAAAGGATCCCAAAAGGCAGCAAAATGAACTTCAGTTTGTAGCCACACTTGAAATGGCTTTTCTTCCAATCAGCTATCAGACATTTGAATGAATTAAATTAAACATGGGCCTTAAGGTGAAGCATCCAGCTGCACTGGCCAGGCCAAGGCTGGGAGTGCTGTCCTTCAGATTTTAGCCCTCATATCAGGTTACCTTGTTAATGGACAAGAGGCTTGATATTTCAAATATAAGATTATCATTTGCTGCACTATAGTGAAAACAGAACTTAAAAAACACCCCCCAAAAACAGTGAGGACCTTTCTCCCTGCAAAAACTGTAAAGTCCCCCTCTCTATTTTTTCAGTTCAGTTTAAGTCTTACCCTGACCTGACATCTGAGGTTAAAACTCTTGAGGCTTTCAAGGCATTTATTCCAGTGTTTCCAATTTAGGATCATTTTCTGCAGGTGCTCCCTATAATCTTTGTTGAGGTCCAGACTGACCAGCCTACAATAGCAGGGAATGATTCACCAGACAGCTACTCAGAGATTTATTTTTAGTTTTGGTGAGAGCAAGAATAAGCAGGCATATATTTTGCAACTGTATTTGAAAAGTTCACTCTATTTACTAAATATTTATTTTTTGCCCCAAACGCGCAATCCTTAGCAGTATTTGGAATAATATTAAGAAAATTACACAACTGACACAGCTGAGGTAGAGCCTCATCTGCTTATTTCAATTTATTTTGCCAGTAAGTCACTGCTTGCTTCTAAAAACAAACAGCAACTACGTTCTCAGCCACCCCACTTCCTAAACCTACTTTCTGACATATAATCTTTATAGAGGAGACGAGGAAAATACCTATATGAAGAATGACAACAGCCTTTTAATAATTCAATGCACAGAAATGCACTACTGTTCTAACTGAGCAAATACTCTCCAACGCAAAAGAAAGGTTGGCAATTCTCCACTTCAAGGGTTAAAAAAATCCAGACTCTCTACAAAATGCCATCTTTTTCTCTGTATCAGCTTAATTCATTGATATGCACATAGATGATTCAAAGCTTTATCTGCTGCTCAGACTGAGAAATGAGGGGCTTATTTCTGCCCCATGAGTTGGTTATGGTCAAGGGAGCTTCTCCCCACGGGTGGTGGCACACGGGTGAGCACTGACCTCGAGGTATCTCTGGGTGGCTTTTGCATGGAGGACGGGGAAAGTGAGACCAGGCAGGCAGCCCCTTTTCTCATGGATCTAGTTTTTCAGTGGCTGCTATCAAATTCATTGAAGCAAGGATTTGACTGAGCAGGAAGATAGAATTACGTCTCCTTCCCAGAGCTCAAGGTCAGGATAAAGATGGAGGATGGCTGTGAGCGAGTAATTTTATGTGCATTTATTGACTTTATATTCTGGCCAAATTTCCAGGCTGAAAGTACCATACACGAGGATTAGGACATGGCTAATATTTAGTCATGCATTAACCAGCATTGATATTGGATCTTAACAGCAGCCATCTGAACAGTATAGCACGCTAAGAAAACCTCAATTCATAGGTACCTCGTGCCTGGGTAAAGACTTACAACTAATAAACCTGAGACAAAGAGATTCGCTCTATGTCTTTCCAAAGAGCAAGCAGAGGTTCACTGTAGAAAGAGATAGTCGGAGGTACCGAAGGGAGGAAACTGTCAGGATTAAAAATGCAGGAAAGCACCTGCATGAGATGGATAAAACACCTGCCTGCATGGCCAGGCCTCTGGATAGTTCTGAGGACCTGACCCTGGCAGAGCCCTGCTCAACCAGGCAGAGGAGTAAGAAACACACCAGAACAATCTCTGCTTACTTGTTCTTCCATTTTGGACACACATACACAAAAAAGGTTCTTTGGGTCCTGGAATACACGAATACAGGCAGAACCTATTTTGCCTGTAATAAAAATGATCATGTTGCCTTCCAAAGGCAGTATGACAACCCTGGCAGCTAAACCACCCCTTTCTGCCACCTTTCCCCCCTCCCTGGGCTGAAGCTGAAGCACAGTTCTTCTTCATCCATCTCTCCGTTCCCAGCTTCTGAACTTTCCTCCTTCTCTCTCACCCCCTTTGTCTGAGGCTGGGGTTGCTCCAATTGCTTCTTCTCAACAGAAGGATTTCAGATGCCCTTTGACTGAAGAGGCACCACGGAAGAAAAGCATCTCTGAGGAGAAACGTTTAAGAGCTCCCCCCACAACCCCTCAGCTTGTTGCTTGGTCAGCACATAGCCAGGCACATAAAAATGCAGTCCCAAACCAGCACCCTGCAGTTTTACTAAATGAAATAAAAAGAGCATTCATCTCCACATTGGGTGGAAAAGAACATTTATGGAAGTAGATTTGATGCTACAGTCCCTTTGTCCTTGGGTTCCAGAGTCTGGAGCAGTAGGTGAGTGAAGGACCAGGAGATACCAAAGCCAGCAGAGTTATCTGAGTTTACCTCACAGGAGCTTTCAAGGTTCATTATAGATTATTAGACGCATTGAATGGGGGACTTGCCTGGCACCTGCAGCATCATTTCAGTGATTGTCAGTGACTGATATAATCTGTATTTTCACCTGCAACTCAGCCCTTAGCTCTTGTTTCATTTCAGGTCGGTTTTTATTTTTAATTGACCTTAAATCATTAGTTACAACCAAACAAAATCATAACTGTGTAATACTTGACTGCTAGGAAATAATTTTCAGTCCCTGCCGCTACATAGTATCTTGCCTCACATTCAGAAAAAGTCTAAAACCATTTTAACAATATAAAGTATATTGCAAATGCATTTTAAATAAATAAATCAGTTGTTGCTACATCCCTACTATCAAGAAACATGTAATTGCCAATTGTTTTTATCTGCATTTGCAGTGTAAGGCACAACACCAGAAAAAATGTAGCTTGTAGCTTATAGCTTACTTTACCCCCAAAATTGAGTTGTTGTTACAGGAAGCAAAGAGCTGCCCAAGTTAAAGCGCGTTATCTTGCTATCAAAAGAAATCCTGGGGATATTTAACTCTGCTTCACGAGCCTCGGACAAGGTAAAGGACATTTCCAGGGGTGCCCCAGCCTATTTCCACCTGAGGAGTTACAGCCCTGCCTGTGCTCTCCAGGGCTGGCTGCCTCTCCCCAAAAAAGAGTATTTGCATTTTATCACACAATTTCTTCATCGGAGCTTCACGGTGCCTGTTATCACCAATTATGCAAAAATCATGTGTTCCCTGGGTAAACAGTGTGAAGTGCTACACAACAACAGGCCTCCCCCCACGTAACAGAAGTAGGGGAGACCAGGCCGCGAAAACACCTGCTTAAAGCTATGAGGCAAGAAGAGGGACAAAACCAGCACCGTCCTGCCTTTTGCATATTTAAATGTGACGTGATGTGGGGCACGGGCCCACACAAGCGCCTGCCCCTCACCATACCCCTCTCTTGACCCCCAGGAGGGGAGGGAGGATGGCTGTGTGGCGGGGCAGGAGCGGGTACAGCATCACCAGAGGTCCTCAGCCCTAAAATGAGAGAAGAGCACTTGGTTCCCCCCTTCCTTTGAGAAGGCAGCAGGTGAGAGGAGAGCAGCACAGCCCCTCCTGGGCCAGAGAGCCGGGGGGAGCTGGGTGATGGGCCACGTTGGCTCCCGGCAGGGGCTGGGGGGGAAGGTGGAGAGAAGCCCAGCGCCGGCCCCGGGATAGCACCTTTTGAATCCGCTCACCACAGCGCAGGGAGTGGGGGGGTCTTTATTGGTGTTATTATTTCATTCAGACAATCGCACCGTCCAGTCAGCAAAAGGGTTTGGTCTTGGCGGTGTTCGTGTCACCCAGCACAGGAGTCTCTGGTCTGGCGGAGGTGCCAGGCTCCCCGCAACGTCCAGCCCGGGGCGGGGAGGCCACCGCCACACGCCTCCACGGCGTCCATGGGGCCAAACCCATGCACAACCCCGGCTGCGGGGCTGCAGCCGGCTCCGGGCCACCTGTCCTGCCGGTGCTCTGGCCCACCTGTCTTCACAGGGCCACGGCTCCGGGAGCTGAGCCCTCCCGGGCTACTCTCCCCCTTGGGCGGTGTGGCCCCGGGAACCGCCGCCGTCGAAGACCTCGGGGCTGTCGGTCAGCAGGGAGGTGCGCACCTTCCTCCTCTCCTTGAAGCGGCCCGAGTGGGATACGCGGAGGCTCCGTCGGTTACCGCCGCCCGCCCCGGAGGCCTCGCCGCCGCCGAAAGGGGGGGGCTGCTCCTCCCGGCCGCCGGGGCTGGGGGGGCGGGGGGCGGTGGGGGCCGTCTCGGTGGCGGAGGGAGGCGGCGGCGAGGCGGCCGCCGCTTCCTTGTGCTTCTTCTTGCCGGTCAGCGATTTCCACCAGGGCCCCGCCGAGCTGCCCTTCACGCCGGCGCGGGGGGCGGCGGTGGCGGCGGCCGCGCCGTCCGCCATCTCGGGCTCCTGCGGGGAAGCCGGAGGGGGGGAAGGTGGTTGAGAGACCGAAGGCGGGCTGGCAACCGGGCACGCCGCCTCCGCCGCTCGGGGATCCCTCTTCCCCAGCACTGGGAGGCGGGGGGGGAGTCTGCCCTTCACCCCGGGAGATGCCGGGCGGGGAGGGAGCGGTCCCGCAGAAGCAAGCGGGTGGTGGGCACCTGGGCACCGGGGGAGGACTGTCGCGATGTGCCCCGGTGACAGGGCTGGGAGGCGCTTTCCGAGCCCTCCCTCCCCCCCGGCGGAGGCGCTTAGAGGTAATCGGAGCCGCGGAGCTCAGCCGCAGGATAGTCCCAGGAGCGGAACCCCAGTACCCTGCCTCCCCGG
Organism: Scolopax mira; assembly: GCA_004320125.1. NCBI lineage: Eukaryota > Metazoa > Chordata > Aves > Charadriiformes > Scolopacidae > Scolopax > Scolopax mira. Next base: position 147,739 of record BJBW01002346.1, read on the forward strand.
TACCCTGCCTCCCCGCCGGAAGGGGCCGGCAGCCCGCCTACCTCCCGGGGGCTGCTGCGATGGGAGCCCCCTTCCTTCCCTCCCTCCGCCCGCCGGCTCCGGGCGCAACAGGTAGGGCGGGCGGCACTGACCGGCGGGCGGCCGGGAGCGCTTCTCTCCTTCTCCCCACGGGAGGAAGCGCGGCCGCTCCTCCCTCCCTCAGCGACAGGGAAGCGGCGGCAGGTGACGGCCGGCCCCGCGGCTCGCCCCCGTGGGCGGGGCGGTGGCCAGGCCGGCCCCGGGGCCGGGGCGGCTCCCGCTCACCTGCCCCGGATCCCGCCGAGAGGGGCGGGGAGTGGTCCCGCGGCCGAGGAGGGGACCGGCCCCCCGGTCCTGGGGGAGTGTGTGGCGGGGAGGCGAGAGAAGGTGGGTGTCACCCTTCCTCGAAGGGACGGGGAGGAGGAGGAGGGAGCCCTGGCGGCAGCGTGGGTGCGGAACTGGCTGCCCACGGGAGGTGCGGGGCTGAAGCGGTAAGGCGTGGTGTTTGTGCACAGGGTGGGTGTGCCGAGGTGAACATAAGAATAAGAATTTTCTTACATTCGAAGAAAATAAGAATTGCCTTTAACTGCCCAGAGGGGAGACTTAGATTAGATATTAAGAAGAAATTCTTTGCTGTGAGGGTGGTGAGACACTGG